>CAUDMG010000774.1:722500-785000 GCA_958450375.1 Homarus gammarus | reverse complement strand
TCTCACTTATTCTTCATCTTTTCCATTTTCGAGTATTTACATGTTCCTTTTCCATCATCTCTCCCTCTTTTATATCCTTGCTACACTTCTCCCCTTCCATCTCTCCCTTTATCTCCTCTGTACCTTTAATCATCCCTCCCACATTTCATTATTCCCTTTACCTCTTCCTCTCCCTCTATTCTTTCTTCCCATATTCCTCCTTCACCATTTCTGTTACTTCCCTTCTTCCTCTTCTCCTTTCCTTTTCCCCCTTCCGTCTTCACTGTCACATCTTTCCCTCCCTCTCCTTCCCGTTCTTCCCTCCCCCCCCTCTCTCTCCACGTCCATTACACCCACCTCTCTTCCCCCATTCTCCTTGCTTCTCACATTCTCTTTTTCATCTCTTTCTACTTCTCCTTCATTTCCCCCTTTCCTCCCCACCTTTTCAGTCACCTCCCCTCTCCATTCTTCTCACTCCTTATTTACTCTCACTTCCTCACTTCCTCCCCTCCCTCGCAACCTCTTCTCCTTCACATCCTCCCCACCCTCACATCCTCCCCTCCCTCACATCCTCCCCTACCTCATATCCTCCCCTCCCTCACATCCTCCCCTCCCTCATTTCCTCCCCTCCCTCGCAACCTCTTCTCCTTCACTTCCTCCCCTCCCTCACATCCTCCCCTACCTCACTTCCTCCCCTCCCTCACTTCCTCCCCTCCCTCACATCCTCCCCTACCTCACTTCCTCCCCTACCTCACTTCCTCCCCTCCCTCACATCCTCCCCTCCCTCACATCCTCCCCTCCCTCACATCCTCCCCTACCTCACTTCCTCCCCTCCCTCACATCCTCCCCTCCCTCACATCCTCCCCTCCCTCGCAACCTCTTCTCCTTCACTTCCTCCCCTCCCTCACGTCTTCCTCTCCCTCCCCTCAGAGACGTGACCAGGGACGTGCTGTGGGTGGTCAGGTGGGCGGAAGAGTTCTCACTATATTTCACTTTACACCCGTGATCCTTCCTTCCTTCTCTCCTCCCTTTCTCTGATCTTTATTGGCGTCTTCCTCGTCTCTCTTGCTCCTCCTACGTTCGTTCTTGCTTCTCCTTCTGTTTCTCTTACTTCCTCTCTCATTATCCCCCTTTCTCTTGTTCTTATTTGTTTTTCTCCTCCGCTCTCCACCCTTCATAAAAAAGGTGAGTGTGAAAAGAAGGGTTATATTTTTCCCGTTTCCCTCCTTATTTTTCCCATTTCCTTCCCTATTTTCCCATTTCCTTCCTTTTTCCCATTTCCTTCCCCTTTCCCATTTCCTTCCCTCGGTGTTACTTAGGTTACTTGGATTAATTCTAGACCAAGGTATCGTGCCCACGTGTCCAGATCTCCATGTTATTATTATACTAATTACAGGTAACAACCGAACGGCTTTACAACATAATAAGGTAAATCATCCAAAATATCACGAACTGCCTAGTGTTTGACCAGTTGCCTCTCCAAGATCATCACGTTTGGAGATACGACGATTTGCTCGACGTAGTGTAATTTGTTTTGTGTTTTATCTTAGCTTTTCGTTATTAGACGTAAATTAGATATTAAGAAAATTTTGGTCTTTAAATTTGCCGTTGTGTGGTCTTAGTTTTTTTTTTTACTACACTTTGGTCTTTATGGTATCATCGTAAACGTCTCATTCTTATCTCCACGTCTTCTGTAGTTCACTGTTGATGGACTCGTCAACTGTCACAGATGGTCTTCATAACTAAAGTGCGTCAGTCCGGGTAACATTTCCGTAAACTGTCTAATTTTAAGGCAGTAGTTGATCTTAACCTGAGTATATGTGTCAGAGCATCTTGGAATTACTAACTAACCTTCCACTACCACCACCACCACACCCAGCAGGAGGTGAAGGCTGCTGGGGTCCCTCTTCTGCATTCCTCCTCCTCCCCCTACTACCACCAGCCAGCCAACCAACCAGCAGTAGAAGGCTGGTGGTAGTGATGGTGGTTGGGGTGATGGTAGTGTGGAAGGGCGCCGCTGAAGGGTCGTTACCGCAGAGGAAGGTAAACAAGCAGATGGTGGGGAGGGGGAGAAGGGTAGGAGGAGGGGCTAGTGGGAGGGAAGGGCTAGTGGGAACTTTGGGAGGGCTAGGGGGAGCAAGGGAGGGGGGGGGGCTGTGACATACATCAAGCTCCACTTTGCCTGCAACCTTCGCCTCGGTATGTGGCGGACCTCCTCCCCTCAGGGCTATACTGAACACCCGTTATACATATATATATATATAAATACCAACCCTGGAAGATCCTTTTAAGAATCCCAGTCGTGGAATAAGTGGCAGGACGGAGGCAACAGGATACAACATGGTGAGAGTGTTGTTACATTTTTATTGAAGGTTCGGTGAACATTCTCCCTAGTCATGACTCTACACCCTCACAATTAACATGCAGGTCATTGTAAAAGAATGTCCAGATTTCATTATACTTGTACAGTTATTTACAATCAAGTCATTATTTTTCGATGATCCTGTATACAACATCACTAAACTTACTAGACACCACAATTCGACAAGTATACAAACACCATACATTAAATATATAATTATCACCATTCTTATATATTAATTAATACCTCACATTAAAAATTAAATGTAAAATGTAGGGAGTAAAAACAACGTGAATAATTATAATACCAGTAATTATAATTTTCTATGTAAGAAAGTTATTCAGTCTGTCTACATCTCATCACAATAGTTTCAAAAGTTTCAGTTAATATTTATTAGGTAAGTGAACATAACAATAAACTTTAACTAATCTTTGGGGAGAATTTACAAAGTGATGACGCGGTGCTTCTCAAGACTGACGCAACACATTAATGTAGTTTACACCCACCAATCACAGTAGAGATTTAAGGCAGTATTTAAG
This sequence comes from Homarus gammarus, assembly GCA_958450375.1. NCBI lineage: Eukaryota > Metazoa > Arthropoda > Malacostraca > Decapoda > Nephropidae > Homarus > Homarus gammarus. The sequence continues at coordinate 782,120 of CAUDMG010000774.1, read as the reverse complement.
TTTACAACAATATGTAGATAAATAGACAATTAGTAATCTATAGATAATTCAGGTATCTAGTGTCCACATACCTAGACAATTAACCTATAGTAATTTATAGATTTTATTTTAAGTTTCTATATAATATTTTTTTTTATTATTCTTGTATATAAAAGTATCAGAAAAAACAACAACTTTATGACAGAATGTTGTTTAAAGTCAAGAATTATACCAAATTACAGGGTGTGCCAAAAAAGTTAATATACCGAGATGTGTCAGCAGGGTGAACTACAGCTTTTGAGACACCCTGTTGTAATATAAACATTAAGATGGATTGAATTTCATTACTTTTATTTTTGTCAGAAGTTAAAATCAAATACCGTCTCCCTCAGTGTATAAATAACTGTTATAATATAATCTTAATACTTTAATCTTTACTTAAAATAATGATTCGGGGTATATTATTTTTACCTTAAATTTACAAATGAATTACTTTAAAAGGGGTGATTAGAGCCTTAAGGGGTATTATTAAAGCCTTATGTTGAGTGGTGAGTGTTTTCTTCACGAGTCATAAAATACGTTGACAAATTATCAGAGTCACGCAAGCTGCTCATGTGTAAGATGATACTCCCGTGGCTGTACACACACACACACACACACACACACACATATGTTCGTTTTCACATACAAACACATACGTACAAGCAAGAATTCATAGTCACTTTTACATACACAAAGAAAGGCACATGCGTATATTCGTAGACACGCGTATACACACACAAATATACATTTTTCATACATACGGTGTCAAGAGCAAAACATGATTCTCTCCTCTTTATTTACGGATGTTTTTAGCATTTATGTATATATGTATGTATGTATGTATGTATTTATGTACTTTTTTTCTGAGGAAGGAAATTCTTTTATAGATGAAGGCCATTAAAACCAGCAACTCAGACCAAGGCCTTACCGCCTGACCTAAACACACCGCCAGACCATCCGTGTAACATCTTCACCTCTCCTCAGTGATGACAGCAGACAAACACCAACATCCCTGATCATAAACTTTAAACTAACGGAGGAATATCGCTTCCCAATCTAACAATATTTGGAAACTTAAAATAATATATATTTCGTTTATCATTAGTGTTTGTTAATAATGACCTTGGTTAAAGTACATTAATACAGCTGTAATACGAGTTAATTTATGATATTATAGACTAAATAAAGCTCAGGGGTATAGTTAGATCAACTGAACGAGAGACTGAAGGTGAATTACAGTTTTGAGGGTTAGATCAGATGGTCATGGTGAGTTTGGCCGGTGTTATGCCATGTGCAGGGAGTGAGTTTTAATCTATAGGTCTTAACAGGTATTTATTTCTCTGGTGGGGGAGTGGGGAAGGGGTGTTGGTGGAGAGGGGAGAATGGGGTGGAGTAGGGGGTAGAGAGGGGAGAAAGGGAGGGTCTTTGGTCATCGTCTTGTTACACTGTATGGGACTCGTTGGTCTTTATGGGGGGTCTTAACACCTTTTTATATTATCTTTTATGAATGTATTTTTCTGAATCACTAATGTGTGTGTGTGTGTGTGTGTGTGTGTGTGTGTGTGTGTGTGTGGTGATCGTTTGCTGCTGTGATCTTGACGTGTTATTCAATCGCTTCTGTGATCTTTCAAAGCGTTATTCATTTTTCTCTATAACACTGTCCACCCGTAACACAATCCACCCGTAACACTGTCCACCCGTAACACAATCCACCCGTAACACTGTCCACCCGTAACACTGTCCACCCGTAACACTGACCACCCGTAACACAATCCACCCGTAACACTGACCACCCATAACACTGTCCACCCGTAACACTGACCACCCGTAACACTGTCCACCCATAACACTGTCCACCCGTAACACTATCCACCCGTAACACTGACCACCCGTAACACTGTCCACCCGTAACACAATCCACCCGTAACACTGTCCACCCGTAACACTATCCACCCGTAACACTATCCACCCGTAACACTATCCACCCGTAACACTGTCCACCCATAACACTGTCCACCCGTAACACTGTCCTGTGATAGATAGCCTTGGCATAACCTCTTCACTATGGGGACGCCACTTTGGGTATTTTATTAAACTAACGACAGACGATTTTATCACAGTACACAAGGGCTTAACATCCCCCCCCCCTCCCCTGTGTTGTAGCCTTGGTTGCGGTCATACAAGAAGTCTCAACTGAATCTTCCTTCCTGTCAAAAAAAAAAAAAAATTCTTGCGTTAAACTTCCATTAAGAGATTTATTTACCATTTCAGCCTTACTAGAAGGAGTCGTGACTGCAGTCTTATAGGATCATAATGATAAGAATATGTCTTCAGTCTTCGTCACTATATATAATCTTTAAAACAATCGACCTTCCCGCTGGTCTTAAAAAAAGGGTGGGGGGATGGTCTTACTTTTAATACTCACTTGAAATATATGTCAAGTCTTAAGTCTTGAGCCACTCTTACTGAACTCTGTACTGTTACTCCCACCTTATAATACAACAGACTCTTAATTGCTTTCTCTTACTTAATAAAAATATATAGAATAACTTATAGAACTCTTAAATAAAAACTCTTTATTCTCTCTTATTCTCTGTAAATAAAATACTCAGTCTTGCTTCACTCTTAGCAGATTCTTACAGGACTCTCGACCCTAATCTTTGTAGAGTCCAGAGAAGGAGGAGGGGGGGATGTGAGGAAAGGGGGGTGAGGGGGTGTTAAGGGGGTGAAGGGGAAAAAGGGAGAAGGAGAGGGTGGGGGTTTAAGGGAAGAGGGGGGATAAGGGAGGGGTTGAGAAGGGGAGTCCAGGGGAAAGGGGGTAGGGGTGTTTGGTAAAGATGGAGTTAGAAGGAAGGGGAAGGGGGAGGGAAGAAGGAGGGAGGGGGGAGGCGAAGGTCTGAGGCTGACATTTAATATTATCGAAGGCGTCGGAGCTGACACACTTGTCTGGGGGTGTCAGCTCAGGGTGGTGCAAGTCACGGTCCATCTGGGCTCTCACTGGTAGAGTAGAGAGAGAGAGAAAGAGAGAGAGAGAGAGTAGAGAGAGAGTAGAAAGAGAGAGTAAAAAGTGACGGGGGTTAAGAGGGAGAATAAAGAAGAGAGAGAGAGAGAGAGAGAGCGAGAGAGAGAGAGAGGAGAGAGAGAGAGAGAGAGAGAGAGAGAGAGAGAGAGAGAGAGAGAGAGAGAGAGAGAGAGTATGGGATAAACAGAAGATAAAGAGAGAGAGAATGAAAGAATAGACGTTTAGAAAGAAAGGAAAGTAGAGAAATGAAGGGTTTTAACAATGAGAAGTACAACGAGGAGAGAGAGAGAGAGAGAGAGAGAGAGAGAGAGAGAGAGAGAGAGAGAGAGAGAGAGAGAGAGAGAGAGAGAGAGAGAGAGACTGACACACTTGCCCCGTGTTAGCTGCGGTGCAAGTCACTCCCATCTGGCTCTCGATGTCACCAAGGAGGCAACACCAACAGCAGAAATAGCTGAGACAGACACACAGACAGACACAGACAGACACACAGACACACAGACAGACATACAGACACAGACACACACAGACAGACACACAGTCATATAGATACACACAGACACACACACAGACACACAGACAGACACACAGACACAGACAAACAGACATACAGACACAGACACACACACAGACAGACACACAGTCATATAGATACACACAGACACACACACAGACACACATACAGACACACACACACAGACATACAGACAGACATACAGACACAGACACACACACAGACACACAGTCATATAGATACACACAGACACACACAGACACACATACAGACACACACACAGACACACAAACACACATACAGACACACAGACACACAGGCACACACACAGACATACAGACACACACACAGACATATAGATACACACAGGCACACATACAGACACACACATAGACATACAGACACACACACAGACATGCAGACACACACAGTCATACACACACACACACACATACAGTCATACAGATACACACAGACACACACATACAGACACACAGACACACACACAGACATACATACAGACACACACATACAGACACACAGACATACAGAGACACACATACAGACACACAGACATACAGACACACACACAGACATAAACACACACACACAGTTATACAGATAGACACAGACAGACAGACACACACAGACACACAGACAGATACACAGACATATGGGAAAAAGAGAGGAGAAAGAGAGTGGGCAACAGACTGACAGATAAACACACAGAAGGGAGAAATAAAGATAAAGAAGGAGACAGAGAGGGAAAAGAGGACGCGGTGAGACAGAGAGAAATAGAGACAGACATGAAGACAGCGAATGACAGAGAGAGAGAGAGAGAGGAAAAGAAAAAGTGGATATACACAGACAGAGACACAGAGAACAGATAGACAGAAGGACAGGCAGAGACAGAAAGACATACATACAGACAGACAAATGATAAACAGACAAACAGAAAAAAAGAAGAGAAAGAGACAAAGAAGGAGACATAAAAGAGGGGGGAGAGAGAGAAGGGGGTGAGAGAGGGGGGGGGGGTGGTGAGAGAAGGGGGGGGAGAGGGGGGGGGAGGGGGTGGGGACAACATTACCAAAATAAACACGAACAGAAAAATCTTCCATCAAAAAATGTACTAAAATGTCAGTCAAGAAAGAAATATTTAAAACTCTCCCAAATTAAAGAAAAATGTGGAAAAGAATAATTGACAGATAAACAAACAGATGAGGATGATTATAAAAGAGATAAAAAAAAACAAACAGCGTGGTATAATAAACAGACAAACGAATGAAGCAGAACACGGCTTGGAAGTGTTAAGAAAAATGAATAAAAAATTAATAAAAATAAACTGAGATTCGTTTTTGTTTTCATATGTCAGTAAGTAAATTTTGTGTTAATAATAATAATAATAATAATAATAATAATAATAATAATAATAATAATAATAACAATAATAATAACAATAATAATAATAATAATAATAATAACAATAACAATAATAATAATAATAATAATAATAATAATAATAATAACAATAACAATAATAATAATAATAATAATAATAATAATAATAACAATAACAATAATAATAATAATAATAATAATAATAATAACAATAACAATAATAATAATAATAACAATAACAATAACAATAATAATAAAAATAATAATAATAATAATAATAATAATAATAATAATAATAATAATAATAATAATAATAATAATAATAATAATAATAATAATAATAATAATAATAACAATAATAATAATAATAATAATAATAATAACAATAACAATAATAATAATAATAATAATAATAATAATAATAATAATAATAACAATAACAATAATAATAATAATAATAATAATAATAATAATAACAATAACAATAATAATAATAATAATAATAATAATAATAATAATAACAATAACAATAATAATAATAATAACAATAACAATAACAATAATAATAATAATAATAATAATAATAATAATAATAATAATAATAATAATAATAATAATAATAATAATAATAATAATAATAATAATAATAATAATAATAATAATAACAATAATAATAATAATAATAATAATAATAACAATAACAATAACAATAATAATAATAATAATAACAATAATAATAATAATAATAATAATAATAATAATAATAATAATAGTTTATGTATTCTATGCCTTAAACAACTAAATAAAAATTACTATACTAACATAAACGAAATAATTTAGAAAAAAATTACTACTGTCATTTCATGTATTTTCCTTATAAAATATTACTAAAAAATATTTAAACAAAAATTATATTTATTTACATCTGCTTCATTTTAATATTTATCTCATTAAAAATAAATTAATTAAAAAAGCAACACTATCCAACATTTATTATAGTTATGTCAGTTTATAAATTTCTTTCATTAAAAAAAAATGGAAATACTGTGTAGAAATTATCTCTACCTCGATTATGAATTTCTAAAATAAATATGAACGTAATACTTTAAAATCCATCACTATTTACATCTGTGTCAAGTTATGAATTTTTATTTACAAAAAAGAAAAGAAAAGAAAAGTCTTCCCGCTATTTACAAAGACGCTAGTCATATGAGAGGCTAAAGTGTTCCGCGTCTTCACAGTTTCTGATTTGACCGCTGGTTTAATGTTTACCCACTAACACCAACAGAAAAACAGATATGTACAAATTTATTCATCAAACATCGATCAGGTATTAATTTAATGAGAATATTCTGTAAATACGATTATACTGACGAGTGAATATATATATATATTTTTGTGTGTGTTTGCAGAGATGCGAATCCACATAATCAAACGGGGATTGGTCGAGGGAGGATTGATGACGTCATAGACCGCAAATGGGCTAAACCAATCAGCTGTCGTCTTGCAGTGATGGAAGTTTCGTGTTTGTTTTTAATTTGCTGATGAGAAAATTTCGCAGTTGTAGACAGATTGACCATTCATATATAGTATACACCAGTTCATACAAGCATTTTAACTTAGATACAGGTGCAAACATACAAACATACACATACACTTACACACATTCAAACAAATATACAAAAAAATGCACCCTTGTCCCCCGCCCACGCACACACATGAAATAAATGTATATGTAAAATCAATATCTCTGTTTTGTGTAAGTAAAGTAATTGTTTAGTTATATATAATTATATTTATGTTAACGAAAAAGTTGTAGCCTTCAGTGTGTTGTGTCCGTATTGCCTCCAACAGGTGGTCAGGCGGCCTACGGGACCCACTGCCACTGTGAAATTGTGTTACTGCTGGGCTCCTCCGTGTGTGTGTGTGTTACTGCTGGGCTCCTCCGTGTGTGTGTGTTACTGCTGGGCTCCTCCGTGTGTGTGTGTGTGTGTTACTGCTGGGCTCCTCCGTGTGTGTGTTACTGCTGGGCTCCTCCGTGTGTGTGTTACTGCTGGGCTCCTCCGTGTGTGTGTGTTACTGCTGGGCTCCTCCGTGTGTGTGTGTTACTGCTGGGCTCCTCCGTGTGTGTGTGTTACTGCTGGGCTCCTCCGTGTGTGTGTGTTACTGCTGGGCTCCTCCGTGTGTGTGTGTTACTGCTGGGCTCCTCCGTGTGTGTGTTACTGCTGGGCTCCTCCGTGTGTGTGTGTTACTGCTAGGCTCCTCCGTGTGTGTGTGTGTGTTACTGTTGGGCTCCTCCGTGTGTGTGTGTTACTGCTGGGCTCCTCCGTGTGTGTGTGTGTGTGTGTTACTGCTGGGCTCCTCCGTGTGTGTGTGTGCGTGTGTTACTGCTGGGCTCCTCCGTGTGTGTGTGTGCGTGTGTTACTGCTGGGCTCCTCCGTGTGTGTGTTACTGCTGGGCTCCTCCGTGTGTGTGTTACTGCTAGGCTCCTCCGTGTGTGTGTGTTACTGCTGGGCTCCTCCGTGTGTGTGTGTTACTGCTGGGCTCCTCCGTGTGTGTGTTACTGCTGGGCTCCTCCGTGTGTGTGTGTGTGTGTGTTACTGCTGGGCTCCTCCGTGTGTGTGTTACTGCTGGGCTCCTCCGTGTGTGTGTGTGCGTGTGTGTCTACAAAAGTTTTTCGTTTCCATGAACAGTTACTTTTATCCTTTTGTAATGTCTGTCAGGTTTAAAGATCACCTTTTGGCGATTTATAAATATTTTTTTAATCGTCTAATGAAAATATAATAATTTTTTAATAAATCTCTAGTGAGTCTTTGCAATGTATGAATTTGAAAGGATATTTAGGATAGATCTTTATTATTATTATTATTATTATTATTATTATTATTATTATACATGGTATTTGCTATTAACACACACACACACACACACACACACAGGAATATTTATTTGTGTGTACAGGTATCACTGAGGTACTGGCTACAACTGCCGCTGGATCACACAGTCCCTTATCACTGACAAGGTTCAAAACGTAAAAATATGACTGAGTGACGTATTGAGTGAGGGCGTCAAGGAGCAGCAGATGTTCACACACACACACACACACACACACCACTAGTAAGCTGACCCAATAATACTCACCTTCCATGGTACAAAAAATTACACATCCGGCATCTATCGTGAGTGACAGTTCCCAGACACCTCCAGAATGCTTCCCCCACACGGCTCAACTTGGGATAAAATCAAGATTCATAAAGAAACATAAATAACCTAACCTGTAATACGTGAGAAGCATGAAAAAAGATACACACACCCTTTAAAACCAGGGATAAATATGTGAGTGTGACGTCTAGTGGCGTAATTCTCGATTTAGTCTGTAAAATATGTCTAACCGCTCAACATTTTGCACACTAGTACCGGAAAACACAACAACAAACCGTAACATTGACGACTTAGTGTGTTTATGACTAAATGGACTGCCTCGATACATATAAACTCAAGGTCATTATTATCAAAGCAGTCAGAAGTCAGAGCTCTAGTTTCTTAAATTAGGGTTGACGTAATTCTCCATCTCTGAGTCGTGGTTAATGACTGACACGGATGAGAAATTAAGGTGGCCTACAGTATAACCTTAGATCTATCTTAATGATGATCATGTGGAGGTATTATAGATGGAAATATTGTTACCCCAAACTAAACCCATCCTTGTAGGTACTCTCACGTTGATACCCGTATAGGAACCTTTTGCTTGGCGCTCATACAATGTCACTTGGACTATTTCTGCTCGTCATGGAACTGTGCCTTAACACGGGATTTAAAATACAAACTACAAATTATCCACAACAAGATGGTGAGGTTAATTCTCGACATGAAAGCACAATGGTTGCGAAGTCCTTCACCACTCAACATGTTAGGTGTGTCGGATAGCGTGAAGAAACTGAGGCTGAATCACATTTTGAAGATTGTCAGCGGCCTGTGCCTAGAGAATCTAACAACAAACTTTGTAAGGATTAGGGATATGAATCGGTAGGGCATTAGAGGGAGTGATAATTTAATAATACAGTACCTGGTGTCTGCGGTGAAGTAACACACTTTCTTCTTTACAACTATGACTGACTGGAACAAGATACCTGATCACATTAAACTGGTAATGTTATTAATCAATTCAAAGATAAAAAAATACATAACAGATGAAACTACAGCAAAAGAAGGGAGTGAGTTTTTATGTTATCAACCACAAAATGTTGTATTGTTAAAGTCATCAATTAGCCTTGGAGAGTCCAAGCTCAATGTCCTGCTTGTTATATTTATCAAAGAAACTTTCATATGTATTCTTGTTGACATACTGCTACTGATTTGTACCCAAGCCTAAGCAAAGGATCCCCCTGGAAAAACATCTGATAACTTTGTCGGATGTCCTTGATCAAATTACTTGACTGTTTACTATTGTCGTAAACCTGCACTGACTCGGTATATACACAGTACAGTGAGGTCGGCCACAAAATTCCGAAACAGGACAGAGGGTCGAAACAGTGTCGATCACTGGTTCATTATACCGCCATCTGTGGTTCAGCTCATAAACTCCATCACCATTACGGACGTTGGTTATGAAGCCTTTATCTTCCCTCTCTGTGTCTGTTGCTGAGCTTATGATCTACACCATAGCGAGTCTCAGTGTGTTGGTGACCAGTGTTAAGTTTGGATGTTGTTGGTCCTGAGACTTGATCTACGTACGCTGTTGTTGGTGTTGCCCTGACGTACGCTGCTGGCAGTCTACTCTGAAGTGATAAGTAAAGACATCTTTGTTTTTATTGTGATAATAAAAATATTCCTTAGAAATCTGCAAGATGGGAGTAATGGTAAAGTGGGAGGGAGGAGGAGGTGAAGGGAAGGGAGGAGGCAGAGTTGAGGGAGCAGGAACTATAATCTGGTCTGACTGTTAGGGTTAATATTGGGTGATAATAATGTGGCCAATTAAAGGTATAAAGGACATGAAGGTAACCGTTTAGGAGACGGTCATCATCCTGTCTCAGTTACTTATAATATTTTTTTACTATTTTTTAAAGTTATATTTATTCATATTCCACCGCCTCAGTGTTCTATTTTTATGTGTATTTTTTGTACGCTTTCCCTTCTTCCCATCGCGGTTTGAGGACACCTGCCCCATATCATAGCAATGGTTGCCTCGTGACGCTCCTCTCGTTTTCCAGTCACACAGCAGGAATATGGTTGGGAAGTTCTCCACCTAGATTTGTGCGATGCTCTTCTTTTAATTCATACCCTCATAACACTCTGTAGTCATACCAAAATTTGCGCCTACCTATGACGTCATTTGATTATATACGAGTTACGTCCACTGGGAGCGCCATCTGTGGCTAAACTTAGACAATACCAAGGTTCCTGTAGTTTAAAACCTTGTAGCCAGAGGGTGAAAGGGTTTGCCGTATAGTTCGGAAGCTCGGTTTAGGGGTTGAGAATATTGAAGCAGGTTACCGGACTCTTGTGTGCGACTGTATACATTGGAAACTGTATACTTCCACGGTCTATGTGTATACTGTACGTTGTCTATATACATACGAAATCAATTGTAAACTTGTATAACGGATGATTTTAATGAATTATTATTATTATTATTAGTAGTAGTAGTAGTAGTAGTATTATTAACTAGCGATCACAAAAACTAATAGTCCTCGTGGAAGTCTTTAAGGAACCACAGATTGATTTAGTGAGGTTCATACGGAGGTCTTGTTTGGTGACCTTATGTGAAAGACTCCTGATAAATATAAACATCTTGATCCTCGTGGTCATGGTCTGGTGTGGCTAGGTTAGGTTAGCTTAAGACCTCACGACGTGCACAGGATGGTGACTAACCCTTCTTACCTACACATGAATTAGATTTGAGTCATACCCGCTGCTGTAACACACTCACACACACACGCCCTGCACCGACTCAAAACCAGGGCGCAAAAATAGCCAGAGAGCGCCTGAGACCTGGTGAGTGTGGTAGCAGCAGTGCGCCATTTCTCAATTTCAGGAGAGATCTGCGTGTTGATCCCGCAGGAGACGGACGGTGTTGGAGAAGCACCACGAACAAGATCATTAAACAATTGAGATGTTGATTTTTAAAATAAATCATTATCTTTAATTATATGAATTGAAGACATTATACTAACTTCATCGAATCTAACCTAACCGAAGATAACCTAACTTAACTGAAGCTTATATAACCGAATAAAAGCTAAGCCAAGCTAACCTAACCTGACCTACAGCTTGAAGGTCCTAATGTAGTTTTTTATTAAATTATTAAATTAGGGTAGGTTGCTTGATTATTGTTTTTTTGCCTTATAAATAAATGATTGATTTAGGGGTTACGTTCGTGGTACATAATTAACACTAACATCTTTGTGACTCAGCGTCTGCCTACAACACAACACTTAACATCCACAGGAGGGAATTACTGTAAGAACGATAAAAGGGAAGATTCAATGACTTATTTTGATGGAAAAGAGTGTTAGTGTTTGTAATGTTAATAGGTATTGTGCAATACATACAATATCGAGAAAAAAGTATTAATTTTAATAATCTTGTAATATATTTTGATATTTGTAATACTTCTACAACAAATGGCCAGACATGCAGACAGACTCTTATCTTCCATCTTCTTCACTTACTTGTTTGTACATTTTCCTCTTCTTGTTTAAACACTTTCATACTTGTTTATACATTTTTATGGCTTGCTCATTTCCTCCCCCTTCCCTTCCCTTTCCCCTTTCCCCTTTCCACCCCCTCTCCCTGTCCGTCGGCTGGCCCTGGCTGGTGGGAGGGGGCGGGTGTTGGGGTCCCTGGGGAGTACATGTCATCATGGTCGATATTGAAGGAATTTATCATTTATTATTTATTTACTTATTTAATTTTTATCCATTTATTTGATTACGTAAAAAGAGAATCTGTAAACCTTTTATTTTTTTTTATTTTTTTATTTAATAAACCGATTCTAACTTTAGCTTAAATAAGAATAAAGGGAGAGATAAAATAATGGTGGAGAAGGAGGAAGGAGGAAGAGGGAGAAGGAAGAGATGAGTGAGAAGGAGGAAGAAGAAGAAGAGATGTGATAAATGAGGAGAAAGAGGGAAGAGAAATAGAAAGAAGGAGGATATGAGACAACTGAGCAGGAGGGAAGAGAAAGAGGGAGAAGGAAGAGATGAGATAACTGAGCAGAAGGGAAGAGAAAGAGGGAGAAGGAAGAGGAAGAACATGAGGAAGAAAGGAGAAACACGACAAAAGCGAATGAAAAGTGAGAAGTAGTAGAGGTTGAGGACGAACACGATCAAGAATGAAGGAAGGAAGGAAGGAAGGAGGTAGAAGCAAAGAGGGAGAGAAAAAAGTAGGAGAATGGACAGGGGGAAAATATGAGTAAAAAGGGAGAAAGAAGATAAAAGCAAAGAGGAGGAAAAAAGAAGAAGAAGAAAGAAGAAAGATAAAAAAAGAAGAAAGAAGAAGAAAGAAAAAGTAAAGAAAGAAGGAAGAAGAAGAGGAAGAAAGAAGAAGAAGAATAAAGAAGACAGAAGAAAGAAGAAGAAAGAAGAAAGAAGTAGAAGAAAGAAGAAGAAAAAATAAAAAGAAAGAAGAAAGAAAGAAGAAAAAAAGAAAGAAGAAAGAAGAAGACGAAGAAGAAAGAAGACGAAGAAGAAGAAGGAATGAAGAAAGAAGAAGAAAGAAGATAGAAGAAGAAAAGAAAGAAGAAAGAAGAAGAAGAAGAAAGAAGATGAAGAAGAAGAAAGAAGACCGAAGAAGAAGAAGGAATGAAGAAAGAAGAAGAAGAAGAAAGAAGATAGAAGAAGAAAAGAAGGAAGAAAGAAGAAGAAGAAGAAAGAAGATAGATAAAGAAAAGAAAGAAGAAAGAAGAAGAAGAAGAAAGAAGAAGAAGAAAGAAGAAAGAAGAAGAAAGAAACCAGAATTAGACGAAGAAGAAGAAGAAGAAGAAGAAGAAGCTAGTAAATAAGAAACACACACAAAGGTATAATAGTGGTGTCTTACCTGTGGCAGCTCCACCTGTTGCTGTCTCTTCCTCGTCTTATTCCTCCGTCACCTTCCTCATTTATCCACGTCTCTTTTTCTCTCACTGCTTTATTCATTTCTCTTTCACACATGATTTATATTGTCTATTTTTCACTTTTGTTTATTTCATGTTGTCTGTTTATTTTCTTTTATTTTTTTTTCTTTATTAGTGTGTATGTGTCCCCCCCCTCTCTCTCTCTCTCTCTCTCTCTCTCTCTCTCTCTCTCTCTCTCTCTCTCTCTCTCTCTCTCCTTTCTTTCTGTTTCTACCGTCTTTATTTTCTTACTCTCTCTCAGTTATTCTCCCTTAACTTTCTCCCATTCTGTCTCACACACTCTCTTCATTCTCTCATTTCTCTCACCCTTGCTTATTCTCCCCTCATTTACTTCCTTCATCCCTCACTCACCCTCACTCTCCCCTCACTCACCCTCACTCTCCCTCACTCTCCCTTACTGTCCCTCACTCACCCTCACTCACCCTCACTCTCCCTCACTCACCCTCACTCTCCCTCACTCACCCTCACTCTCCCTTACTGTCCCTCACTCACCCTCACTCTCTCACTCTCCTTACTGTCCCTCACTCACCCTCACTCTCCCTCACTCTCCCTCACTTTCCCTCACTCACCCTCACTCTCCCTCACTCTCCCTCACTCTCCCTTACTGTCCCTCACTCACCCTCACTCTCCCTCACCCACCCTCACTCACCCTCACTCTCCCTCACTCACCCTCACTCACCCTCACTCTCCCTCACTCTCCTTCACTCACCCTCACTCTCCCTCACTCCCTTACTGTCCCTCACTCTCCCTCACTCTCCCTTACTGTCCCTCACTCACCCTCACTCACCCTCACTCCCCCTCACTCTCCCTTACTGTCCCTCACTCACCCTCACTCACCCTCACTCTCCCTCACTCTCCCTCACTTTCCCTCACTCACCCTCACTCACCCTTACTCTCCCTCACTCTCCCTCACTCACTCTCACTCTCCCTCACTCTCCCTTACTGTCCCTCACTCACCCTCACTCACCCTCACTCACCCTCACTCTCCCTCAATTTCCCTCACTCTCCCTCACTCACCCTCACTCTCCCTCACTTACCCTCACTCTCCCTCACTCACCCTCACTCACCCTCACTCTCCCTTACTGTCCCTCACTCACCCTCACTCTCCCTCACTCACCCTCACTCACCCTCACTCACCCTTACTCACCCTCACTCACTCTCCCTCACTCACCCTCACTCTCCCTCACTCTCCCTCACTCTCCCTTACTGTCCCTCACTCACCCTCACTATCCCTCACTCTCCCTCACTCACCCTCACTCTCCCTCACTCTCCCTTAATGTCCCTCACTCACCCTCACTCTCCCTCACTCACCCTCACTCATCCTCACTCACCCTCACTCTCCCTCACTCACCCTCACTCTCCCTCACTTTCCCTCACTCACCCTCACTCACCCTCACTGTCCCTCACTCACCCTCACTCACCCTCACACTCCCTCACTCACCCTCACTCACCCTCACTGACCCTCACCCTCACTGACCCTCACTCTCCCTCACTCTCCCTTACTGTACCTCACTCACCCTCACTCACTCACCCTTACTCACCCTCTCACCCTCACTCACCCACACTCACCCTCACTCTCCTTACTGTCCCTCACTCACCCTCACTCACCCTCACTCTCACTCACTCACTCACACTCACCCTCACTCTCCTCACTCACCCTCACTCTCCCTCACTCACCCTCACTCACCCTCACTCTCCCTCACTCACCCTCACTCACCCTCACTCTCCCTCACTCACCCTCACTCTCCCTCACCCTCACTCACTCTCCCTCACTCCTGGACACGTGAGGGTATCGTGTTGCTCCGAGGGGTATAGCCAGTGACCCCTCGTCTCCCCTCGGGGTCTAACCCCTCATTGACCTGACGTAATTAAGTCCCATTGATATCTGCTATGACCTCTTGTGACGTCATTGAGGTATGTTTTGTGTGTGTGTGTGTGTGTGTGTGTGTGTGTGTGTTTGGAGAGGAGGGAAGAGTGGGGAGGGGAAATTAGGTAGGAGAAGGGTAGGGGGAGAAGATAAGAGAGGGAAGGGTGGGGAGGGGAGAGCAAAAGGGGGGGAAGGGAATGGGAAGGATGAGGAGAGAAGGGAAGGGGAGGGGAGAGAAGGAAGGGGAGGGAAGATAACGGGGGATAGGAAGGAGTGGGATATATTTCTCAGGATAAAACTATTACTATTAGTATAAATCTTTTTATTGTAATTATTATCATCATTGTTGTTGATGTTTTTGTTAATTTTTTGTTATTATTTGTACCATCATCATCATCATTGTCTTTATTATTAACACCATTACTCTATTATTATTATTATTATTATTATTATTATTATTATTATCATCAACGTCCCATCACCAGAGAATTCAGGCCGCCATGACAGGAGTGAGCGTGTGTCATGTGGCCAAAATTCATCTCAATTTGGTCTTAATCTTGATAGGAGGTGTTAATGGGGGAGGGGGGAGGGGAGGGGACAGGAAGGGGAAGAGAGGAGGGGAGGAGTGGGGGAGGGGAGGAGTGGGGAGGAGTGGGGGAGGGGAGGGTGTAGACATGTGTAAGTCGGCAATTAGCGATGTAATCTGAGCTGCGGGGCCCTGATGGAGGGAAAAAGTGAATACCGAGATGCGCCAGAGGTGAAATACTGCTTTATATATAAATTAAATAAGAGTCTTAAAATATTTATTCAAGGTATATATTATTTATTAATGTATTTATTTTATTTGTGTTGATTTCTTTTAAACTGAGTTACTCTATTATGAATTATATATTGCAGTATTTTATATATAGGAAAATAAATATTCCCAGGGTATCGTTCACAGCCAAAACTGAACAATGTTCACTGTCTTAAGATTCGTAACTACCTGGTCCTGTTAGGCTACGACACAAAGGTAGATTCTCAAAGGTCCCTTACACTAATTTAACTCTCAACGATGTGTATGAGAACAAATTAATCTGTCTCTTTCAACTTACGACACAAATGTGACATCTCAGTGGTCCCTGTCTTAAATTTTCCTCTTAACTGACAAATTAAGAAATTATCTCTCACGGCTACTGAAGCACGAGACATAGATAGTATCTCAAGGGTTCTTTGGTCAAATTATCCCTCAAATTATAGTTTAAATACAACTCTGTTTGGTCATCAACATGGCGTCGATATTGTGCTATGACTAACGTACTAAAGTGTATTGCTTCATCTCCAGGTACTGATAAGAAATAACGTACGAAGCTTTGTGAATCATGAGGGAAGTTTAGCAGATTACACACAAAAACTAACATCCATTTTAACCATATGGGAGAATTCAACATAAAAATGTGTTTATATAGATTTTGTTCACATTAAAGACATTAACTTCCTCCACCAGGGTTTGAAATATAACTCAAAAGATATTAAATAAATTTGAGTGAAAAATAAACCACTTGATAGAATTCAATTTAAACCCTATATAAATCTGTCTCAGGTAATGGTTAATTAATTAAAAATAAAAATAATACCGTTTCTCAAATTTAATCAAGAACCTCAATAAATATCTCAAAATAATTCAAATTAAATTAAACAAACATTTTGGCAATATACTGAAAACACACACACGAGAGCTACTCCCTCCCAGTCCTCTCGCCACCCCCTCCCAGTCCTCTCGCCACCATGAACAACAACAAGAGGTGGACTAACTTGTGACTACTGCAGAATAAATAATAAGAATGGTTGAGTGTTTAGAGAAAGTTTGGCTCTGGGTAAAAACTTCTGTCTACTTCACCTCCTCTCTACAGTGACTCGACGAACCCTCCCTCCCCTCTCGCTCCCCCTCTCTCCCTCCCTCCCTCCCTATCTCCCGCCCTCCCTCTTTCTTACCTGCCCCTCCTTCCTTTCCTTCCTTCCCAGTTCCTGTCTTTTCCTCCCCCCTCCTGCATCTCACTTCACTACTTCCCTCCCCACCTTCATTCCTCCCTTCATTCCTCCCTTCCTTCCTCCCTCTCTCACGCTTTCCTTCCCGCTTCCCTCCCCGCCTCATTCACTCCCCACTTCCATCCTTCCGTCCGTCACTCTCTTCTTCTCACCTCCCTCCCCTCCTCTTTCCCTCCCTCCGGTCCCACTTCTCTCCCTCCCCACCTCTTTCCCTCCCTCCGGTCCCACTTCCCTCCCTCCCCCTTCACTATCTGCACCCCACTTCCCTCCCCGACCTATTCCCTCCCTCCCTCCCTCCGTCCCTCACTCACTGTTTCTTTCGCACTTCCCTTCCCTCCTCCCTCCGATAATCCCTGCTTCCTTCCCTCCCTCACTATCTGCTTCACACTTCCTTCCCCACCTCCTTCTCTCCTTCCGTCCCCACTTCCATTTCTCCCTCCCATATTCTCCTCTTGTCACTTCCTTCCCCGCTCCCTTCGTTCCTTCCGTCTTTCTTTCTCTTTTTCTTCCCTCCCTACCTTCTTTCGTCCCTCCCTCCCTCCCTCCCTCCCTCCCTCCCTCCCTCCCTCCCCCTCCCTCTCTGCTTCCCACTTCCCTCTCTCCGTCACCGCTTCCATCCCTCACCGTACGAGCCTTTGAGAACCTAAACTCTGAACACTGGACATTAAGCGAGTCTCACCTCTCTTACCGATTTTATTTACGTTGCTTATATATCACATTCTTCCATTCCATATTATTTAGACATTTAATACATATTGCTACAGCTCTTATCTATTTAATAACCTCAGCTGTGGTCATTTATACATAGGACGATTATTTTCATAGGCACTAAATCCCAAGTGATGATGACACAACTATTTGTCCCATTTACTCTCTTATCTCTCACTGTCTCTTCTCTTCATTACAGCTGTATTTAATTAATTTGATTAAAGTTATAATGAATTAAGTTATGTTGTAATTAACTTTAAATAAGAAATAATCCAAAGTTACAAAGCAAAATTCGTCAGATGTGTGGAGCCATGAGTCAGGTACAGCAAACCCGGCAGGAATTTTCCCGCCACTCAGGGTGTTGGTGCGAGAAGGGAGAGGAGACGTTTCACGACCCGTCGTTTTATACTTAATGGTGGTGTTTACGACAACTCACATACGACTTAGTTATCATAAACGACACTCGAGTTTATTAACATGTTCCCTAAAAAAATATATATTCTGTCTTGAGCTTCGTGCATGGTTGGGTGCCTCAGATCACGATTAATTTAGTCTTTTAAAACATCTAAATTCTTGTTGATTGATTATTTTTTTGATATATGTTATATTCATTAAGTAAAGTTAGAATACAGTTTATTTGTATTATTGTTGTGGGATTTAGAGGAACAAAGTTTAAAGATTTGAGAAACACTATTTAAAAGTATTTATTCTACAGGGTTTTATTTCTACCCCTCAAGTAAAAAAAAATTGACACCTTTAATTAGTCAAGAATGAGAAACATTGGCTTTCTCCTTGCTTCCTCCCTTCCCCCTCCCCCTTCCCTTCCCCTTCCTCCCTCTCCCCTTCCAAAGATTCTCCCACCCCCTCCCCTTCTCCCACCCCCTCCCCTTCTCTCCCTCCCCACTCCCCTGGACCTTTCTTCTCTTTCTCTCTACCCCCTCATTTCTTCACCCATAACTCTCCCCTTCCCTTACCTTGGATCTTCCCCTTTCCTCCCCTTCCCTCCCCTTCCCAAGACCCTTACTTGTCCCATGAAACAATTTTTTTAAGGTAGATTGGTAGAGGCAGGGAGAGAATGAAGTAAATGGGGGAATAAGGAATAAACAGTGAAGAAGAAGAAGACCTGAAGAAGAAGGTCGACAGGTGGCAGAGTGACCACCTGGCCCTTCACCAGCTGATGTGTGTGTGTGTGTGTGTGTGTGTGTGTGGGCTCTCTGTTTTTTATTTAGTTCTTATTACTCGTTATAATCCCCTCCCAGACTCCTTCCCTCCATTCCCTTTCATTTACAAATCCCCAATCCCTCCCTCAGTCCCCAATCCCCTCCCTTCACCTACACCCTTCCTCTACTCCCTTACATCCCTCTCCTCTTCCCTCCACCAACTCTACACTCCCCTTCCACAACTCCCCTCCAATACCATACCTTCCCCTCTTCTCCACTCCCTCATCTCTCTCCCCTTCCCCGGGCCCGTCCCCTCCTTTAATCCCCTCATCTCCCCTCTCTTAACACCCCTCTACTCCCCTCCATCACCCTCCCCCCCGTTAACCCCATTTCCCCCTTCTCACCACACCTGGCAACCAACCGACCCCCACCAACTTGTTGTGATGGTCGACGACACGAGATTTCAGACCACAACCTCCTCTTCCTCCTCCTCCTCCTCTTCTTCATCCTCTTCCTCATTCTCCTCCTCTTCCTCCTCCTTTTGTTCCTTTTCCTCTCCTTTGTCCGTCTCTTTTTTTCCTCTTCCTTCTTTTCTTCCCCTTCCTCCTCCTCCTCTTCCTTTTCCTCTAACTCCTCCTACAGTTCCTCCTCCTTCTCTTCCTCCTCTTCGCCCTCCTGCTCTTCATCTACCTCCTTTTGCTCCTCTTCCTCCAGTTCCTCCTCCCGCTTCTCCTGCTCCTCCAACACCGATTTATTTTGACACACTCTGGGCGACGGTTCTCACCCGCTATCGGCTCCTTTAATCGGCGCCCGAGCTTAACTCTTCAAATACTCTTAAGATTATCGGGGTGATTTAATTGGGTTCTAAACGGGACTCGGCCAAGCCTTTTTAATTGTTTCCGTCTTGATTGGGTCGTTAGCTCTGAGAGGGGACTAGTGAGGGGTAACAGGTGAGGGGATGGGAGGGGTACAGGTGAGGGGTATTGGTAGTAGAGGTGAGGAGATGTGAGGGGTACAGGTGAGGGGTATTGGTAGTAGAGGTGAGGGGATGTGAGGGGTACAGGTGAGGGGTATTGGTAGTAGAGGTGAGGGGATGTGAGGGGACATGAGGTAGGGAAAGACATAAGAGAAAGATGGGGGAATTGTTGAGGTTGAAGAAGAGGTGAGGTTAGTGGGAGGGGAAGAAAGGGGAACTTGAGGAAAAGAAATGGGAGGGTAGGGAAAAGAGAGGTATTTAATACAGGGAAAGAGGGAGGTGGGGAGGGTGAGAAAGAAAGGAATTTGAGGCTGAGGAAGAGGTGGTAGAAGCGAGAGAGAGAGAGAGAGAGAGAGAGAGAGACGGGGATGGAAGAGAGAGGAGAGTGAGAGGAAGAGAGGGAGAGTTTGAGGAAGAGGAAGAGGTGATAAGAAGTGAGAAGGAGAGATGGGCAAAATGAAGAGGTGTGTGTGTGGAAGAAAAGGGGAAGGTGAAAGCACATAGGAAAGAAAAGGTATGACGAAGAGAGGGGGGAGAGAGAGTTTACGAGGGAGGAACGACCTAAAGAGAGAGAAACTGGGTGACTGCGTAGCAACTTGGCCAGTGACACAAAGGAGGGGGGAAGGAGGGAGGAAGGGAGGGAGGGAGAGGGAATGAGGTAGCTAGGGGGAGGGAGAAAAATAGAGAAAGAAAGAGAAAGACAGGGTAAAAGAGAGGGAATGAAGGAAGTAGGGAGGGAGATAATACAAATAATAATAATAATAATAATAAAAATAATAATAATATAGTTATTTTCAAGAATTATGTGTATTATATTACCATACAATACCAGGCAAAAAAAAAAGAGAAATAAATGTAAGGTACCTCTCAGTTGCAAAACCTTAAATCACAAAAGAAAAATATTTACGAAATTGAAAAAAAAGTCATAAGACTCTTTAACCCCCCCCCCCCCCCAATGACGCAGACGAAGGGGTAACCAATCTAAATTCAAAATGCTATGAAAATTGTCGCACCCTAAGAGGCAATCCCTGGCGCGTCTGAGCGTAAATGAAGACACGGATGAGTCCTTTGACTGTAGAAGACAGTCATTAACCAGATGCCATGTCGACTTACGCAAAAAGAGAGGCAGTGCCACTTCCGTTCAGACAGCTCGTGGCACTCTTGGTTAGTTGATCTAGTTGTGACACTGGTGATGGTGGCGAGGATGTTAGTGGTTATGGTTGGGATGGTGGTAGTAGTGGTTGTGATGGTGTTGACGATGATGGTTGACGTGGTAGTGGTTGGGGGAGGGGTGTTTGCATTGGTAGTAGTGGTGGTGTATATAATAGTGGTGATGTTAGTGGTTATGAATGTTATGATGGTGGTGGTTATGATTTTGGTGGTAATAATGGTGATGATTGTCTTTATGTTGGTGGTCATGGTGATGATGGCGATGTTAATGGTTGTGGTCGTAGGAATGGTGGTGGTGATGGTTGTGGTGATGGTGGTAGAGGCTGTTGCTTTACCAATAGTTGGGTTGAGTTTCTGATATTTGGTAACGTATAGTTGGGGACATTTCTGACTAGTACACTCAGCGTTGTCAATCAATTATTTCCGTGAGGTGTGAACCCCGAGAGCATCTGAACGTGAATCCGAAGCCTTTAAGTTACTCGGTGAGGTGCACACAGTAGCCTGGGACCATAAGGATATAATTTGACTCATTACATGGTCCGGCAACATTGACATAGATTAACTGATGTAGTATGGACGCTTTTCATTCATCTAACGTGGAGTGAATAATACCTGTCCTGCAGTGGACAATGTAAGGCTGAAACAGTTGCTTACACAGTATAAATCTTCCACTTTATTTATCCTCAAGCAAAGTGTAAGAGACGTTAGTATAGTCCTGGGCTTTATGTGGGTCAAGTGTTGTGGCAGTGCAACTGTCTCCTGTCCTCTGTCAGCGCAACACAGACCTCCCCCTCCCCTTCGTCTCCTTACGTCACATCACACCCCCCCACCTTTAACATCTCCCTGACATTATTTCAATTTTTTACATTAAAGTTACAGGGTCTATTAAAAGTGTGTTTGGAGGCTAATTTATCGTACCAATGTTGACAACTAATGTTGTAAATGGAAAAAGTTTTCAGTTATCACAACAGAAAATATTGGAAAATTTTGCAATATATTACCAATATATAACTTTACTTTAATTGTTTTATTGATGATAATGATGAGAAAATAACGTACTAGTATTGTTGCTTTACTGCTGTCATTAATAACATTTACTGTCGAGTTTTACACATGAGCTGCCACAGTTGACATTAATAGTTTATAACTAATATTATCGGGAAAATTAAGTAATACTGTCAAGACTCTTATCCTCACACTACACTGTATGTCACCTTTAGTCTTAATTATACACCATAATAACACAATAACAGGTAAATTATTAATAAAAAGGTTCAGGAAACATAAATACATCTTCCAAAAACTATTTGGTATACCACCTCGTGGTGGCCTGACGGACTGTTGGCACCGTCGGGCTCTGTGGGGCTTAGGTCAAGACTCACCCGGGCTGATCACCCGTGTGGGACTGTTGTGTTGGTGATCCTGGTAAGTGAGGACTGGTGCCATCCGCTCACCACTTCGGTTGGCACCAAGAATCACGGACCAGGATCAGCTAATTTTAAAAAGAACGGAAGATATTTTTTTTTTCAGTACACTTCAAAAGTGTTGTGTACCGACCATTGTGTGTAAACAACTACTGAAAGGAAACAATGCAAATTTGATCATTAAAGCATTATTAGCCAGAAGTTGAATTCCGATCTGACCAAAAGACGTACAGTAAGTCATGTTTTAAAGTATAATCGGTATACATTGAAGGCAGTAAATGTGACCATATATCTCCGCCCACCATATATTGTCCTCAGCCGGTCAATATAAGGAAGAGCGGCACTGTGAATGGTTAAAAAAATGTGAATCAACAACCAATAGGGGACAAACGTTCACACAGACAATAGAGTACACACGCACGCGCGTACACAATTTCCTTTCAGTAGTTGTTTACACACAATGGTCGGTACACAAACCTTTTGACGTGTACTGAAAAAAAAAATATCTTCCGTTCTTTTTAAAATTAGCTGATCCTGGTCCGTGATTCTTGGTGCCAACCGAAGTGGTGAGCGGATGGCACCAGTCCTCACTTACCAGGATCACCAACACAACAGTCCCACACGGGTGATCAGCCCGGGTGAGTCTTGACCTAAGCCCCACAGAGCCCGACGGTGCCAACAGTCCGTCAGGCCACCACGAGGTGGTATACCAAATAGTTTTTGGAAGATGTATTTATGTTTCCTGAACCTTTTTATTAATAATTTACCTGTTATTGTGTTATTATGGTGTATTATTAAGACTAAAGGTGACATACAGTGTAGTGTGAGGATAAGAGTCTTGACAGTATTACTTAATTTTCCCGATAATATTAGTTATAAACTATTAATGTCAACTGTGGCAGCTCATGTGTAAAACTCGACAGTAAATGTTATTAATGACAGCAGTAAAGCAACAATACTAGTACGTTATTTTCTCATCATTATCATCAATAAAACAATTAAAGTAAAGTTATATATTGGTAATATATTGCAAAATTTTCCAATATTTTCTGTTGTGATAACTGAAAACTATTTCCATTTACAACATTAGTTGTCAACATTGGTACGATAAATTAGCCTTCAAACACACTTTTAATAGACCCTGTAACTTTAATGTAAACAATTGAAATTATGTCAGGGAGATGTTAAAGGTGGGGGGGGTGTGATGTGACGTAAGGAGACGAAGGGGAGGGGGAGGTCTGTGTTGCGCTGACAGAGGACAGGAGACAGTTGCACCGCCACAACACTTGACCCACATAAATCCCAGGACTATACAAACGTCTCTTACACTTGCTTGAGGATAAATAAAGTGGAAGATTTATACTGTGCAAGCAACTGTTTCAGCCTTACATTGTCCACTGCAGGACAGGTATTATTCACTCCACGTTAGATGAATGAAAAGCGTCCATACTACATCAGTTAATCTATGTCAACGTTGCCGGACCATGTAATGAGTCAAATTATATCCTTATGGTCCCAGGCTACTGTGTGCACCTCACGTCTCACCGAGTAACTTAAAGGCTTCGGATTCACGTTCAGATACTCTCCGGGTTCACACCTCACGGAAATAATTGATTTGACAACGCTGAGTGTACTAGTCAGAAATGTCACCAACTGTACATGAACCTTCAAACGTTCGTGAGTTAAGCAATTTAGGCAGAGAGAGAGAGGGGGGCGGGGAAGAGAGAGAGATAGAGAGAGACGGAGAGAGGAGAAAGAGGGAGACAGAGAGAGAATAGAAGGAGACAGACAGACAGAGAGAGAGAGAGAGAGAGAGAGAGAGAGAGAGAGAGAGAGAGAGACACGAACCACCCACAGCGCCGTAGCCACACTCACGTGAAACACAGGTACACGCAAGGGAGTCGAGACTGGTGTTATAAGAGGGTGTTGCTGGCTGCCCTGACCGCTACAAATGATTTGAGTCAGGCCCCTTGAAGCTACCTATTTGTGCCTCAGATTGTATGTCAAACACCTCGCTCTCTACTCTGCTTAAATTGGGGTCAATATAGGTGGTAATAGGGATGTAAATTTACTTCGAATTAGGTGGCA
This sequence comes from Homarus gammarus, assembly GCA_958450375.1. Lineage (NCBI taxonomy): Eukaryota > Metazoa > Arthropoda > Malacostraca > Decapoda > Nephropidae > Homarus > Homarus gammarus. The sequence continues at coordinate 757,634 of CAUDMG010000774.1, read as the reverse complement.
GTAGTGGTGTAAATTAAGTTTAGAATAAGTGGCAACAGTTATGTAAATCAAGCTTAAGATAGTGGTATTACTAATCTAAACCAAACTTGAGATAGTGGTATTACTAATTTAAAACAAGCCTGAAATACAAGTAAGTAGCATTGTAAATTGTGTTTGGAAATAATTCCCAGTTAATATGTAAAATAATTTGAAAGATTAATGGGAATAAAGAGTTTTTTAACGCTCTGGATATTGGATAAAGTTATAAAAAATAATTAATATATCTTTCACATTTTGGGGGGTTTAACATTTATTCATTTATTTAGTTTTCTACCATAGAGGTTATTTAAAAGTGTTTGAATATTTGACTTTAATGACGTATTGATGGAGATAAAGAATGTATGAGGAGAATAATGCCATTTAAAAGAGAGTACGCTATTGTTATACTTACTGACCCTTGTTGACCTGATGTGTTGACCTGATGTTAATTAAAGGTAACACAGGCATAGACTCTGACAAGTAATGATACACACACACACACACACACAATAAAAAGATAATAAAACCAATATAAAATAGGTCATTAAATTAAAATATCCGATAAAAAAGTAAATATCTCACCTTTGATATGAGACACAAACGGGAGGGTAAGTAGAACCGGCATTTACAAGGAAAACTATAAATACAACCTTACAACAAAGATAGTTCATGCTTCATTTACAAAAAAAAAAATAGTGTAAATCAACAACGGCAGAAGACAATAGCAGAGAAATAAGTAACTACCTGCATCATTTACAAGGAAAACAGTGTAAATCACAGAGACACGTGCAGGGAGCCTTTGTAAACATGGAAGGGGTTCTGAGGTGTTGTTTACAAGGTCGGGAGTGATTGTGTTTAGTCCAGTGATCTTAAAGAGAGAGAGAGACAGAGAGAGAGACAGAGAGAGAGAGAGAGAGAGAGAGAGAGAGAGAGAGATCCACCACACCTGCGCTGACTCGGGTAAGTTTTGATTCGTCCTGTTAATTAATTTTTTGGGGGAATCTTTCCTTGTTGTTTTTGTTTGAGTTAATATATTTATTTCCTTTAGTTTCTTTGTTTGTTGTTGTTTTTGGAATGTTTCTTTGTTTTCCTGGTGTGTAGTTTCAGTTTATTGCTTTATTTTCCTTTTTTTTGTTTTTATATAATTATTTTTTTATCAATTTATTCTATATTTGTCTTATTCGGCATTTCTTTATTTACTGATTTGTTATGAATTTTCTTTATATTATTATTTTTTGCATAAATTTATCATTTTTTTGTATTTCTCTTTATTTTCTTTCTTTTTTTCACCTAATTATTCTTTTCTTAATTTTTTTTATTTATTTATGATTTTCTTCTCTAAATCATTATTACTTTTTTTAATTCATTATATTTTGTATCGTTTATTTTATTAATTAAAAGTATAAGTGTCTCAGAATCCAAGTGCTTCCTTCAGTACTTACGGAAGACTATGGTGGACCGTCGTGTCTTGGTCCGGAGTGCTGTGGTTCTGTCCGGTCCATCTTACTACGTCCCGGGACCACGCCAAGGTTAACTAGAGACCAAGACCTTACCTGGATTGGTTAAAAGACCGCAATAGTACGACCAGGTGTGAATATCTCGTGGGGTCGTATTTTAAAGAATATTAAGACCTGATTTCTGTGATAATTTGCTCTGGTTTAATTTAATCATCATCATCATCATCATCTAAGGTTCAGGGTTCGGGATTTGAGTTGCGAGTTCTGGATTCGGGTTTCTTGGTTGGTATTTAGGGTTCGAGGTTCAGGATTTAGGATTTGTGGTTCGGGATTTGAGTTACGAGTTCTGGATTCGGGTTTCGGGGTCGGTGTTCAGGGCTTGAGGGTTGGAGTTCAGTGATGGGCTTACACTAGCTGACAGTGTAGGCCGTGACAGCGGGAGGGAGAGGAGTAGGGAGGAGTTATGAGGGTGGACAACATTACCTACCTATACATGTCCAACTTCTCTCATCATGCGTAGATATAACAACACATATAATTGATTAAATGTTATGAAAATTTCGCATAAATTACCATAATTATATAGAATTTTACGTATCTTATTTATGTTATTTAACTTACAAGTGTTAGAGAATCTGTTACCTGATGTATACCAGTCAAGCATCGATCAATTATACAAAAATAAGGAGTTAATAGGATTTTTTCCCCCCCTCACCTCTCTATCTAAAATATCATGTCATTCTCTTACCAAATAAATGTGTAATTGCTTAAATCTTGTCAGTTGAGTGTCACTAATACAGCATCCTAAAATATTTACCTTTTCTTTCTTTCTTTCTTTCTTTCTTTCTTTCTTACTTGGACCACCTTGACGCCTCCCTGATAATAATAACTCCCGTAGATTCGTTTGTAAACATGTATACAGGTAAGCTTCTCACAGCCAAAGTTCATTCACCAAGACACGACACCCGGGGTTCTAAAATTACTCCAAACGACACTTTAACCTCATTCCCCAGCAGCGTCTTCCCCCCCCCCTCTTGTCTTCCCCCTCTTGTCTTCCCCCTCTTGTCTTCCTCACGAGAAATCAAGCTTAAATAAACATTAGAATCAGTCGAAAGCACGAGAGACTATTGGGTATCTCTTTAGGTAAGGTAGCCCGTCATTCAGCCGGGCGCAGAAGAGAGTGGAAGATATAGTTAACTAATGCTCACCTCAACTGGGTAAATGCCTCGTTAATCCTACCATTAAGGGTGTCTACAGCAACCACAGCAAGATAAACACTCAAGGATTAAACGGGAAGGATTCAGGATTAAGTGTTCAACAGCTGGGAAGAACATGTCAAAAAAGTTACCATGGAGGCTGTGATGTGTGTGTGTGTGTGTGTGTGTGTGTGTGTGATGTGTGTGTGTGTGTGTGTGTGTGATGTGTGTGTGTGTGTGTGATGTGTGTGTGTGTGTGTGTGTGTGTGTGATGTGTGTGTGTGTGTGTGATGTGTGTGTGTGTGTGTGTGTGTGTGATGTTTGTATGTGTGTGTGATGTGTGTGTGTGTGTGTGTGTGATGTGTGTGTGTGTGTGTGTGATGTGTGTGTGTGTGTGTGTGTGTGATGTTTGTGTGTGTGTGTGATGTGTGTGTGTGTGTGTGTGTGTGTGTGTGTGTGATGTGTGTGTGTGTGTGTGATGTGTGTGTGTGTGTGTGTGTGTGTGATGTGTGTGTGTGTGTGTGATGTGTGTGTGTGTGTGTGTGTGATGTGTGTGTGTGTGTGTGTGTGTGATGTTTGTGTGTGTGTGTGATGTGTGTGTGATGTGTGTGTGTGTGTGTGTGTGTGTGTGTGTGTGTGTGTGTGTGATGTGTGTGTGTGTGTGTGTGTGTGTGATGTGTGTGTGTGTGTGTGATGTGTGTGTGTGTGTGTGTGTGTGATGTTTGTATGTGTGTGTGATGTGTGTGTGTGTGATGTGTGTGTGTGTGCTAAATGACTAACCCACTGACAGATTACTTTCTTCCCCTGCTTAGCTCACCAGCTCGTGCGGCGCTGCCAGGCCTACGTCTACCGGGACAAGCTATAACCAATTATTGATTATCCTTTGTTTTTAATGCTAGAAAGTATCTATCTATCTATCTATCTATCTGTCCTGAAATCCAAAATACTTACGTAATTTTTTTCGCCTTATGTACTGACACTGTGACGTCACTAATTTGACTTCGTTTCTTGCACTATGACGTCATCAGCTTGATTTCTTTGCTGGCACTATGACGTCACTAATTTAACTTCTTTCATGGCAATGTGACGTCATCAGATAATTTGGTGTTTAAATTATTGTAGTCTAAAGTTGTGTTCCTCATTCGTACGTGAGGCGAAAGAAATTACCTAAGTATTTTTGGATTTCCGGAGATAGATAGATAGATAGATAGATAGATATTTTCTAGCATTAAAAACAAAGGATAATCAATAATTGGTTATAGCTTGTCCCGGTAGACGTAGGCCTGGCAGCGCCGCACGAGCTGGTGAGCTAAGCAGGGGAAGAAAGTAATGTCAGTGGGTTAGTCATTTAGCACACACACACACACATCACACACACACACATTACACACATCACACACACACACACACACATCACACACACACACACACAGCACTGAGGCATCTCTTGTCTCCCCAGTTCTCACCATCTCTCATCAAGGTTTATGTTTCCCCCTCAGTCTCTCACGTTTTGTCTCTCGTTGACGTCTGGGTCTCCTCACTCTCATCGACCTTTGTATTCTTGAAGTCTTGTCCATCTGTTGTCTTATTGCCTCGTTTCTCTGATATGTTCGTTGTGTTTTATTTCACTCCCATCTAAGTTTTTCTCTTTATATTTGTGTTTTTTCATCATCTGTTTATTTTTTATTAGGGCAATATTCCATTACAACACTTGGATGCGTTTTATCACTTTCCTTCCCGTGATCCTCTTACATTTCATTTCGTATTTTATCCATTTAGGGAGGGGGGGGGGGGCAGACAAGAACTACGAACTGCGATCTTTAAAATTAATGTACTTGATTTATCACATATTTTGTGGCCACAGGCTCAAGGTAGGTGCCAAGAAGCGGCAGTCAAGAGGCTGTAAACAAGTGAGCGCCGTCAGCCATAACAACGTCAGGCATCACACACAATCCACACTAACCTCAAGAAAAATAGACACTCGTCAACATCCATTTCCTAACTACCTGTGCGCCCAAGTGTCCACCTTACTTGTTGTTATATTTATTTTAGGCTCGTAAACAAACACGGCCGACAATATGGCGGTAGATTTTGACCTGGGAACGGGTGTTGGAGGGAGAATGTGGTGTTCCCTTGAGGTTCAGTGGTCCACCAGGGCCATTTTTCTGTGACGAGGGGAAGTCACGGGTGTGTCGGTGCTTTACACCAGCTGACAGCGGTTACCTTGGGAATGCCCAGGTGCTCGGCTCTCTTTCCCTTGTACTTTCACATTGGTATCGTTGCTGATGAATCACCGTCCATATTACCCCGATTTTATAAACCTGTCAGAGAAATAATTGTGCAAAATGCGACATCTAGATGAACACGTAAAATTTACGAACAAATATAAACCAACACACTTAACATATACTGGAAAAAAATTGTTTAATCATAAAGCGAGTATCAGTGAGTATCACCCGGTCTTCAATTTACACGATAAAAGCGCGCGTGTTGTAGCAAGGTGACACATTTTACGCGCGCAGTTTGGGCGGGGAAAAAACGCGGGAGGGAGACGTGTGTGAAATTCCCCAGGAACGCCTCGCGACACACACACACCGCTGCCCGCCAACTTTACGACAGTCTCTTGTGTGAAACCTCTGAAATAAGTTTTTTAATTACTTCCTCCTCGTTTATTGGTTGTTTGTTTTAATAATTCAAGTGCTTTAAAATGGAATACTTCAGGAGGTCATGTCAGTTTGGCTCCGGTAATGAAATTTTTAATCTGAATAATTTAAATACCAAAAATAAAAGACAAAAATTAGTTTGAATAAATTTAGCTTAATATGGTAATAAAAGGGGTAAAAAACAAGACAAGAGGGTGTGACAAGACCTGTTGTTCACATAGATGATTACTACTAAACTGGGTCGTCTTATTGTTGGCTCTGTTTACAGTAAGAGACACAAGGAACTGTTAACCTGTAGGGGTGTACCATTATATCTGTAAACCAAACAATGAAATACTATCTATCCAGAATGTTTATCTTGTACTGATAAGATAACTATTTTCCCACTGATGAGTAAAATATAAATAGATAATTATGAGGTAATACTAAACTAATGAAGGGATATTATATTACTCGGAAAAGAAATACATTTTAAAGAATATTTTGACACACACACACACACACACACACACACACACACACACACACACACGTGCCGAAAGGAACAATGATGGCACGACAGCGTCTAACAAGGCTCTGTTTTATAGAGTGTGAAGTGTCATGGGATGTAAAGTGCCATTGATTGAAGGTGATTAAAGGTTTTTATTAGTAGAGAGTGCCACGTGCACTAGTGTCATGTGTTGTAGAGTGCCACGTGCAGTAGAGTGTCATGTGTTGCTGAGTGCCACGTGAGAGTAGAGTGCCACTGATTAAGAATATTTAGTACTGGATAGTGGCACTTGTAATTGCCACAGGTTGTAGTATCACAGGTCGTAGAGGCGCACGGCAAGAGTTAAGGGTAATCAATACACGGTACTATAAAATGCCATAGATTATAGAGTGCCACTGAAATTTATATACATTATCACTACAGAGTACTGCAGGTCATAGAACCCCCTTGGAATATAGATTGGTAGAGATTGGAGTGCCCCAGGCCCTATGGTACCAACGACCCTTAGGGTGCCGCGAGCTGTAGGATACCACGATTCTTAGAGTGCCACGACCTATAGGGTGTTACTGTTCTTAGGGTGCCACGAGCTATAGGGTGCCACGGTTCTTAGGGTGCCACGGTTCTTAGGGTGCCACGAGCTAAAGTGTGCCACGGTTCTTAGGGTGCCACGGTTCTTAGGGTGCCACGAGCTAAAGTGTGCCACGGTTCTTAGGGTGCCACGAGCTAAAGTGTGCCACGGTTCTTAGGGTGCCACGGTTCTTAGGGTGCCACGAGCTAAAGTGTGCCACGGTTCTTAGGGTGCCACGAGCTAAAGCGTGCCACGGTTCTTAGGGTGCCACGAGCTATAGGGTGCCACTTTTCTTAGGGTGCCACGAGCTATAGGGTGCCACTTTTCTTAGGGTGCCATGAGCTATTGCGTGCCACTTTTCTTAGGGTGCCACGAGCTAAAGTGTGCCACGGTTCTTAGGGTGCCACGAGCTAAAGTGTGCCACGGTTCTTAGGGTGCTATGGGCCGTAGGGTGCCACGAGCTATAGGGTGCCACGATTCTTAGGGTGCCATGGGCCGTAGGGTGCCACGAGCTATAGGGTGCCACGGTTCTTAGGGTGCCATGGGTCGTAGGGTGCCACGAGCCATAAGTTGCCAAGAAGCCACGATCCTTTCGGTGCCACGTATTGCAGAAAGTTACAAGGTGTAGAACACTACTAGACGACCACCATTGACTGCAGAACAACAGTGGAAAAGAAAAAAGTAGTGTGTCAAAATACCGTAAAGCGCTACTAACACTCGACTAGCACAGATTGTAGACGACGCAGTGCCATCGACCGAGATATGCCACAAGCTGTACGACAGTGTCAGGAAGCGCTGAGATCCACGGACCGTAGACTGTCACGGGCTGTAGAGTGGCAGGGACTGTCTGCTGTGGTGGCACCTTGGGACACTGCCCAGCAATGCCACCACCTCCCTGGCACGCTGGCACCAGTGTGGGAGACAGCGACAGGTAAGTTAAATAATGATGCAGAAAACACGGACTAGGTGAGGGGGAAGAGAAGAGGAAGAGGGACTTGGAGTTGGTGGCGGTTTAGGCTCTGGGTAGTAACAGATTTCTGCCCAAATTATGTCACTCGACTGTTGCCGGAGAAAAAAGAGAAATGTCGGATGTAAACACCTAAACAATTCAGCTATACTTTCCAGGATTCTATTGCTTGTCTTGGAAACCGCTATGTCGAGGTTTATACCATATGGCCACTAGCCGTAATAGTGTGTGTGTGTGTGTGTGTGTGTGTGTGTGTGTGCGTGTGCGTGCGATGTTCCTGTATAATACTATATATCTATATTCTTCATCAACTTACAGTACATCCATAGCGTTATATTCTTTTAAAAAATGAAAAAGTCTGTCTGTCTGTCTGTCTGTCTGTCTCTCTCTCACACCGTCTCAGTACACCGTCCTCTGTCAATCATAACATCTTCTTTTATCTGTCTCTCATTCCATCTCACTCTGATTCTCTCTCTGTTTATTACAATATCTGTCCCTGCATCACTCTCTCATACCGTCTCATTCTGTATCTCTCTACCTTAGTCTGTCTCTCCCATAGTATCTCTTTCTCTCTGCCATACTATCTCCCTTTTCACCTTTCTCTAGCTGTCTCTCTCATACTATATCTCTCTCTATCTCCTCTTTCTTCCATAACATCTCTCCATCTGTCTCTAGCATAACATCCCCCTCTGCATCTCTCTCTATCTCTCATACCATCTCCTTCGAAATCCATCCATGTTTTACACACACACACACACACACACATACACATAGTTCCATTCGGGTCAGGATTTCCTCAGCCAGTAGTGAGGAAGGGTATCTGGCCGGGATACTTGCCCACCCACCATCCAGAATAAACAAACTATTTACTCCTCTGAATACGATGAATCCACATTTAAACCTCCGTCCTGTCCATCGCCAGGATTCTCTTTAACTTTACAATATTACATGCTGTCTGTCTGTCTGCCTCTGTCTTGCTGGTTATCTGTATTTTTGTCTGCATCTTCACATACACTTTCTCGTTCATCAACTTGCAATATTTTTTTAAGATTTTGGTAATATTCTTAATATCCTTGTTATAACCATTCTTGGGTTTTATTATTTACCCATTATTATTATTATTATTATTTACCTATTTCACAATGTAGCTTAATTACATTTCTCAACGTAAAGAGATAAAGAGAGTTTCCCGTAAACTGTTGGGGTCTTCCGATTTGTTGTGTGGTGGCTGGGTGCGTTTACTGTTTCAGCGCGCACCAAAACAAACACGAGGTACCGTGGATGGCTGCAACTTGTCCGTCCAGCAGAGCCGCAGTTTGCCTACGCCCGCGCCTAAAAACCCCGGAGCAGTTAAAATATACAAAAAAGGTGCGTTATATACTGCGTCTTTCTACTTAGTGTACTTAATAATGAGCGTAAATTAGGTTGTGATTTGATTGGATTGTAACAGACGTATTGCAACCTCGAGCTACCGAAGGTTGTGTTTATTATTTGGACTAGGAGGGAAATTGCTCGTGGTGTTTCTAGTCGATACAATGCATGCAGTAAATTTCCCTATTTTTCAGATAAAAAGCGTTAAAGGTCATGTATTTTTATAGAAGGTGGAATTATTATAATTTTATAACGCAAGATTTAATATAAAAATTTATAGAACTACGCTTGACGTTTGTTTAAGACTCTATGGCCATTGGGTGACTGACGAAAGCGTCTGGGTTCTTTGTTGTCATGGTGACATTCAAGGTTTACTGAAAACACAGGCTTGCCAACCTTGACGTGTTATGTCATATTCTTGTGTCAAGCGACAGTACGAAGTGAAGAAAAAATCTCTCTTTCAGATTTCCAAAAGTGGAACAAGAGTCAACACTAAACCTGGGTCCAGATTCTTGAAGGTCAGACCGTATTCAAGAACAGTCATGGGGTGTACGACGCCATTTACGAGGACCTTCTTGACCTGATCTTGTTTCAGGAATACCACCTTTTCGAAGCTCTGGAGAGATCTCGAAGTTTCGATATTTTGAGTACTACTAGCTAAGAATTCCCACCAGGAAACTTGCTTCGAGACTCCTCCAAACCTTCGAAAAGTGCAGAGTTCCATGTGTTGAAGGCGATATTCCTGAAGCAAGATCATGGCAAGAAGGTCATCGTAAATGGCATCGTACACCCCATAACTGTTCTTGAATATGGCCAGTACGATGATTATTTCTCGTCAGTGTACATTTAAGGTAAAACATGAATATCAAGCCGAAAATAATATCAATATTACACTGAGACAACCTGAAATAGATACTTTCATTTGAAACTAGTTAGGGGACTATATTATTAATATATATTTGGACATATACAGTGATCAGTAAACGTTTGTAGCTAAGGTAGAGAGACTCGGTACATTTTTTTTTAAGGGAGGGTGGAGTTTATCTCTGTTTAGTTCAATTCTATACCAGTGGGGGATTGGAGATGGATATGTGGAGTGGAGGGGTAGGAAGGAGTGTGATGGGAAGATGAGTGATGGAGATGGGATATGTGACGGGGACGGGATGTGTGGTAGGGTGGTGGTGATGGGATATGTGACGGGGAAGGGATGTGTGGTAGGGTGGTGGTGATGGGATATGTGACGGGGAAGGGATGTGTGGTAGGGTGGTGGTGATGGGATATGTGACGGGGAAGGGATGTGTGGTAGGGTGGTGGTGATGGGATATGTGACGGGGAAGGGATGTGTGGTAGGGTGGTGGTGATGGGATATGTGACGGGGAAGGGATGTGTGGTAGGGTGGTGGTGATGGGATATGTGACGGGGAAGGGATGTGTGGTAGGGTGGTGGTGATGGGATATGTAGCTTTAGAGATATACATGGAAACTGCTATAATAACAGAACAGTGGGTGAAAGATAAATAAAAAGATGATTTAACCCTAATATAGATAATAAGAGGGAAAGGAGGAGGAGAAGATCAAAAGAGAAGATAAGAAGATGGAATAAGACGTAAGAGATGTGAGAGTATTGGACTGACAAGAAGCAGCGGTGTGTGTGAAAGTGAAAAGCTTGGCGTCGTCGATTAGTTTACTAGTACAATATAGATTTCCTGCTGAACGGTGATGCTGGGTCGTGTGAAGTTACATGGATAAATGAAACATATATCTGAAGATATTGTAATATAAAAGGCATGCCGTAGTAGAAACAAATCTGACCTGACCCCGCCCACCAGGTAGAGTTTGGGTGTTTAATTATCAGGTACAATATGCTTGGGTACACAATTATCAGGTGATCATTACCTTGTTTACCGTCGTATTGGGTAGTTCTAATAATGTTAAAAGACGAGAGCAATTTTTGTGGAATGTCTTCAGATTGCAGGTACACGTTCAGGAGGATTTACCTTCCGACACCTAAATCTGTATTCAGTAACGAGGTGTTCAGGAGATACTCAAGACCCGCTTTTATGTTCGAGTGTGAGAATCTTACTCTATATATTTCTAAAAGTTTTCATTTAAAGCGAATCCTTAGGGCGGTGTTTAAAGACCCTAACTGGTGTTGAAGGTACCTAAAACTAAGACCCAATAGTGAGCAGACGGTGCTTAAAGACCCTAACTGGTGTTGAAGGTACCTAAAACTAAGACGCAGTAGACGGTGCTTAAAGACGCTAGCTGGTGTTGAAGGTGCCTAAAACTAAGACCCAGTAGATGGTGTCGGTGCTTCAAAACCTTGGAACAGCTGACGCACCTGAGAGCAACAACAACAACAACAAGTGTGAGAAATAATCTTAAAACTTTAAATACAACAAGATGTTTTCACCTGTTGAATTTTGTAAAACGAAGCTTTTAGCAAATGCTCATTTTATTATTCAGGAAACAAAACTAACGAGGAGTCGAGGAGATGGAAGGATGAATCTGAAATATGCTTTAAATCTGTACTTAAGAATTTATACTGAATTAAACTTTGAAAACAGCAGGTTCAGGTTTACACGAATATATCTAAAGAAATCTTAATAAAATACATTTAGAAATCAAGGAGGATTTTTTCTTGATGTATTGAATCTTAGAAGTGGCAGAGACTACCGAATTTTTATTTACCGGGTAGCTACATTTTTTCTTAAAAATTTCGTGGAAATTTGAGTGTGGGAACAAGTTCTCAAATTTCCTACTCGAGTCTTATTTAATTTATTATACTGCTTAAAGAGTAAGATCATTATTCTTGCAGCACAATTAATTAGAGCTCAATAATCCCAGTGAATGCCAGAAATTTTTTAAAACATTGCGGAAACAACAGTGTTAGGTTAGTTTGTTTATTTCCCGCCAAGAGGAGGCGTCTTACAGGGGCCTTCCGCCATCCATCACCTGGTAATGCCAAGCTCACCCAGGAATTTTAATTTATAGTATTGTTTTTCCTGACGTAAGGAACAATTGCAAAATCCCAGAGAATTAAACTGTTGCTAATATGTTTATGTTAAGCTTTAAGGATACAAAATAAAATGATTGTCGGCTGTTAACTGTACTTGGTGGGGAAGTTGGAAATTTGGCAACGATTTGTCATTGGCGATACACATGTCATCACACAGAGGCCTTCAGTCACTCAGTATTTACTACCTATAACAGTTCTTGTTCACTGTCCTAGATACTGCACTTTGATTACTATTTGGTGAATGACGCTTACTAACCCTGGCAGTTGAAGCCTCTAAATCACACTCAACAACCGTACAACAGCGATAACTGTCTACTTATCGTTACAACTGCGGAGTTATGAAGGTGTCAAGTGGCAGGGTTGTGTTACGACTCGGAAATAGCGTTTGTTATTGTTATGTTTTTATGTATTTAGGTTGTTCAACAGCTAAGATCTTTAAGTATCGTTCATTAAATATTATAAAGTCTCTAAACTTAACAACAGAACTGCTAAAAATTAAGAGTCACTTCACCTTTACTTAAAACACATTTCGAGGACCACGGGTAACGTTAATGTATTCAGAGGCCAAAATAAGGTCACGTTTGCTTATAGCGAGGCATTCTGGGTAATCGTTTGAGGTTAGTAACATACTGGCGTGAGACGACGTACAGGGTATAAGTTCTGGCCTCAGTGGATGTAAACAAATACTAAACACAGGAGTTGGTCTGGTAATTAGTGCCCAGCTTATTTCACCCTAAGATTAACCACCCTAACGATAAACTAACCCAACCTAACCTAATCTAACTTAAAATCTAATCTAACCAAACCTAACCTAAGAAAACGTAACGCCCCCCCCCTCCCTTAGTTAGATGTAGGGTGGTTAATCTTAAGGTGAAATAAACTGATGATACGAGCAATTGGTTGGAATGTTTTTGCACAGGTGAAGGCCAGTCAGTGAGTATGGAACAACAGCGTATTGAGGTCGTTGTTAGGGAATCTCCTGGGTGTTGTTTTTGGTGGTGGTGGTGGTGTTGTTGGTGGTGATGTTGGCTTCGTTGGTGCTGGCGGTGTTGGTAGTGGTGGTGTTGGCTGTGTTGGTGATGGCGGTGTTGGTAGTGATGGTGTTGGCTGTATTGGTGATGGCGGTGTTGGTAGTGGTGATGTTGGTTGTGTTGGTGATGGCGGTGTTGGTAGTGGTGATGTTGGCTGTGTTGATGATGGCGGTGTTGGTAGTGGTGATGTTGGCTGTGTTTGTGCTGATAATGGTGGTGGTTGTGGTTGCGGTAATAGGTGTGTCTTTCATGGTAGTACAGTCCTTATGGTGGTGGTTGTGGTTGTGCTGGTAATAAAGGTGGTTGTGGTTGTGGTTGTGCTGTTGATAATGGAGTTTATGGTTGCGGTGCTGATAATGGTGGTGATGGTTGTGTTGTTGATAATGGTGGTGATGGTTGTGGTTGTGCTGCTGATAATGGAGGTTATGGTTGTGGTAGCTATAGCCATCATGGTAGTATAACTCCTTGTTAGCGGTGGCTGTGGTGGTCGAAGCATCAAAGTGTCGCTGTGTGTTACTTACCTTCACAGAGGTATCAAGTACAGTACTATGAGATCGCGACAAAGGTGACATCTGGTACGTGGAGGACAGCTTGGTGCCTCACTACAAGGTTCACGGCTCATCTCACGGTGTTTTGAAGACTTTGATGCTTGGTGACTATATCCTGGCTTAAATCGGGTATGATAACGAAAGGATGTGGTAATGTCTCTTGGATGGTCTTGGCGGGGGGTGTTGAATGGGCTCTTTACATCACAACTGTTTCTATTTAGCTAATTAGATCCACTTATGCTACAGGTTGTTGGAGTATTCGTAAACATCTTATGTGTGTCTCCCTCTCTTTCTCTTCTCCTCTTTCTCGCGCCTCTTCTCATTTCTCTTTTCACTCTCCTCAGTTCTCATTCTCTCCTTTTTCCCTCTCTCCCTTTTCCCCCACCCTCATTTCTACTCTGTTCTTCTTCCTCTCTCTCTCTCTGCTCTTCAAACACCTTCCCGATAGCTTGCGTCGTTAAGGTAACTCCTTGCACTTCAAATCTGATGGCTTGGTTGTAGTGTAGATAACGTATACCTCCCAATATACTGTACGTCCATTGGCCTTACGTCAGGTCCGATGGCTTTACGTCGTCGCAGCGTCCCCGTGTGTCTGTCTGAGTTATAAATATTCATCAGTTGCTCTCAGGCGCGGATGTTTAGAAAGGTGATACGGCTGTTGTCCTTCTTCCATCACGACTTTTTAATTGTGTTCCGATCATTTAGTGAGGTGCTAGGTGGGGGGTGGTAGGTAGGGGTGGTAGGTAAAGGTGGTAGGTGGTAGGTATTGGTTGGAGTTGACGATGGGGAATGGTAGTAGGTGGTAATAGTAAGAAATGGGGGTAGTAGGTGGTGGTGGTAGATGACGATGGTGGTAGGTGGTGGTGAATGACGATGGTGGTGGCGATAATATCAGGTGGTAGCAGTAGTTCCTATGAATGTGTGTGGTGTTGGTAGCAGTGGTTGTGAGTGTTTGTGATAGCAGTGGTGGTAGTGGTTGTGAGCGTTTGTAACCACAGTGGTGGCAGTGGTTGTGTGTTTGTGACAACAGTGGTGGTAGTGGTTGTGACAGCAGTGATGGCAGTGTTTGTGACAGCTGTGGTGGCAGTGTTTGTGACAGCAGTGGTGGCAAGTGTTTAGTGGTCCCCTTGAGTGTTTGTTTGTGGTCGTGTTTTTTCCCCTGGTGGTCGTCCGTCAGAGAAGGTAACCTGACGACAATTAAACACACAAACATCGGTGCCTCTGATGCCCTCACCTTAGTGCCACGCCACCGGACAGGTATTGTCCCGACACAAGTGGCACTGGGTACTTCTGGCAAGGGTAATTTTAGAACCTTATCAGGCTGTCTTAGAAATACCGACTGGTCCAACCCCATCACGTTATAGATATTTTTTTTAATCGATCTTTAAGGGCTGTTTTGATCAGTGTGAGTTTGATTCTAAAATATAAAAAAAAAAAATATATAATTAATCTGGCAACTTGTATCATTCTGGAGTCCTTCTTGACCACAGTCAGGTCAGGTTAAATCAGGCCAGATCAGGTCAACTTGAATAAGAACATAACATAAGAATGGAGGAAACTGCAGCGGGCCTATTGACCCATACTAGGTAGCCCGTTTACACCCAACCCCTATCGCTCATATATCGGTCCAACCTATATTTGGAGCTACCCAGCGTGTTCGAGTTAATGATGAAGTCCGGTAACTTGTTCCGCTCATCCACTACTCTATTTTCAAAACAGTGTTTACCTATCTCGAGCCTAAATCTAAATTTGTCTAATTTAAAGCCATTGCTATGAGTTCGTTCCTGGTTGGATAGTTTGAGTACCTTTGTTATATCACTTTTGTTTAACCCTGACTTTCATTATATACCTCAGTCATATTGCCCTCACTCTACGTCTCTCGGGGGAGTGTAAATTAAGATGCTTTAATCTGTCTCTGTGCTCAAGGTTCCTAATGTCCGGGATTAGTCTTGTCATCCTCCTCTGAAAATTTTCGAGGGATTCTATATCCATTATATATTACGGTGACCAGAACTGGAGAACATAAGAACATAAGAACATAAGAATGGAGGAAACTGCAGCGGGCCTATTGCCCCATACTGGGCAGTCCCGTTTACACCCAACCCCCATTGCTCATAAGAACATAAGAACATAAGAAAATAAGGAGTCTGCAACAGGCCGGTTGGCCTGTGCATGGCAGCTCCTGTCGAGAGTTACTACCACTCTCTATCATCCATGAATCTATCTAACCTAAGTCTGAAGCTATCCAGCGTATTCGAGTTAATGATGATATTTGGTAACTTGTTCCAGTCGTCCACTACTCTATTTCCAAACCAATGTTTACCTATTTCGCGCCTAAATCCACGTAATCCAAGTGAGGTCTCACAAGCGCAAGATAAAGTTCTAAGATCACCTCGCTAGTCTTATAACTAACACTTCATTGTAAGAACCCAAGTACTTTGTTAGCCTTGTTTCGAGCAAACACGCAGTGTTGTCTTGGTTTAAGACCTCAAGTTATCATTACTCCAAAAATTTTCTCACTATCGGATTTCTATATAACAACGTTATTCATCTGATATCTGGTTTCTCTGTTTACATCTCCTAGACATTAGTCCACATTAAATTTCATCTGCCATTTTTCAGATCATGCAATTTTTTTTTTAGATTTTCCTGTAGTTTTGCAGAGTCGTCATTATATTTACTGCAATTCACTCCCTGTTTTAGTGTGGTCAGCAAATTTACTTATATTGCTGTCTATGTATAATATTACCCCGGATGGGTTCGAATATATATATTGACTTGGGAAACAATCCTGAACTGTTCCAAGAAAATCCTCTGATTGTGAGTTACCCGTAAGGTCAGTCCAACCTATTTGACTAAAGTTAAAGTCACCTACTATACAGACTGCCATGTCTGGATGCCCTGTGTATTTCATCCTAAATAAGTTGCTCTGACTTCTTCCTCTTTGTTATTATCCTCTAATTATGAAATATTTTCATTCCCTTCGAAGTTTTCTTTCTCCATTTCTCTTCCTGATTGCTTCCCTCTTCTTCATATCCTTCACTCCTTCCCTCCTTTCTCCTTCCCACTTCTACCCTTCTAACTTTTTGCCGCAATCTCCCCACTCTTCCCCCTCCCATCCTCCCCACATTTTCACTACACTCCCTCTCCCTCGTTTTCCACTTTCCCTTCACTCCATCCCGTTTCCTCCACCCCCACTTCTCTATCACACTTTCCCTCCCACACTCTTCTCTCACACTCTCCTTCAACCTCCTCTATCCATTCCCCACCCCTCTCCCAGCCACCTTTCACCCTCACCCTTCCAGCCCACTCCCACCACTATCTAACCCTCCCTCACCCTTTCAGCCCTCTCTCACCCCTCTTCTAGCCCCTCTAACCCTCCCTCACCCTTCCACCCCCTCCCACCCTCTCCTAGCCCTCTCTCACCCTCACTCACCCTTCCATCCCCCCTCTCACCCTACCCAAACCTTATCCCCACCCTTCCAAACCTCACCAAATTCCCTCTCACCTTTCCTCCTCTCCTCACCCCAATCATACCTATCTTAACCCCCCCTCCCACTCTCTCCACCCACTCCTTACCCCCTCCCACTCTCTCCACCCACTCCTTACCTCCTCCCAGCCTACTCAGAGGTCGTCGTCTCTCCCACATAACACGCCTCACTGCTCCCATGTTCAATGTCACCCCCCCCCCCCGGTTTATTTGTTCACTCCGCCATATTTGTTTGTCGAGACCATTATGTACTTACCACCCTTGTTAGTGTGTTGGCTGGTGCTGAGGAGAGGTGAGGGGGAGGAGAGGTGAGGGGGAGGAGAGGTGAGGGGGAGGAGAGGTGAAAGAGAGGGGGTGCAGGGAGAGGGAGGTAAAAGGGAGGTGATGGAAGGTGCGAGAGGTAAGGGAGGTAAGGAGAGGTGAGAGAAAACGTAAGGGAGAAGGAAGTGAGAAGGAGGGGGGGGGAAGAGGTGGGTACAGGGAGAGGGAAGGGGAGAGAAAAATAGGGGTGGTAGGGGAAGGGGAAGTGGAGGTAAGCGTATGATGGGGCAGGGGAAGAGGTGGGTACAGGGAAAGGGAAGGGGAGAGGGAGGGAAGGATGCAAGGAGAGGGAGGTGAGGGAGAAGGAGCGATGCAGGGAGAGGAATTATATTGAAAGAGGGAAGTGAGGGGAGAGGAATGCATGCAGGAAGGGAGATGAGGGGAGAGGGTGGGAAACAGGGAGAGGGAGGGATGTAGAAAAAGGGAGGGAAGATGGAGGGAGGGAGAGTTTAGGAAGAGATGAAGGGTGAGGAGAGGAAAAGTGACGGGAGAGGAAGGGAGAGAAGGTTTGGTAAGAGATGGGTGCTGGGGAGAGGACTTAGCATTAAAAGTGAAAGTGTATGTGAAAGTTTAGAAGGAGAGAGAAATTGGAAAGAGGGGATGGGGAAGGAGAGGTGCAGAGAGGGGAGGCAAAGAATAGGGAAAAAAAAGTGAGGGCAGATAGTACAACGGGAGAAAGAGGGGAGAGAGGGATAGGGGAAAAAGAAGAAAATGTAGATAGGGAAAGAGAGCAGAGAGGGGAAATGAGAGATAGGGGGAAAATAGGGGAATTAGAGACGAGAAAGATGGGAATATAAGAGAGGAGACAATAAGAGGGAAAATTGGAGAGAAAGATAACAGAGACGCGAATAAGAAAAAGAGAGAGTATGGGAGAAATAGAGAGGGGAGACAGGAGAATAAGAGAGGGTAAGGAGGGAAATAAGAGAATAAAGAGGGAAATAAGCGAAAAAAGAGGGAAATAAGAGTGTGTAAAGAGGGGAATAAGAGAGGGTAAGGAGGGAAATAAGAGAATAAAGAGGGAAATAAGCGAAAAAAGAGGGAAATAAGAGTGTGTAAAGAGGGGAATAAGAGAGGGTAAGGAGGGAAATAAGAAAAAGATAGAAGGGAGTAAGAGAGGATAAAGAAGGGAATAAGAGAGGGTAAAGAGGGGGATAATATAGAGTAAAAAGTGGGAATAAGATATAGAGAGGGAAATAAGAGAGGGTAAAGAGGGGAATAAGAGAGGGGAGAGAGAGCCAGAGGGGAGGTTGGCACAAGATTTCGACCATGGGATTAAACAACCTGTTGATGCTGATGGTTTGTTTTTCCTTTTGTTTCGTTTGTGTGTTTGTGTTAAGTCATGGGTAAAGGGAGAGGGGAGGAGGAGGAGGGGAGAAGGAAGGGGAGGAATGGTGGGGAGAGGGCAGGAGGAGGAGGGGACGTAGAGGAGGGGAGAAGGAAGGGGAGGAATGGTGGGAGAGGGGAGGAGGGGAGAAGGAAGGGGAGGAATGGTGGAGAGAGGGGAGGAAGAGGGGAGAAGGAAGGGGAGGAATGGTTGGGAAAGGGCAGGAGGAGGAGGGGACGTAGAGGAGGGGAGAAGGAAGGGGAGGAATGGTGGGGAGAGGGGAGGAGGAGGGGATGTACAGGAGGGGAGAATGAAGGGGAGGAATGGTGGGAGAGGGGAGGAGGGGAGAAGGAAGGGGAGGAATGGTGGGAGAGGGGAGGAGGAGGGGGTGTGGGGGAAGGAAGGAAAGGACGAGGGGAAGAGAGAAAGAGAGAAAGGAGGAGGAAGAGAGGACGTGGAAAGGAGAAGGAAGGGAAAAATTAGAGGGGAGAGGAGAATGTAGGCGGAGGAGTGGTGGGGGAAGAAGAAGGGAGACGAGGAATAAAGAGAAGGAGAGTAAGAAGTGAAGGAGTATAGGGGAGAGGAAAAGGGAGAGAAGAACTTGTGGGGAGAGAAGAAAGGAGAGGAGGAATAAAGGGAAGGGAGAAGTAAGAAAAGAATTAGGGGTCGTGAGAGGTAAAGGGAAAGAGGAGGGGGGGGATGTGTGTGTGTGAGAGAGAGAGAGAGAGAGAGAGAGAGAGAGAGAGAGAGAGAGTGTCACTGAATGAAGAATACTTACATGTATTGTGTCAACTCTTCTTATTCAGTAAAAATCAGCCTCGACTTTCTCTCTAATTATGACATACCCTTTACTTATAGTGTCCCCTTGTCTAAAAGTACAAGGGAGATTTTGCATTTGTCTGTTCTTCTGTCAGTAATAAATTTGGCTTCCGATCTAAAAGGTAATTTTATATTTCTTGATTTTCTTGATAATAATAATTGTTGTCTTGTGTATGAAACTAATTTTGATAGCGTTTTTATTAATTATTATTGAAATGCAGTATATAAACACAACGATAATGGACTGTTTTTAATTATAATATGACTGCAAGACTCCAGGTAATTAATTAATACCTACTTTATCCAATTAATTTAAATCAATTTACGTAACCTCAGTCAAACTCAATCTTCTCAATTTCAAGTCAGTGGAGGATACAGTGTCTCGATATTTACGTCTTTATACTTTTTTTTCTAGTTCATTATTATTGTTTATGTTGTTTTGCTGTTGCTTTCTCTGTTGTGCACTGAGATGCTTTAATGTTAGTATTGGCGTTCATGTAGCAGGTGTTAGTCATAGTGTACAGTTGCTTATCGAACCCGGGTACGATCCCCGGGCAGGGTGAAACTATGGGTAAGTTTCTTTAAGCCATTTGCCTCTGTCTACCCAGCAGTAATTGGGGATCGGGATGTTAATCGCTTTGCGGATCCTGGGTAATGGTTAGCCAGTGCAGTTGGCGAGTTGTCCGGTCTACTCGGAGTATTCCTTGACACTGGGTCATGCAGCTCGTTAACTTAGGGTGTGGTTGTTGTGTTGGCGACAGCTTCTACGCCTTAAACAAATTTACGCCTAGGTGGCCCTTTTCCGGCCATCCTCGTTACACGAGGGGCAATTATTATTATTATTATTATTATTATTATTATTATTATTATTATTATTATTAGTGCTGCTGTTATTCATTTTAAAGCTTCTATTGCTGCTCTCAATGATGTTACAGCTTCTATTACTGCTGTTAATGATTACAGCTTCTATTACATCTGCTGTTAATGATGTTACAGCTCCTATAATGATATTAAAGCTTCTATTTCTGCTGTTAATGATGTTCCAGCTCCTATTATTGCTGTTAATGATATTATAGCTTCTATTGCTGCTGTTTCCTCAACACCAAATGCCCCACTGTGTATCTGGGGTGTCGTGTTTCTCCTCCCTGTACACGCGAAGCCACGTCGAGAAAAAGTCGGGTAACTTTCACCACCAACCAGAGCATTTATTCCTTTACACGGGCGATTATCACTGACGTCACGCTGCCTCCCTCCACAACACCCATGTTTCTGATTATCGTATCTCTCTCTCTCTCACGTTCCTCTATCAAATCTTCTCTCACTTTTCTTTTCGTTTTTAATTGTCTCTCCCTTTCCCTTTTTTCCCTTCCGCTTACAGCCTTCTCATCGTCTGTCCTATCTTCTCCCCCTAACCTGGTCTTTATGTCCCTCTCCTCAATCCCTTTTCCATTTCTCTTTCTGTTTCATACACCCCCTCTCCTTACCTTACTTTCTTCCATTCCTTCTGTCTCTTTCTCATCCCTCTCCTCTGTCTAACCTCTCTCTATTATCTCTCCTCTCCCCAACCTCTCTCTCCCACCCTTCCCCTCTCCCCAACCTCTCTCTCCTACCCTTCCCCTTTCCCCAACCTCTCTCTCCTACCCTTCCCCTCTCCCCAACCTCTCTCTGCATTCACCCCTCAGGCCTACCCCCAACCCTCTATTACCCCAACCCCTCTCTCTCCATCCCTCTCCCCTCTCCCCTCTCCGTCCCTCAACCCTCTATCACCCCAACCCCTCTCTCCATCCTCTCCCCTCTCCGTCCCTCAACCCTCTATCACCCCAACCCCTCTCTCCATCCTCTCCCCTCTCCGTCCCTCTCCCCTCTCCGTCTCTCTCCCCTCTCCGCCCCTCTCCCAGCCCTCTCCCTCGTGGTGGTGGTAGGTGGACGTCATCAACCTTGCTCAGGGGGAGACGCTGAGTTTTTCCCCATGTTTTACCTCCTTGATTTATGTTTCTCTGCCCCGTGTTGGAATCTAGACGAACTTGGAGCTAGGGAGGGTAGGTAAAAGGGAGGGAAGGAAGGTAGAAGGAAGGGAGAAATAGATGGGAGGGAAGGTAGAAGGGAGGGAAGAATGGATGGGAGGTGGGAGAGAAGATGAGTGGGAAGAAGAGAGGGAGGAAGGGTAGAAACGTGGGTGGGTGGGTTTATGGGAGGTGAGGGAGGAAAGGTGGGAGGGAGGGAGGGAGGAAAGGTGGGAGGGAGAAAGGAGAAAAATAATAAAATGGAGAGATACGAAGGAAAGAAGGAGGGATATAAGAGGAATGAGAAAATGACGGAGAGAGAATATATGATGGAAGAAAGGATGAAATAAGGAAGGAAGGAAGGAATAAGAGAGGAAGGAAGGAAGAATTGATGGAAATAGATGAAGAATAAGGAGAACAAAGTATAGGGAACGAAAATGAAGGAGAGACAGTTAGTTTCATAAGACCTCAACAGTTAGTTTCATAAGACCTCAACAGTTAGTTTCATAAGACCTCAACAGTTAGTTTCATAAGACCTCAACAGTTAGTTTCATAAGACCTCAACAGTTAGTTTCATAAGACCTCAACAGTTAATTTCATATGACCTCAACAGTTAGTTTCATAAGACCTCAACAGTTAGTTTCATAAGACCTCAACAGTTAGTTTCATAAGACCTCAACAGTTAGTTTCATAAGACCTCAACGGTTAGTTTCATAAGACCTCAACACTTAGTTTCATAAGACCTCAACAGTTAGTTTCATAAGACCTCAACACTTAGTTTCATAAGACCTCAACAGTTAATTTCATAAGACCTCAACAGTTAGTTTCATAAGATCTCAACAGTTAGTTTCATAAGACCTCAACAGTTAGTTTCATAAGACCTCAACAGTTAATTTCATAAGACCTCAACAGTTAGTTTCATAAGATCTCAACAGTTAGTTTCATAAGACCTCAACAGTTAATTTCATAAGACCTCAACAGTTAGTTTCATAAGATCTCAACAGTTAGTTTCATAAGACCTCAACAGTTAGTTTCATAAGACCTCAACAGTTAGTTTCATAAGACCTCAACAGTTAGTTTCATAAGACCTCAACAGTTAGTTTCATAAGACCTCAACGGTTAGTTTCATAAGACCTCAACAGTTAGTTTCATAAGACCTCAACAGTTAGTTTCATAAGACCTCAACAGTTAGTTTCATAAGACCTCAACAGTTAGTTTCATAAGACCTCAACAGTTAGTTTCATAAGACTCAACACTTAGTTTTCATAAGACCTCAACAGTTAATTTCATAAGACCTCAACAGTTAGTTTCATAAGATCTCAACAGTTAGTTTCATAAGACCTCAACAGTTAGTTTCATAAGACCTCAACAGTTAATTTCATAAGACCTCAACAGTTAGTTTCATAAGACCTCAACAGTTAGTTTTGGCGTTCTGAACAGTCATTAATAAACAGTTTACTCGTCATTTACCACTCAGTTTCACAGTTACTCAATAGATGGTAACAGATAGACGAATAGGGGATGAAATACGTCACGAGGAAGACCGTTGTTTTGATTGATTGATTGAATGATTGAATGATTGATTGATTGATTGAGTGATTGATTGATTGATTACTTCGTTGGTTGGTTGAATGATTGACTGATTTCCTGAGGGGGAGGGAAAAAGGAAGAGGAAGAAGTGGAAGAGCAGGAGGAAATGGAAAAGGGGAAGAGGAGAAGGAAGGAAAAGGAAGAGGAACAGGAAGATGAGGAGGAGAAGGAGGAAGAAAGGTGGAAGAGGAGAAAGAGGAAGAGGAGAGAAGGAGAAGATAGAGGAGGAGAGAAGGAAGAGGAGGAGGAAGAGGCAGCTTGGGGGTGGGCTTCACTCCGGCCAGCACCACACACCAGGTGATGGTCCCAACATTAAACAATCCTTTTTTTACTTCCTCCATAACTCCTGCTTCTTCTTCTTCTCTCTCCCTCTCTTTCTCTCTCTCTCTCTCTCTCTCTCTCTCTCTCTCTCTCTCTCTCTCTCTCTCTCTCTCTCTCTCTATCTTCTTATCTAGCTGTTGTTTTGTCTACTTCTTTCTACATGTTTATCTGTCTATTAGTCTCGTTCTCTCTTTTAAGTTTTGTTTTCTTGACTTATCTATTTTTTTTCCCTTCTCTGTTCTCTTATTTGCTTCTCTTCCGTCTATGGAATTTTGTTCCTTTACTGTTTATATAATTTTAGATTTTCTCTCTATCTCTCTCCTTCCGTCTCCTGCTCTGCGTCTCTGTTTACCGGGACGAATGTTAGTATTACGATATTTTAAGTGCGGATGTAATGTGTGGCTCCTCACTGCTTGTCACAGTGGTCGTTTGTACTCCTTGTCCTAATGTTTACTCGTCTTCCTTTGTTTACAACTGATCAGCTGATTGATAACCCTAGCCAATCGGCAGGTGCGGCTGACGTCACTAATCAGAGGGGGCTTCTGATTGGTATTTTTCTTTTGCGTTTCCCTCTGATAAAATTCCAACAGTATAAAAATTCACTTGTACATTTAGACAGAACTTCTTTTGTACTGTACTGTACATGTAGATAAAACTTCTCCTGTACATTTACACTATTTTAAATACTGTAGGATGTGAATTTTAATCAATGTTCCTCGTTATGTAAGAACTGGTGACTGAAGCTACGTTGTCTGTCGTAAATATCAAAGCCTTAGATTCTAGGTATCACCTGGCGAGATCTATCGAGAGGTTACGTCAATCTAAAACTTGCTTCTTTTATACCAAACAAAAGAAGAGGAAGTAGTTCATTATTTATATAAGACTTTTTTCTTTGGGGGGATTACACATGCGAGAATTTAGTATACCTGAAGATTAGACACCCCAGCTTATTTCACTTGAATATTAGACACCCCAGCTTATTTCACTTGAATATTAGACACCCCAGCTTATTTTACTTGAATATTAGACACCCCCAGCTTATTTCACTTGAAGATTAGACACCCCAGCTTATTTCACTTGAATATTAGACACCCCAGCTTATTTCACTTGAATATTAGACACCCCAGCTTATTCCAATTGAAGATTAGACACCCCAGCTTATTTCACTTGAAGATTAGACACCCCAGCTTATTTCACTTGAAGATTAGACACCCCAACACTATCCTAACCTAACCTAACCTAGCGTATACCTTAACCTAATCTAACCTAATCTCACAGGTGGCCTTTCAACTTCAAGTGAATTAACTAGGATGTCTAATCTTCAGATGATCCGAGAATTTTACTCCTTATGTCAGCATGTACACTCGAGGGCTGTTGGTAAATTGGAAAATATACAATCGTCCTGAAGTTAAGAAAGCAATATAACTTTTTCTGCTCTTGTTACTTAACCCTTTGTCCTCCTCTTGGTGCTGCTGCTCCCCATCACCCTGGCACTGCCCTTCACCCTGGCCCTCCCCTTCACCCTTGCACTCCCCTTCACCCTGGCCCTCCCCTTTACCCTGGCAATCCCCCTTCACCCTGGGCCCCTGCTTCACCCTGGCCCACCCCTTCACTCTAGCCTTCCCCTTCACCCTGGCAATTCCCCCCCCTCACCCTAGCCCTCCCCAGCACCCTGGATCTCCCTTTCACCCTGGCAATTCCCCCTTCACCTGATAGTCCCCCTTCACCCTGGCCTTCCCCTTCACCCTGGCCTTCCCCTTCACCCTGGCCTTCCCCTTCACCCTGGCATTCCCCTTCACCCTGGCCTTCCCCTTCACCCTGGCCTTCCCCTTCACCCTGGCATTCCCCTTCACCCTGGCCTTCCCCTTCACCCTGGCCTTCCCCTTCACCCTGGCCTTCCCCTTCACCCTGGCATTCCCCTTCACCCTGGCCTTCCCCTGCACCCTTCACCCTGGCCTTCCCCTTCACCCTGGCCTTCCCCTTCACCCTGGCCTTCCCCTTCACCCTGGCATTCCCCTTCACCCTGGCCTGCCCCTGCACCCTGCCCACATCTCCCTTCACCCTGGCCTTCCCCTTCACCCTGGCCTCCCCCTTCACCCTGGCCTCCCCCTTCACCCTGGCCTTCCCCTGCACCCTGCCCACCTCTCCCTTCACCCTGGCCTTCCCCTTCACCCTGGCCTTCCCCTTCACCCTGGCCTTCCCCTTCACCCTGGCCTCCCCCTTCACCCTGGCCCTCCCCTGCACCCTGCCCACCTCTCCCTTCACCCTGGCCTTCCCCTTCACCCTGGCCTCCCCCTTCACCCTGGCCTTCCCCTTCACCCTGGCCCTCCCCTGCATCCCTTCCCCATTGATCCTTCCCTTTGGCAATATTTCTTCCCCTGATCATCCCCTCCGCCAGGCCCTTTCCATATGTCCACCCCCTGACCTTTCCTCCTCGTGCCCCTAAGCCTTCCTTGGCCTTCTCTTCTGGCCCTGGTCTGCGGCAGGTGCCCCGGGGTGGTCGAGCCAGGAGGCCACCAGGTGACGCCCGGGCGCCCTAAACAACTTTTTCCTCTCTACCAGTTCCCCTCCTGCCACCTACGGCGTCCCCACCACCTCTCTCTCCCTCTCTCTCTCTCTCTCTCTCCTTCTCTCTCTCTCTCTTCCCCTTATATTTCCCATATTAATATAACTATTCTCTTAATTATGAAACAATAGTACAGGTAGAATTGAAAAAACAGATCCAGGTAAAAGCACAGTTGTCGGTACATGGGCACAGCAAAGGTACAGATACAGGTATGGGTACATAATTACACAGGTATTAGAACATTTATAGGTGTAGATACAAATATATGAGCAGGTAAATTTGTAAATACAGGTACATAATATAGATACATATACGGCAGATACTAGTATATATACAGATACAGGTACAGAATTAAGTACAGGTATATAGTAACTTAAAGGTGATGACTGTATGCAAATAATACTGACCGTAGTCATTCATCACACACACACACACACACACACACACACACATGTTAATTCATTCACACCTCTCTCTCTCTCTCTCTCTCTCTCTCTCTCTCTCTCTCTCTCTCTCTCTCTCTCTCTCTCACCTCACATTTTACACATTCTCCCCTCACTTAACTCTCACCCTTTCCCCTCATTCTCCTCTCATTCTTCCCCCTTACTCTCTCTCTCTCTCTCCTCACATTTTACCCATTCTCCCCTCACTTGACTCTCCCCTCACTCTTCCCCTCCCCTGCAGCCACCAATTTTCAACATGGCGAAGTCGTCTGGGCCTTCATATAAATGTTTACTTCAACATCGGACTTGCCTTTCCTTCTTATTTTCTCTTCTCGTATTTAGCATCTCTCCTGTCGTGGTTTATTTATTCGATTTGTCTCCTCTTCCTTCCTTCCTTCCTTTCTTCCTTCTTTGTTTATTTTTGTCTTCTTTCTCTCCTTTTTCTTTCTTTCTTTCTTTCTAATTGCAAGAAAGGAGATACGGAAGAGAAGGGAAGGAAACTTTTCTTGCTTTTGTTGAATCTTTTTCATTCATTATTACTTAGAAAAAACCCGGAGTGAAAAGAGAGAGAATAATTATTGTCTTTATTATTCTCTGTCGTCTTTTTCCTACGTAGAGAGTAGAGAAAGGAGGAGATGGGAGAGAAAACGATAATGGTGAATATTCTTTAAGGGAGTATAATATTTTGATGTGTGTGTGTGTGTGTGTGTGTGTGTGTGTGTGTGTGCGTGTGTTGTCTTGGTATTTTCCTGTTGTTTTTTACACTTGCCTTACACCTCTCTCTCTCTCTCTCTCTCTCTCTCTCTCTCTTTGCTGGAGGTATTCCTTGAAGACACACGACAGAGTGCAATAAATATGAGTATAATATCACACACACACACACACACACACACACACACACACACACACACACACCTACCTCCATGTCTCTCTCTCTCTCTCCACCTATAGTGTTGAGTCCTCCCTCGGAACCTAATATTTTTGAGAAGTAAGTCTAGGGCCTCCACAGTGTCTGGGGCTCCGGGGTTCACTTCTCTCATCACGTAACAGAGAGAGAGAGTGTGTGTGTGTGTGTGTGTGTGTGTGTGTGAGCCTAGTTACGGTAGTTTCTCAATATAATTTTGACGCCAGTTATTTTTTCTTAATAAGTTGTTTGTGTGACGCCTCTTACCAAAAGCCTTAAGGAAATTACTGTTGGTGTCTCTGGCAGCCTCTGAGAGTTAAGAGGAAGAGTTAAGAGCCGCCACAACCGTACGAAACTTTCAGAGTCTGGGGGGGCCTGAACTTGTAAACGGTGACGTCACACCGTTTTCTGTGACATCATATGTTTGGCCTGGCCCGCCAACCTCACCCTTACGGTCAACGCGACGTACGGATGAGAATGGCTTGTTGGGGAGGCCGTGTTTAGGTTGTTGGGCCGTAAATGTTGGGTGTGTTTATAGGAGCGATGTCTTACTCACGGCAGTAACCTGAGCCCCACGACCAACCTACACAAATATTTAACTCTGCCTTAACATTTTATATCAAGGTTCATCTACTTCACGGCGTCAGGCCATCAACTCATACTAACCTAACCTCACAGGAGAGTCAATCCTTCCAGCATCAACCCTCTTAAGTGAAGGAAAAGTCGCGATTTATTTCGATGACAAATTAAAAGGAATTCTAATCATTAATATCGGTGGGATTTTCAGTGTTTTGGAGTAGATTGTCACTTATGGCCTTCCTCTCCTTAACTTGTCTCCCACAAGTGCCACTGAGTGGTGGGTGATGACAGGCCTAACCCACACACAGCCTGGGTGGTGAGGCTTCCTTGCTGTGTGTGTGTGTGTTTGTGTGTGTGTATTGCGACATCTTATCTGGAGTATAAGGTGAGAGCAAAACCCTGACATTGAGGTTCTAAAACAAGTTTCATGTGCGTTTTGTCGTTGAATATAATATTTACTAAAGATAAACAGAAAAGCCTTATCGTTGATGGTCGTCACGTATCATCTATAGTATATTATATATATCGCTATACATCTGAATGATAGACCTATTTCATGTATCATATTGATAAAATAAAAATCTTTTCATATAAAAAGAATAACGATATGCCATCTACCAAATGAAAATTTTGAAGAAAAAATGTCCACAAAAAGGCTTCATTATTTAAACAAAAAATAACGTATAATAGAATACTGGTACTGAAGTAACACCATTTAATGTAAATCGTTAATATTATCGTATGTTAATTCTGTTTTATTGATAATTTTATATATCCTTCACTTATTCATTGATCAATTTACCTGTTTATATATTTATTTATTTTTTCAATCTGAGAGTATGTTTAGCAATACAGTACAGGTGTGGAGGCCTGCGGTGGGCTGTACGAGCATCAGTGAGGATGACTTTATTGTTAGTATTTATACGTTTCCCTGAGAGACAGATTCTTTGTGCTAAGCAGTTTTTTTCTCATCACGTTAAAAGTGTAGCTGATGGACTAGGTTTAGGGTGTTCATACAGTAAAAGGAAAGTAAAAAAAAAAAAAAAAAACTAAATTGTATAGATTAAATTAATATTATCGAAGCATGAGATTATGATTTTGATATTGCATTAAATATAAGAGAGAGTAATTCATCTCTTTTACTCATATACTTATGTGTATCTACCATCCTCTATTACGTACAAAGTTATCGACGAACAATAATAAAGTTCTATGAATCCTCTGTATAATGCTGGAGAATAAATGCCCTATTTTCGTCAAGACTCTAACTCTTAATAACACTAAGTGGTATAGATTGTCGCCTGGACTATGACGATCCTTTTTGTGTAAACTTACGATAACACGCCAAGGACTCAACCACCCCCCTCCCCCTCACACACACACACGCTGACAGAACCACGAACTCGTTAGGTGATAAAGTATGGGAGGAGGTGGTGTTGGTCCATGGCTGTTACCTCTACCATTCTACTACACTCACACCTCGAAATAAGATACTTAAAGCTGGTGTTGGTGGTGGTGAGGGGTAGTGTAATGGTGGTGATGGTGGGGGTTATTGGTGATGGTGATGGTAATGTAATGGTGGTGATGGTGGTGATGGTGGGGGTAGTGTAATGGTGGTGAGGGTGGGGGTTATTGGTGATGGTGATGGTGGGGGTAGTGTAATGGTGGTGATGGTGGGGGTTATTGGTGATGGTGATGGTGGGGGTAGTGTAATGGTGGTGATGGTAGGAGTTATTGGTGGTGGTCCAGATAATGTTGGTGGAAGTAGTGGTGGTGGTTGTGGTTGAGGTGGTCTTGATGTTTGTGACTTTGATGGTGGTATCTTCCGTAGGTTAGGTTAGGTTAGGTTAGGTCTCTCAGAGTGCAAAAGGAAGCAGCAAGTACACCCCACTCCTCTCAGTACACCCCACTCCTCTCAGTACACCACACTCCTCTCAGTACACCCCTCACCTCTCAGTACACCCCTCTCCTCTCAGTACATCCCTCTCCTCCATACACCCCTCTCCTCTCAGTACACCACTCTCCTCCATACACCCCACTCCTCTCAGTACACCCCTCTCCTCCATACACCCCTCTCCTCTCAGTGCACCCCTCTCCTCCATACACCCCACTCCTCTCAGTACACCCCTCTCCTCTCAGTACACACCCTCTCCTCTCAGTACACCCCTCTCCTCTCATTACACCCCTCTCCTCCATACACCCCACTCCTCTCAGTACACCACTCTCTTCCATACACCCCACTCCTCTCAGTACACCACTCTCCTCCATACACCCCACTCCTCTCAGTACACCCCACTCCTCTCAGTACACCCCTCTTCTCTCAGTACACCCCTCTCCTCTCAGTACACACCCTCTCCTCTCAGTACACCCCTCTCCTCCATACACCCCACTCCTCTCAGTACACCCCTCTCCTCTCAGTACACCCCACTCCTCTCAGTACACCACTCTCCTCCATACACCTCTCTTTCTCCCCTCTAAACACCTCTCTCTCTCCCTTCTATACTTCCCTCTCTTTCCCCCTATATCCACCCCTCTCTCTCTCTCCTCTATACACCCCTCTCTCCCCTCTATACACCTCTCTCTCTCCCCTCTATACACCCCTCTCTCTCCCCTCTATACACCCCTCTCTCTCCCCTCTATACACCCCTCTCTCTCCCCCCTGTATACACCCCTCTCTCTCCCCTCTATACACCCCTCTCTCTCCCCTCTATACATCCCTCTCTCTCCCATCTATGCACCCTTCTCTCTCCTCTATACACCCCTCTCTCTCCCCTCTATACACCCCCTCTTTCCCCCTCTATACACCCCTCTCTCCCCTCTATACACCCCTCTCTCTCCCCTCTATACACCCCTCTCTCTCCCCTCTATACACCCCTCTCTCTCCCCTCTATACACCCCTCTCTCTCCCCTCTATACACCCCTCTCTCCCCCTCTCACCCCTCTCTCCCCTCTATACACCCCTCTCTCTCCCCTCTATACACCCCTCTCTCTCCCCTCTATACACCCTCTCTCTCTACTCTACACCCCTCTCTCTCCCCTCTATACACCCCTCTCTCTCCCCTCTATACACCCCTCTCTCTCCCCTCTATACACCCCTCTCTCTCCCCTCTATACACCTCTCTCTCCCCTCTATACACCCCTCTCTCTCCCCTCTATACACCCCTCTCTCTCCCCTCTATACACCCTCTCTCCCCTCTATACACCCCTCTCTCTCCCCTCTATACACCCCTCTCTCTCCCCTCTATACACCCCTCTCTCTCCCCTCTATACACCCCTCTCTCTCCCCTCTATACACCCCTCTCTCTCCCCTCTATACACCCCTCTCTCTCCCCTCTATACACCCCTCTCTCTCTCTCCTCTATACACCCCTCTCTCTCCCCTCTATACACCCCTCTCTCTCCCCTCTATACACCCCTCTCTCTCCCCTCTATACACCCCTCTCTCCCCTCTATACACCCCTCTCTCTCCCCTCTATACACCCCTCTCTCTCCCCTCTATACACCTCTCTCTCCCCTCTATACACCCCTCTCTCTCCCCTCTATACACCCCTCTCTCTCCCCTCTATACACCCCTCTCTCTCCCCTCTATACACCCCTCTCTCTCCCCTCTATACACCCCTCTCTCCCCTCTATA
The DNA here is from genome assembly GCA_958450375.1 of Homarus gammarus. Classification (NCBI taxonomy): domain Eukaryota; kingdom Metazoa; phylum Arthropoda; class Malacostraca; order Decapoda; family Nephropidae; genus Homarus; species Homarus gammarus. The sequence goes on along the minus strand of CAUDMG010000774.1, from coordinate 726,314 downwards.
CACCCCTCTCTCCCCTCTATACACCCTCTCTCCCCTCTATACACCCCTCTCTCTCCCCTCTATACACCCTCTCTCTCCCTCTATACACCCTCTCTCCCCTCTATACACCCCTCTCTCCCCTCTATACACCCCTCTCTCTCCCCTCTATACACCCCTCTCTCCCCTCTATACACCCCTCTCTCTCCCCTCTATACACCCCTCTCTCTCCCCTCTATACACCCCTCTCTCTCCCCTCTATACACCCCTCTCTCTCTCTCCTCTATACACCCCTCTCTCCCCTCTATACACCCCTCTCTCCCCTCTATACACCCCTCTCTCTCCCCTCTATACACCCCCGCTCTCCCCTCTATACACCCCTCTCTCCCCTCTATACACCCCTCTCTCTCCCCTCTATACACCCCTCTCTCTCCCCTCTATACACCCCTCTCTCTCCCCTCTATACACCCCTCTCTCTCCCCTCTATACACCCCTCTCTCCCCTCTATACACCCCTCTCTCTCCCCTCTATACACCCCTCTCTCTCCCCTCTATACACCCCTCTCTCTCCCCTCTATACACCCCTCTCTCTCCCCTCTATACACCCCTCTCTCCCCTCTATACACCCCTCTCTCCCCTCTATACACCCCTCTCTCTCCCCTCTATACACCCTCTCTCTCCCCTCTATACACCCCTCTCTCCCCTCTATACACCCCTCTCTCTCCCCTCTATACACCCCTCTCTCTCCCCTCTATACACCCCTCTCTCTCCCTCTATACACCCCTCTCTCCCCTCTATACACCCCTCTCTCTCCCCTCTATACACCCCTCTCTCCCCTCTATACACCCCTCTCTCCCCTCTATACACCCCTCTCTCTCCCTCTAGACACCCCTCTCTCTCCCCTCTATACACCCCTCTCTCCCCTCTATACACCCCTCTCTCCCCTCTATACACCCCTCTCTCTCCCCTCTATACACCCCTCTCTCTCCCCTCTATACACCCCTCTCTCTCCCCTCTATACACCCCTCTCTCCCCTCTATACACCCCTCTCTCCCCTCTATACACCCCTCTCTCCCCTCTATACACCCCTCTCTCCCCTCTATACACCCCTCTCTCTCCCCTCTATACACCCCTCTCTCTCTCCTCTATACACCCCTCTCTCCCCTCTATACACCCCTCTCTCCCCTCTATACACCCCTCTCTCCCCTCTATACACCCCTCTCTCCCCTATATACACCCCTCTCTCTCTCCTCTATACACCTCTCTCTCCCCTCTATACACCCCTCTCTCCCCTCTATACACCCCTCTCTCCGTCCCCTCTATACACCCCCTCTCTCCTCTCTATACACCCCTCTCTCTCCCCTCTATCTCTCTCTCCCCTCTATACACCCCTCTCTCTCCCCTCTATACACCCCTCTCTCTCTCCTCTATACACCCCTCTCTCTCCCCTCTATACACCTCTCTCTCCCCTATATACACCCCTCTCTCCCCTCTATACACCCCTCTCTCCCCTCTATACACCCCTCTCTCTCCTCTATACCCCCCTCTTTCCACTCTACACACCACTCTCTCCCCTCTATACACCCCTCTCTCCCCTCTATACACCCCTCTCTCCCCTCTATACACCCCTCTCTCTCCCCTCTATACACCCCTCTCTCTCCCCTCTATACACCACTCTCTCTCCCCTCTATACACACCTCTCTCTCCCCTCTATACACCCCTCTCTCTCCCCTCTATACACCCCTCTCTCCCCTCTATACACCCCTCTCTCTCCCCTCTATACACCCCTCTCTCTCCCCTCTATACACCCCTCTCTCTCCCCTCTATACACCCCTCTCTCTCCCCTCTATACACCCCTCTCTCTCCCCTCTATACACCCCTCTCTCTCCCCTCTATACACCCCTCTCTCTCCCCTCTATACACCCCTCTCTCTCCCCTCTATACACCCCTCTCTCTCCCCTCTATACACCCCTCTCTCTCCCCTCTATACACCCCTCTCTCTCCCCTCTATACACCCCTCTCTCTCCCCTCTATACACCCCTCTCCTCTCACCCCTCTCTCTCCCCTCTACACCCCTCTCTCCCCTCTATACACCCCTCTCTCTCCCCTCTATACACCCCTCTCTCCCCTCTATACACCCCTCTCTCTCCCCTCTATACACCCCTCTCTCTCCCCTCTATACACCCCTCTCTCTCCCCTCTATACACCCCTCTCTCTCCCCTCTATACACCCCTCTCTCTCCCCTCTATACACCCCTCTCTCTCCCCTCTATACACCCCTCTCTCTCCCCTCTATACACCCCTCTCTCTCCCCTCTATACACCCCTCTCTCTCCCCTCTATACACCCCTCTCTCTCCCCTCTATACACCCCTCTCTCCCCTCTATACACCCCTCTCTCCCCTCTATACACCCCTCTCTCTCCCCTCTATACACCCCTCTCTCTTCCCTCTATAAACCCCTCTCTCTCCCCTCTATACACCCTTCTCTCTCCCCTCTATACACCCCTCTCTCTCCCCTCTATACACCCCTCTCTCTCCCCTCTATACACCCCTCTCTCTTCCCTCTATACACCCCTCTCTCTCCCCTCTATACACCCCTCTCTCCCCTCTATACACCCCTCTCTCCGTCCCCTCTATACACCCCTCTCTCTCCCCTCTATGCACCCCTCTCTCTCCCCTCTATACACCCCTCTCTCCCCTCTATACACCCCTCTCTCTCCCCTCTATACACCCCTCTCTCCCCTCTATACACCTCTCTCCCCTCTATACACTCCTCTCTCTCCCCTCTATACACCTCTCTCTCCTCTCTATACACCCCTCTCTCTCCCCTCTATACACCCCTCTCTCTCCCCTCCACACACAGTGAGGGGCGCGAGTCAAACAATGATCTAAATTTACTTTCAAGGATCCCAAGCTCATGAGTACCCCGCTCCCTCATCCCTCTCCCCTTACCCCTCTCCTCTCACCCCTCTCTCCTCACCCTTCACCTCTCATCCCTCTCCCCTCACCCCTTACCTCTCACCCCTCTCCCCTCACCTGTCCCCGATGGCTACTCTCATTTCCCCCTTCCCTCTCATTTACCCCCTAATTCTCTCACCGTCTCTTCTATTTTCTTCTTCTCTCTAGCTGCTTCTTTCCTCCTCCCCTCCCCTCACCCCTCTCCCTTCACCTACTCCTCTCCCCTCCACCTTCCCCCTCCCCTCCTTCCCTGACCGCATATTCCCCTCCTACTCTCCCCTCACCCCTTTCCTCCACCTCTAATTCCTCCCTCTTCATTTTCCCCTCCCTCGTCTCATCTTACCCCTTTCTCCCTTTCCCCTTCCCTCCTCCCTCCCCCCAGTTCCTACCCTCACCCATTCCCTAATACACCCTCCTTCTCCCCTTTCCTCTCCTTCTCCCCTTCCGATCTCCTGCTTTATCTTCCCACCCCCTTGGCCTTTTCCTCCTCTTCCCTCCCCACACCCTCCCCTCACCCTCCCCTCCCCCTCCCCTCACTCTCCCCTCATCACCACCCTCACCTAGGCCAAGTTTAGACGTCTGTCACTCATAAGGAGATCAGATTCTCATAGTTCACTTGAAGCCTCTTTTTCCTAAGCAATGATGGTGGTGATGGTGGTGGTGATGGTGGTGGTGTTAGTAGTGGTGGTTATGGTGCTGATAGTAGTAGCGGTGATAGTGGTAGTGCTGGTGTTGGTGGTGGGGTGGTGGGTTGGTGGTACACGTGGTGATAGTGGTGGTGGCGGTAGTGGTGTTGGTGATGGTGGTGGTGGTGTTGGTGGTAGTGATGGTTGAGATCTAGGTGGTGATGGTGTTGGTAGTGGTGGTAGTAGTGGTAGTATT
>CAUDMG010000774.1:690000-720000 GCA_958450375.1 Homarus gammarus | reverse complement strand
GTGTAATCTCAATGGCCGGCTCCTCCTCAGCAAGTGTTCTACACACAACCTCACTATCACCAATACCTTGTTTAGGCAGGCCGACAAGTTCAAGGGTTCGTGGCAACACCCATGATCCAAACACTGGCATCTCATTGACTACATCATTGTCAGAGAAAGAGATCGCCGAGATGTCCTCATCACACGTGCCATGCGTGGCTCAGACCACTGAGACACTGATCATCGGCTCGTCAGTGCCAAGCTCTCACTTCCCGTCACCCCAAAACGGTGAAGGCAACAAGCTTCTAGAAGAGGTTTTAACTCAAAGCGTCTGGAGGATACAGCGGTAGTATATGCCTTCAGAGAGCAGCTCGAATATGGGCTGATAAGCAACCCGACAACGAATAACCCATATACCAGTGCCGAATGGGATATTCTCACACTGTCATGACAAAAACCTGCAGAGAGACCCTCTGCCTGATCGAAAGAATACACCAGGACAGGTTTGATGAAAATGACGTGGCAATCAATGTACTCACCAATGATAAATGCACTGCTTTAACTGACTGGCAGAACAACCCTCAGTCTCGGACCAAAGCTGATAACTTCCGCAAGAAGAAAGCTGTGGCCAAGCGGGAACTTCGTAATCCAAAGAATGACTGGTTTAAGAATAAAGCATGTGAAACACAAAAGCTTGCAGATCAGCACAAGATGCGTGAATTTTTAAATTCCACCAAAACATTTGATGGGCGAATCACTCGTGGTGCAGCCCCCCTCTTTTCATGAGCCTTAATTAAAGACGGTGAAGGCCTCTTTTAGCTGCTCAACCGAAACACTGATGTGGAGGTCCTGACTACCCAGCAGGTCCCTCAGCATCCAGAGCTGACCCACTTAAGCTATCCTCCATCCCTGGATGAGGTAGCTACTGACATCAAACAGATGAAAGATAACAAAGCCTCAGGGACTGATGGAATCCCAACCAAGGTGTATAAAGCAGGAGGACCTCTGCTTACCAGCCGTCTCCACTCTCTCTTGTAGAATATATGGGAAAAGGAGGAAATCCCCCAAGCTATTAAAGACGTTTCCATCGTCAATATTTATAAGAACAAGAGAGACTGGTCAGACTGTGGCAACTACCGCGGGATCTCGCTGTTGTCCGTAGCTGGCAAGATTATTGCCCGAGTCCTCCGAAACAGACTTCTTCCTGACGCGGAAAACCTCCTCCCAGAATCTCAATGTGGCTTTAGACCATTATGTAGCACCACTGACATGATCTTTGCTGCCCACCAAATACAGAAAAAATGCAGAGAACAGCGTCGTGACCTGTACATGGCTTTCATCAACCTAAACAAGGCCTTCGATTTGGTCAACAGAGAAGCCCTCTGGTGGGGGGCAGCCAAAACGGCTGCCCCCCCAAAATTCATTGCCATTGTGAGGCAACTCCATAATGGCATAAACGGCAGTGCCCTGCACAGTGGCACCCAGTCTGAGTTCTTCCCCACCCAAACAGGGGTTAAACAAGGATCTGCACTGACCCCAACTCTCTTTTCCATTTTCTTGGCTGCCTTCCTTACTCTTGCCAGTGCCAATTTAGCCGGCGGGGTGGACATCTAGTACCGGATGAAGGGTCTTTTCAACATAAGACGACTCCAGGCAAGAACAAAGGTGTCGGCAGCTTCCATTACTGAACTTCAGTATGCAGGCGACTTCACTCTTGCTGCTCACACTGATCGCGACCTACAGGAGATTCTGAACACCTACCTAGATATGTATGCACATTTCAGCCTTGAGGTGAATTGTAATAGGCTCCTGTCTCATCAACAGAACATATTATATAAATGGGTCAATACATCTGATATTATATTCAGATTCACCACCCTGTAACTTTCCACTGGCTATGAGGTGACATGTTCAATGCACGTGGTAAGGTGTGCCTACGGGAAGCTGCGTCATACTATGCTGAGTAAAGGCCTAAGAAGCCTGCTCTCTGGCCACCTGAAGCGAGCAGTAGTTTGATATCCTTGACTAGAGGAAGACGTTATTTGAGAGCCGCAGTGGATGGCTCCGTCTTCTCTCGAGGGGGAACGACGTACCCATACCGTTCTCCCTCGATGGGTCACTACTCATGAGTCGCTCACAACAACTTATATCGTAAGGACTTGACCTAACGTTTATAACACATAAACGCCGTCCCTTTCTCATTCACTCCTATACAGTGGGACTTACGGTCGATCTACACTGAGGAAATATATATATACAACCCTTTTATAATAAAACAAGGAACTACCGTTTGGGTTTCGTTACTTAAACCCAAATAATAAATATATGCGAACGGCCTGATTAATTGCACAAGCAGCCGATTCAGAATATACTTAAGACTCAGATTCTCTTTCAACCTGCCCCTGGTTCAGACACACCACCACCATCCATCCAGCTTAATTGTACCACCCTCTCTAATGTTACCCACTTTCGGTATCTCGGCTCCCACCTGTCCACCACCGCGGACATCGATGAAGAGATTCAGCATCGGATCAGGTGTGCATCTCACGCCTTGGGCGGACTCCGAAACCGTGTCTTCAGCTGTAGGGAGCTGAAATTATATACAAAGTTACACGTCTATCGAGCAGTGATCCTCCCCACCCTGCTATATGGCAGCGAGACATGGGTTGGTGAAAACTTTCACCAAAGGAGTCTACGTTCCATCCTTCGAGTTTGCTGGGAAGACAAGAGAACAAATGCCAGCATCTTTGCTGACACCTACTGTAGGAGCATCGAGGCTACTATTATCCATGAACAACCACGCTGGACTGGCCATGTTACTCACATGGACAACAGTAGACTGCCAAAGCAGCTATTTTACAATCACTTAACGAATAGTAAACCTAACGCAACTGAAAAGGTATAAAGATAGTCTTAAGAAAAACCTGAAAAAGTGCCAAATCGACCCCCTCACCTGGGAGTCGATTACTCCACATCATAACGCTTGGAGGATCACCACACGAGAAGGTGTCAATACTTTCGAGTTAGCCCGATTACAAACCGAGGCAGACAACCGCCACCGCCGGAAAGACGCTGTCACCGCCCTCCCGCACTCGATGTAGCCCTCCACAGGTGCAACATCTGTGAACAACTCTGCCGGTCTAGTATCTGCCTCTTTAGTCACCTCAAAACTCACCAATGAAGGTGACATTCCTAATAACTCATATCATTGTATCATAGCTGGATGATTGTCATACTCGACTCCGAGTGACAGGAAAGTAGTAGTAGTGTGTGTGTGTGTGTGTGTGTGTGTGTGTGTGTGTGTGTTTGTACGCTGTAGCAGGGTAAGTGTGTGTATATTAGTGTGTGTGTGTGTGTGTGTGTGTGTGTGTGTGTGTGTGTGCGCTGTAGCAGGGTAAGTGTGTGTATATTAGTGTGTGTGTGTGTGTGTGTGTACGCTGTAGCAGGGTAAGTGTGTGTATATTAGTGTGTGTGTGTATGTGTGTGTGTGTGTGTGTGTGTGTGTACGCTGTAGCAGGGTAAGTGTGTGTATACTAGTGTGTGTGTGTGTGTGTGTGTGTGTGTGTGTGTGTGTGTGTGTGTACGCTGTAGCAGGGTAAGTGTGTGTATATTAGTGTGGTGCAGGTGTGGACTTTTTCCCGGGCGAGTTTGATATGAGGTGCCACGTTTGTTTGTTTAAAGAGTCAACAGCTGTAAGACTGCTGCTCTCACCTCCACACCATCCACCCCCATCCACTCACCTCCACACCTCCACCCCCATCCACTCCACCCCCTCACCTCCACCCCTACACCCTTTACCTCCAGCGCTACCCCCTCACTTTCACACCTTCACCTCCTCACCTCCACACCTCCACCCCCCTCACCTCCACACCTCCACCCCCATCACCTCCACCCCCTCACCTCCACACCTTCACTCCCACCCCTTCACCTCCACACCTCCACCCCTCCTCCTCCACTTCAGCTTCATCCTACCTCCACCTACACCTCCACCTCCATCAACCTCTCTTCCATTGGGGTCCTTATTATTATTAGTATTATTATTATTTTAGTAGTAATAGCAAGTTTCTCTCTCTTTTTTTATCAAGTAAATTTCCCATTTCTTTTATTTATTTATTTTTTCTGTAGATCTGCCAAAATATTTCAGTGGGATGTTAATGGTTCCTCTGCGTCGCCAAGATTTTGTCCATTTGTCTCGTCAAGAATTGCCCATCTCCTTCAAACACGTCCACAATATACATTTTCTTATATATTCCTCAAATAAATACAGAATATATATTTAAGGACACCATGAAAATTAGGAACCACTGCTAATGTTACCTGGATTTAAAATACCCTTAAGGTAGATTAGGTTAGGTTAGGTTAGGTTAGATTAGGTTAGGTTAGATTAGATTAGGTTATGTCAGGTCAGGTACAGACTACACATTACAGAATCCTCTTAGATAACTTCGGAGTACATGAAGTTTATAGGATCAACTGAGAATACAGAATTAAGTACACACACACACACACACATACACACACACACACTGACCAGACGTCAATAGGGTCCAAAATGCTGTACTAATTGATGAAGTATCGACCTTGTTTATCTTTTGTCGTAGCACTTTTCTACTCCCAGGCCATGTTTTCAGGGTCGCCCGAGAGTCTAGGGATGGGATGGGGTGGGGGAAGGGGAGAGAGGGAGAGGGGAGTGAAGGGGGAGGGGAGAGTTGAGGGGTAACCAGCTAATGAGATTGGCAGACCTATACGACAGTAGCTTCCACCTAGGTCTCTCTCTCTCTCTCTCTCTCTCTCTCTCTCTCTCTCTCTCTCAAATTGTCTTTCTCCTCTCTCTCTCTCTCTCTCTCTCTCTCTCTCTCTCTCTCTCTCTCTCTCTCTCTCTCTCTCTCTCTCTCAAATTATCTCACCTCACAAGTTCCGTCTTCTGTCTCGCACGTTTTATCATGTCTCTTTGATATTGTTCTCTTTGACACTGTCTCTCAGGGAGTCTCTATGGCTTTTATTATCTGGCAACTGTCTCTGGTACTATCTCTCTGGTACTTTCTTCTTGGCATTGTCTATTTAGTAGTATCTTTTGGAACTGTCTGTCTCTTCCGTCCTTCTCCGTCTGACCTACACATACCATTCATATTCCCTCTTATCATCTATATTCTATCCACATCTACCACTATCCACCTATGTTTACTATCCTCCATCCATACCTCCACCCATGTCCGTCACTACCCACCTATGGCCGTCATCATCCACGACCACCCACCCATATCCACCACCATCAGCCACCCACATCCATCATGACACTACCATAACCCTTCCCTCTACTCCCACGCCACGTCTCCCACGCCCTTAATCCCCTCCGCGCCCCCACGCCACGTCTCCCACGCCCTTAATCCCCTCCGCGCCCCCACGCCACGTCTCCCACGCCCTTACTCCGTCCGCGCCCCCACGCCACGTCTCCCACGCCCTTACTCCCTCCGCCTCCTCACACCACGTCTCCCACGCCCTTACTCCCTCCGCCTCCTCACATCGCGTCTCCCACACCCTTAATCCCCTCCGCGCCCCCACGCCACGTCTCCCACGCCCTTACTCCCTCCGCCTCCTCACACCACATCTCCCACGCCTCACCCAAGCCCCCACGTTGCCTAGCATGTGGGTGATGGGGCGTGACGGCGCGTGTACCCACCTTCACCAATGTTTTGAGCCGTGCCTGTATAACAAGGGGTGAAAAATGGCACACAAATACCCAGGCTGGGCTATACAGGGGCAGCGCGTGTCTATTGGCCCACTCGAACGTGCCATTAAAACCTACGTGCCTTCTCTGTGCTGAGGTTCTCTGGGGGTTTAATACAAGGTCGGTCATGGTGGTCGTTAGGGTTTTTTTCCCTGGGTTTAATTGTATTTTAGTTTTTTCCTTGGGTTTAAGTGTGTTGTTGTTGTCTTTTTCTTGGTTTTAAGCGCTATATTGAGTATCGGAAGTAGTTTGTAAGTTTGTTGATGTATTGGAGTATAATATAGACAGGTTTGTGAGCAGAGGCTGTGTATGATGTGATATAAGTAAGTGAACTTATTTTGATCATTGTATAAGTACATAAGTAGTGTGTGTGTGTGTGGGGAATAGTTGTTCATAAATATACTTTTGGATGGGAACAGAAGCTTCTAAGTAGACTCACTTAAGTTGAGTCTTTGCAAAGTTTGATGTATGTCGGTCAACTCACTCGTGTTTTTTCCTCTTTTCAGGTCAGTGTGTGTTTGTGTGTAGTGTCACTTGTGGTCTGTGGGTCACTTGTGGTCTGTGAGTCACTTGTGGTCTGTGAGTCACTTTTAATTGATTATTAAGGCGATTCTTCTTTGGCTTGTAAATACATTATGTTAAGTGTATGAATGGGTTTTTGTGCCTCTCTCTCTCTCTCTCTCTCTCTCTCTCTCTCTCTCTCTCTCTCTCTCTCTCTCTCTCTCTCTCATTCATCCATCCCTTCCAAATTCTATTCCTCTCGTTCTTTCCTCCTTCCTCATGTCTCTTCCTTCTCCCTCTACTCTCCCTTCTCGCCCCCAACTTTCCTTTTCCCCTTCCCTCTTTACACCTCCTCGCCTTCATCCCCTCCCCCACCACATCCTCCCCTTCCCTCTCCCTCTTCCACCCCCCTCCCCTTCATCCTCCTCTCCCTCTCCCACCCTATCCTCTCCTTCTCCCACCCTATCCTCCCTTTCCCTCTCCATCCCCTACCCACCCCACCCCCCATATTCCCTCTCCCTCTCTTGACTTCCTCTGCTTCGTCTTCTCTTCCCCCTCCTACACCCCCTCCCCCTCCCCTTCTCCCCTCCCCCCTCCCCTTCTCCCCCCCTCCCCTTCTCCCCTCCCCTCCCCCTGTACAGCTCGACGCTCGTCAAGGAGAAGGCCATTGTTGTGACTTGGCCCTGTGTAACACCACTAAATATACCCGCTAAAAACTGCCCGTGTGGTAGTGTGGTAGTGGTGTGGTAGTGTGGTGGTGGTGTGGTGAGGTGGTGGTGTGGTAGTGTGGTGATGGTGTGGTAGTGTGTGTTGGTGTAATGGTGGTGGTGTGGTGAGGTGGTGGTGTGGTAGTGTGGTGATGGTATGGTAGTGTGTGTTGGTGTAATGGTGGTGGTGTGGTGAGGTGGTGGTGTGGTAGTGTGGTGATGGTGTGGTAGTGTGTGTTGGTGTAATGGTGGTGGTGTGGTGAGGTGGTGGTGTGGTAGTGTGGTGATGGTGTGCTAGTGTGGTGGTAGTGTGGTAATGTGGTGGTGTGGTGGTGGTGTGGTAGTAGTATAGTAATGTGGTTGGTTAGGTTAGGTTAGGTTAGGTTAGTGGAGTGGAGAAGAGAGGAGGTAAATGGGATGGAAAGGGTGGAAGGAGAGGGAGAATGGAGGTAAGGGTGAGAGTGAGGGAGAGGGAGGATGGAGGTAAGGGTGAGAGTGAGGGAGAGGGAGGATGGTGGTAAGAGTGAGAGTGAGGGAGAGGGAGAATGGAGGTAAGAGTGAGAGTGAGGGAGAGGGAGGATGGAGGTAAGGGTGAGAGTGAGGGAGAGGGAGGATGGTGGTAAGGGTGAGAGTGAGGGAGAGGGAGGATGGAGGTAAGGGTGAGAGTGAGGGAGAGGGAGGATGGAGGTAAGGGTGAGAGTGAGGGAGAGGGAGAATGAAGGTAAGGGTGAGAGTGAGGGAGAGGGAGGATGGAGGTAAGGGTGAGAGTGAAGGAGAGGGAGAATGGAGGTAAGGGTGAGAGTGAGGGAGAGGGAGGATGGAGGTAAGGATGAGAGTGAGGGAGAGGGAGAATGGAGGTAAGGGTGAGAGTGAGGGAGAGGGAGGATGGAGGTAAGGATGAGAGTGAGGGAGAGGGAGAATGGAGGTAAGGGTGAGAGTGAGGGAGAGGGCGAATGGAGGTAAGGGTGAGAGTGAGGGAGAGGGAGGATGGAGGTAAGGGTGAGAGTGAGGGAGAGGGAGGATGGAGGTAAGGGTGAGAGTGAGTGAGAGGGAGGATGGAGGTAAGGGTGAGAGTGAGGGAGAGGGAGGATGGAGGTAAGGGTGAGAGTGAGGGAGAGGGCGAATGGAGGTAAGGGTGAGAGTGAGGGAGAGGGAGGATGGAGGTAAGGGTGAGAGTGAGGGAGAGGGAGGATGGAGGTAAGGGTGAGAGTGAGGGAGAGGGAGGATGGAGGTAAGGGTGAGAGTGAGGGAGAGGGAGGATGGTGGTAAGGGTGAGTGAGGGAGAGGGAGAATGGAGGTAAGGGTGAGAGTGAGGGAGAGGGAGGATGGTGGTAAGGGTGAGTGAGGGAGAGGGAGGATGGAGGTAAGGGTGAGAGTGAGGGAGAGGGAGGTTGGAGGTAAGGGTGAGAGTGAGGGAGAGGGAGAATGGAGGTAAGGGTGAGAGTGAGGGAGAGGGAGGATGGAGGTAAGGATGAGAGTGAGGGAGAGGGAGAATGGAGGTAAGGGTGAGAGTGAGGGAGAGGGAGGTTGGAGGTAAGGGTGAGAGTGAGGGTGAGGGAGGGAAATATGTTAGGAACAGGTTGTAAGGAGAGAATAAAAAGATGGGAGAAGAGAAGGAAAAGAAGTGATAGATATGAGGAAGAGAGGAGAGGGATAAGAGGGAAGTAAGATGGAAGAAGGGAAGGATGGGAAGGGTTGTGGCGGAGGAGGGGGTGAGAGTAAGGATGGAAGAGGAGATGAATAGGAGAGGGGAAGGATTGAAGATGGGGATATGGGATGGGTATTTCTATGGGAGGGAAAGCGAAGGATGGGTAATAGGAGAGAAGGAGAGAGAGAGAGAGAGAGAGATGGGGGGGGGAGAGGGGGGAGTGATGGGAGGGGGGGAAGATGACAAGAGAAGGGAGTTAAATAGACACGGGCTGGCACTGAGGGCTTAAAGGACTTAGCCATGTTATAAGAAAGTGTTGGGGGTGGTGGGGGGTGGTGGTGGGGAGGTGGGGGTGGGGAGGGGTGGGGAGGTGGTGGTGAGGAGGGTAGAGGGGTTAATATGGTGTAGTAGTAGTAGTAGTAGTAGTAGTGAGGTTGTGATGAAGAAGACCAAAGGGGGAGATGGGGAGAAGATGGGATTTATGGTGAGGTAGTGATGAGGGTGACTATGGGGAGGTGTAGTGGGGAGACTAAAGTAGTAATGTTGGGGAAGTTCATATTATTGTTTTGGTCAGAGTGGGGAGGATAGTGGGGAGGTGATTGTATGGTGGAGAGGATAGTGGAAAGTAAGGAAAGTTGTATTTGAAGCAATGATGAAAGAGTTAAAGAAGCAAGGATGAGAGAGATGAAGCAAGGGTATCATAATAGTAGGGGGTGAAGCAAGGGTATCCTAACAGTATGAGGGGTGAAGCAAGGATATTATAACAATAGGAGGAGTCAAGCAATGGTATCATAACAGTAGGAATGAAGCAAGGACATAATAACAATAGGAGTTGTGAAGCAAGGGAATCATAACGGTAGGAAGGGTGAAGCAAGGGTATTATAACGGTAGGAAAGGTGAAGCAAGGATATCGCAACAATAGGAGTCAAGCAATGGTATCATAACAGTAGGAGTGAAGCAAGGACATAATAACAATAGGAGGGGTGAAGCAAGGGAATCATAACGGTAGGAGGGGTGAAGCAAGGGAATCATAACGGTAGGAAAGGTGAAGCAAGGAAACCCTGACATTGGGAGGGAGGTGAGGCAAGACGCTGGTTCTCCCGGAGGACGAGGCGCTTTAGTGGATCAGGTGACGGCCGTGTGGTGAGTGACATGATGTGTAGTGAGGGTGTGGTGTGTGGTGAGTGACCTAATGTGTAGTGAGGGTGTGGTGTGTGATGGTGAGTGACGTGATGTGTAGTGAGGGTGTGGTCCTGATGGATGTGGAGGTATAATAATCACATTGTACTGAAATAGACTATAGCTATAAGCTGAAACTATACAAATTATATAAGTGTTTCATATATGACTGATAATGATATAGGTGGAGAGAATCAAGGAATATTAGTCCAGTTACAACACACAGATAAGATTGACAAGAAGTAACACACAAGTTATCTACAAGTTGTTGATGATGATGACTTTTATACTGGTTAGAATGGGGCTGTTTTTAATAGCAATCAGTACTTGTCGTGTGTGTGTGTGTGTGTGTGTGTGTGTGTGTGTGTGTGTGTTTTGTTATTCCTAAATGCAACAGCAATTCTGATTTACTTAAACTCGGTTCGGTATTAAGTTGGTCATAATAGTAGAATATCCTGAACGAAAATATATTAGTTTAGTGGATGACATATTTACCAGCTGACGATGTAAACAAAAGCTCTGTGTTTTTAAAGGTGAAAAACTACAGACGGCTATCATATTGCTCGTGTTACAGAGAGACAGACAGACGGACAGACAGACAGACAAACATAATAATATATGGCAGGCGAGAAAGTTAGAGTTAGATATAAGAGACAGATAAACGCAGAGACAGAGAGAGAGACACTCATCTCAACGCTCACTCTACTGATCTACAGGAGTTACCGTATATACTCCTTTTGTGTCTGTCTGTCTGTCCAGTGATACAGTACTCTGCATGCTCTGTCCTTTACTCTGTCTCTAGCTCTGCTTAAGCTTACTAATGTCTCTATTGATAAGCTGCTCTCTCTCTCTCTCTCTCTCTCTCTCTCTCTCTCTCTCTCTCTCTCTCTCTCTCTCTCTCTCTCTCTCTCTCTCTCTCTCTCTCTCACTCTCTCATCTGCTGCTCGTGTTCAATCGCCCGGGTCATTAGAGGAAGGAATGTCGGATTAGTCTTCTTTTCGAGAGCCAAAATTGGCGAATTGGCAGCCGTCAGAATTTCTCATTAATGGTTTTTACACACAGGTCATCAGCCAGAGAGGGGGAGTGGGGGGAGTGGGGTGTGAGAGGTGGAGGGGAAAAAGGGGAGATAGGCGGAAGAGGAGGAGGGATCGAGTATAAAGAGGGGAGGGAGGAAAGGCGGAAGAAGAGGATAAGACGTTTATTAAAGAGAAGAAGGAGGGAAGAAGGAGAGGAATAGGGGTTAGAAGGGTGGAAAAAGAGGAAGGAGAATGGGTGGGAAAGGTTGTGTTGGAGGGAACGAGGGGAGGGGTATAGATGAGGGCGTGGGAATGGGAAAGGGGGAGGGAAGAAGGAAGGAGAGGACAGGGATGTGAGGGGAGGTGAGGAAAGAGAAAGAGAGGGGAGAAAGGGCAGGTGGAAGGGGTCTATAGACGAGAGAGAGAGAGAGAGAGAGAGAGAGAGAGAGAGAGAGAGAGAGAGAGAGAGAGAGAGAGAGAGGTCACTAGACACTTTAACAGAACCTGAAAATATCCCCCAAATATATAGGATATAAATCAGTTAATTTACTCAGCTACATCAACACAAGGGTAGAGTGTGTGAACCCCTTGATTACGATTGTGTAATTCATCGTAAAATGTGGGTTAAGTCATCGTACTCAAGGGGTTAATTCATCTTACTAAAGAGGTTAAGTTTTCATTTTAAAGGAGTTAAGTCATCGTACTCTAATGGTTCGCTCATTGTATCATGAGGGTTAAGTCATCGTATTCTAAGGGTTAATTCATCGTACTTTAAGGGTTGTCATCGTACTCTAAGGGTTAATTCATCATACTCAATGGATTAAGTCATCATAGTCAACGAATTAAGTCATCGTACTCAATGGATAAAGTCATTATACTCTATGGGTTAGGTTATGTCATTGTAATAAACATTTGTCTCTGTCCACATCACAGGTGAAGACACAGGTAAAGTCTCTTAACTCCTCCTCGTCTCTTGGTCTTCCGTTCCTCCAGGTACACTTCACTCACTCTCTCTCTCACACTCACCTGTCACTTTGTTATTTACTCCCAGTTACATTCATGTTTATTTTCTAACAATTTTTTTTCCTAAATTCTCTCTTTTGTTCATTTTACTTAATTTATGTTTAGAGATTCGTATCATCCTTTTGTAGGGAAATTCCGTAACTCGAATAATGCTGAACATTTAAATCAATATGTACACATAAATTCCGTAAGTCGAATCACTGTGACCATTTGAGTTATTTTATTTCCTGTATTTTTTTCTTTTTACTCCTACCTACTCCTATATTTCTTTGTGTACAATATCTCAAAAAAGTATCTGCTAGGACGGATCCAATGACTTCCGAAATACTACATGCAACTCGTGATGTCCCGGGAGGGTTGGTATGTGTGGCTCTCTGGCCTACTGATCCTACTATATTTGGTAACCGAACATCATATTAATTACGCCTAAATAAATACACATTGCATTACTTATGTTAAACTATATACCAAAGTAAATACATGGCCCAATATCTATCACCCGTTGTCTCATCATGTTGAGTTTGGGCAGATACTTTTTTGGGGATAGTTTACAATGTAGCCCACGAGAAGACCCATGATATATGAAATAATGAAGTTCAGAAGTGTTCAATATTTCCTGAAGCCTCGAGACAGAAGGCCGTAGTAACTATAGTAGGAGGCATTCAATTAACAGTGGATGATTAATCAACTGTGGCGAGGTAACACATCACTGCCTGGCTCCAGCTGTAACATGAAACCAGTCAATCAATGCTCTGTTAGCTGTACGTACCTCACTTCTCCAACACTGCGCTCACGTTCCTAAATACAACTTTGCTCTTCATGGTACACATTTCGGCACGTTTTACTGGCATGTTGACTCTATCGTAAGTCTCCATGCAACATTCACCTATATCTTCTTTATCAATAGAGTTTAATCTATCCACTTGACTAAAAAAAAAATATTCCAGCATTATTCTGTCTCCATAACTTTTCAACTTTAATGATACCTGATGATGTAATATTCCTTACAGAGAGACAGGGGTCTGTTAGGTAGGTCCACCTCTCTTCTCTGTTCTTACTATGTTGTCAGCCGTAGTAGGTTTGCGCCCCACAGTGAGATAAAGAGCAGATGTATCTCGCGTTCATTCACGGTTGAGAGAAGAATGTAGTGCTCAGTGTTTATGTCAGTTGAACATCCATGACTATTTGGATAGTCCTGCACCCTCTCCTTCTATAACCCCCTGTCTCCCACACACACCCACCTACCCTCCTACAACCGCTACACATTGCCTATCTCCCCACTCTTACAATCTATCAACATACACCCCTATCCTCCCTACGCGCACCACCCCTACACACCACCTCTCTTTGGCAAGATAGCCGACATATTAAGATTGTATCCACTTTTTTGCACTTAGTAACTATATCAGTTCTCATGAATAGAACCAAATACACAATGTGCTTGAATACTTCTCACGCAAATGTGAATAACAAAGTGTGCGGCCAGACATACTGCCTCACACGCCTGTACTCACGCATTTGTGAATGAGTTACCCTTTATGTATAGAACTAAACAAATAATGTCATTGAAATACTGTGTAACATTCAGTGCCATAATATCCTGGCCACTGGGGTTAATTATTATGACCCTTTGTAAACTCTACTCTGTAATCCTTTTCCGCTACCGCACAAAGGATGAGTATGGGGTGCACAATAAAGTAGCCACTGTAAGCGGCAAAATCAAAATCGTCTCTCCTCACCCCTACACGCCACCTCTCTTCTCACCCCTACACACCACCTCTCTTCTCACCCCTACACACTACCTCTCTCCTCACCCCTACACACCACCTCTCTCCTCACCCCTACACACCACCTCTCTCCTCACCCCTACACACCACCTCTCTCCTCACCCCTACACACCATCTCTCCCCTCACCCCTACACGCCACCTCTCTTCTCACCCCTACACACCACCTCTCTCCTCACCCCTACACACCACCTCTCTTCTCACCCCTACACGCCACCTCTCCCCTCACCCCTACACACCACCTCTCTCCTCACCCCTACATACCAACCTCTCTTCTCACCCCTACACACCACCTCTCTTCTCACCCCTACACGCCACCTCTCTCCTCAGCCCTACACACCACCTCTCTCCTCACCCTTACACACCACCTCTCGCCTCACCCCTACACACCACCTCTCTTCTCACCCCTACACACCACCTCTCTCGTCACCCCTACACACCACCTCTCTTCTCACCCCTACACACCACCTCTCTTCTCACCCTACACACCACCTCTCTTCTCACCCCTACACACCACCTCTCTTCTCACCCCTACCTCTCTCCTCACCCCTACACACCAACTCTCCCCTCACCCCTACACACCACCACCAGCCCCACAAGCTCCTCCCTCAGAACAAAACACACATTATGCTTGAATGCTTCTCATGCAGATGTGAATAACATTAAATTTAAAGTGTTCGGCCATGGCAGTAAGCCCCTCACTCAGGTGTAAATAAGTCAACTCAAATGTACAGAACTAAACAAACAATCTACTGGAAATTCTTTGTAACAAAATCCTGATCACTGGGGACTGTTATTCAGACCCTTTGTGGCCTCTAGTCTGTAATACTATTTGCGCTACTACTCACAGGATGAGCATGAGGTGCACAATAAACTAGCTGGTGTCTGTTTTCAGAATTCAATTCCTGTCACACTACCACCGCCTCTCCTTCCCTCCTATAGCTACTACCACAACTACCACCACCACTACTACTAGCGAGAGTGCCACGGTCGGGTTGGCACTGAGGGCTAGTCTGGCAGGCAGGCACCGCTGGCCCTGTGTGACGGGAAACGAGCCTAGCTATTGGCACCATTACTCCTCACGCCGCCACCCTCACCTTCTGTAAACACCTGGCAATTTGCTTCACCACGATAGAATAACAACGGGTATAAAAATTATGGCCAGTGTATCCGTGTGACGCTGTAAGTCTTAACGGTTTAAGTGTAAGTTTATTTACACTGAACCTGCCGGCTATATTATTATTATTATTATTATTATTATTGTTGTTGTTGTTGTTGTTGTTGTTGTTGTTGTAGATGTAAATAATGAGCTTTGGATCATCGGAAGAATAGACACCCGAACTTATTTAACCTGGAGATTAACCACCCTAATGCTAATCTATCCTAACCTAATCTAATCCTAACCTAACCTAATGTCACTTAACCTAGCCTAATCTAACTTAACCTATCCTAACCTACCTACGCCTCCGGTAGCATTAATATTGTAGTTAAATATTAGTTGAAATAAGGCGGGGTTGTGTCTTAATGTCCGTCAAATGTCTAATATATTAAAGTCTCTCCTCTTATTAACTACCATCGACCCGGTCACCGTTTTCTTTATAGATTAAATCATTATTTAAGGGTCATCCATAACACTATGACTTAAATTTTAGGGTTTATGACTTCTCTGGGATACTGACTCTGTTGTGTCTTCTTACCTTAATTAAGGGAACTATACACTAGGAAAGGTAATATTTTTTTAAGGACTATTTGTAACATTTTTAAAGAGTATTAAACCTTGAAAGTTCATGTGTTTATGTTTTTGCTTCATGGCGTCCAGTATTTTTCTTTTCTTTTCTTTTCTTTTTTCATTGGGGGATAAAACTTCCGACGATTTTTCCCTTCAATTATTTTTTTTTTGAGGGGAGGAAAGTTATGATACAAGCTTCAGTTTATTCATTTCTTCCTCTGTTTACTTTTTCCATTTTTTTATTCCTTCATTTCTTTCTTTTTTTCAATTTTCCTTTTCACTCGTTTTCATTTTCTCTTTTGTCTCTTCTTTTCTCTTGCTTTTCCCCCTTTCTTTTATTCTTTCCCTTCCACTTCAGGTTAGGTTAGATTAACTTAGATTAGGTTAGATTAATTTAACTTAGGTTACGTTAAGTTAGCTTAATTTAGGTTAACTTAGCCTAGGTTAGGATAAGTTAGCTTAGGTTAGGTTAACTTAGCCGAGGTTAGGATAAGTTAGCTTAGGTTAGGCTAAATTAGCTTTGGTTAGTTAGATTAGGTTAATTTAAGTTAGTTCTTGCATGTCTAGATTCGAAGAAATTCATTATACGATACTTGGAGAATCTGGCAACGAGTTTACGATATCTTCACTTTACTATAGAACTTAGACGAATGGAATTTCAGTTCAAAAGTTTTCATTTATTAACTTAAAGACTGAAGTTCAAGTACATCCATCAGGCAATTCAGAGAGTTATGGAAGCCAGCCCACGGAGGAGACGAACACTGCAACACACGTGGACACAAACACACACATCTAACACAATATCGATCACCAGCAACCATTCCCGAGTATAAGACTTCGCCCCCCCCCCCCCCCCCCCCCCACCGGTAGAGTACAAAGGCACTTGTCTTGCCTCAAGCATCCATGACCGACTGCTACGCCCCATTCATCATGACTATTAACATTTTAATCACCCATTAATCCGGGTTCTGTAAATCGTTTTTTTTTTCCTTCTCCGTCAGCTAGTTCCTCGGGGCACCATTGCGCAATAGCCATTAATCCACTTTGTTTACCGCTGTCGGTTGTTGAGTCTGTCAGTTCAAGAAGATAGTTAGACAGACGGGCGCGACCTCCGACAGCCCAGGATTTAGTTAGAAGGACGGCCGGGGAGGTAAGGGAAGATGAGGGTGTGAGGGAAGGTGTGAGTGGAGGGAAGATGAGGGTGTGAGGGAAGGTGAGGGTGTGAGGGAAGGTGAGGGTGTGAGGATGGGGGTGTGAGGGAAGGTGAGGGTGTTAGGGAAGGTGAGGGTGTTAGGGAAGGTGTGGGTGTGAGGATGGGGGTGTGAGGGAAGGTGAGGGTGGAGGGAAGGTGAGGGTGCGAGGGAAGGTGAGGGTGCGAGGGAAGGTGTGGGTGTGAGGATGGGGGTGTGAGGGAAGGTGAGGGTGTTAGGGAAGGTGAGGGTGTGAGGATGGGGGTGTGAGGATGGGGGTGTGAGGATAGGGGTGTGAGGGAAGGTGAGGGTGTGAGGATGGGGGTGTGAGGATAGGGGTGTGAGGATAGGGGTGTGAGGATAGGGGTGTGAGGGAAGGTGTGGGTGTGAGGATGGGGGTGTGAGGGAAGGTGGGGGTGTGAGGGAAGGTGTGGGTGTGAGGATGGGGGTGTGAGGATGGGGGTGTGAGGAAGGTAAGGGTGTATGAAGGAAGATAAGGTGTAAGATAAGGAGGATGCGGGATGGGTGAGAGGTAATAAGACATTGTGTTAAGAAATAAAGAAAAAAAAATATTCAGAATAAAGTGTTGATGATAACCCTAGAGCCCAGTACAAGGCGTGAGGTCACAGGTTGGCAACAGAGGGGCTGAGGAGTGAGGAGTCTCCTTTCTGAAATAGTTAGACAAAATATACGAATATTTGTGACTTTACGGGAGACAATAAGACATAAATCTTCCAACAAGTAGTCTTAAAATTTACCGACAAATCATATGTGCTAATTCTCCACCTGCTTAACACATCTTAATCTATAAAGCAAAGGTGGTTGGCTGTCTGTCTGTCTGTCTGTCTATAGTCTACTGGATGAGCCATAAATAGTAGAATATATGAATATGAAGGTCATTTATCACTTACATCTATCTGTTTACCTACCCTTTGCTCCCCCCTTTGCTTCCCCCTTCCCCACCCCCTAACCCCTATACGTTCTTCAGCCAGGAGGATTAGCTTACGCGGGGGGATGCGGTCACTCTTGTGTTATTTAGGCGATGGCTCATTAATTCTTCCGTGATCAAGTCGTTTATGTCATCCCTCCACACTGGGCAATAAATACCCAGTCACCAGTGTTGATAGTTAGAGTGGCCCGGATCAAAGAGGTGAAACTACACGGTCGTAACCCACTCTCTCTCTCTCTCTCTCTCTCTCTCTCTCTCTCTCTCTCTCTCTCTCTCTCTCTCTCTCTCTCTCGCAGTCTATCTTCTAGTATTTTTTATTTCTTTATTTATCTCTTTGTCTGTGTGTCTGTTTGTACCGTTCTCTCATGTCTGTGTGAAGTGGTTCAACACAAACGAAAAGATAAACGAAAGAGGAAGAGGAAACGGTAGGAGGAAGATAGTGTAGAAAGCAAACTGGAAGGACCACACACACACACACACACACACACACTGGTATGAACACAAACTAGTTATCTTCGTCATAGATAATTTCTTCCTTCGACCTAGAACAGAATCAATTGGAGTCGTCACTGGTATATATATAAAGACTTCCCCTGTGTGAAGATTGGTTTAAAGACACCCAGTAGAATTTTCCGTGTTGTGTGGAAATAATTTGTTTACAGACACACGGACGGACACCTCAAATCTATATGATCAAGGGAATATAAAGAAAAAAGTTATACTTGTTTTTGTGAAGGCTCTAACATAACTTCTGGAATGCTGCTTTCGTACAGATAACACCTTCGCGAGTCTGGCGTAGAAGCATCTTGCATTTGGTCCCATCCCGCAATAGGTTGTGAACACCAGAGGAGTGAAGCTGCCTTGATCAACGTTCTGAATTCTCTCCCCATATGCCCTTAACTTGTCGTTCTCGTTCCTCCTGTGTGCAGCATCGAGAGCTAGGTTGCGGTGACATGCGGCCATGGGATCAAAAATCCTTATGTCAAAAAAGGATCGCTGTCCCCTCGTCCACGCGGGCTTCGTTGGATGTGTTTGAAGTCCTCCATGACGTAGGTTCTCACCGTCCAATGGAAGGGGGGGGGCGGATCCACCATGACGTCGTGGCAGATTTCCCTCGGTAGATTTGCTGTGAGATCCCTTACTTTGTCATGCCTCATACATACGAAGCCCCCTACCTTGCACACCATGGCGTGGTCAATGTCATAAGATGAGCCCCACACGCATTGGGAGGGCAAACCTTCTACTGGCCTACCCTACCTTAGAGCAATGGCATCAGTAAATTCTTGTTTATTAAGGATGAAGCCTTTTGCTCTTATCGGTAACGTTGTTAACCAGTTCGAGGCGCCCACCTCCTGCGCTATAACTACTTTTCTTTTCACGTTCTCTGGCACTTGTTGCAACAGTTGTTGCAGTTTATCACTTTGGGTGTGCTGCCGCTCTGTCGTAATGGACCGTCGAATCTTGTTCTACTACTACTACTAATACTACTACTACTACTACTATTAAAATAACTACTATAACCACTACTACTATCCTGACTTACCTTAAAGCTAACAACCCCGACAACCACACACAACTTCCCTCCTTATCCATCTGTGCCTGCCGCCTCACCTGTCGTCTTTAATTCCTGTCAGGCACTAGAGAAGCATTGTGCCATACATCATTTACAATGGCCGGGAAATGGACCAGAACCGAGCACCGTCTGAAAAAGTGGACAGTGAATAATGGTGTTCTCGCGGGCACATGAAAGCAGAGGTTAAGAGGAATACTGGGGCATGAGATGGTGTTGGTTCCGTGTATAGTACCTGATGCTTTGGTAGGGGGGGGGGGGTGTTACTTCCTGTTTTGTTGTTGTTGTTGATTCTATACTTCTTCATCTTTTTCTCCTTCCCTACCCTCTATGTCTTTTTCCATCCTCTCTCTCTCTCTCTCTCTCTCTCTCTCTCTCTCTCTCTCTCTCTCTCTCTCTCTCTCTCTCTCTCTCTCTCTCTCTTTCCTTCCTCCCTCCGTCTCCTTCCTTCATCCTCCCGCTTACTAATAATAATAATAATAATAATAATAATAATAATAATAATAATAATAATAATAATGACAAAAATAGTTGAAAAATTATCATCTTCACCACCACAGACAACAACATCCCACAACCTTCAAGTAAACAGAACCACCAACAGGCAGTTTCTCTCGAGGGAGCAAGTGAGGTGAGTTAGGTTGTTTTATGTAACTTTCTCAGCTCACACCTAGTACGTAATTCTGTCTCAGCTCACACCTAGTACGTAATTCTGTCTCAGCTCACACCTAGTACGTAATTCTGTCTCAGCTCACACCTAGTGCGCAATTCTGTCTCAGCTCACACACTCAGCACAACTAACAACTAATTATGTTACCGAATCAAATGCAATAATTACTCTTATGAATACACACACACACACACACACACACACACACACACACACACACACACACACACTCTATAAACAATATATCATATTATTAGGTATTTATAGGGCCTTCATGGTATGCTCTCTTGATACACTCTCCCCTTAGTTGATATATCAAGCAGATGCTCCATTCTCAACGTAAACATTAGAGCAGAATTTTACCTAAATATCTACGGAAAAGAAGCTATTTTAACCTTAAAGTCTCTCTAATAACCAGAGAAATGGTATAATTTTTTATCATAGGTGACTTTTAAAATGATGTATTTATTATTATTATTATTGTTTATTATTATTATTATTATTATTATTATTATTATTATTATTATTATTATTATTAAAACAGGAGAGATCTGAAGAAAAAATCCCGCAGAGGCAAGACAGCGGGCGAGTGATGATGAAAGTCTTGACGGTGGCGGAAATATTTAGCAGATGCCTCCCTCGGGGGACGTGTGGTGGCGGGGCTAATATAAAATGTGGCAACAGGTGCTAGGGAGGGAGGGGGAAGGGGGAGACTTATTAATTACTGCCTTTTAAACCCCAAGTGTGGCGGTGCCCTTCTCCCCTGATGGAGGGTCCCTAGGGAAAATTGTGACGAGGGGGAGAGAAGAGAGACAAGGGGGAGGGAAGAGTGTAGGAAGAGGGAAGAATATATAAAAGGGGGTGAGAAAGGGGAGAAGGAGGATTGAGTGAGAAAAGGAAGGGGGGAAGAGTTATAAGGGGGAAGGGAGGATAGTTGAAGGAAGTTTGAGGCAGGGAGGGAAAGAGGGGAAGAATTTGTAAGGGGGAATGTATACAGGGGAAAAGAGGGTCAAGATATACAAGGGGAGAGTAGAGAGGGGAGCATAGTGTAGGTATAGTGAGGGGAGTATAGTGTAGGTATAGAGAGGGGAGTATAGTGTAGGTATAGAGAGGGGAGTATAGTGTAGGTATAGAGGGGAGTATAGTGTAGGTATAGAGAGGGGAGTATAGTGTAGGTATAGAGAGGGGAGTATAGTGTAGGTATAGAGAGGGGAGTATAGTGTAGGTATAGAGAGGGGAGTATAGTGTAGGTATAGAGGGGAGTATAGTGTAGGTATAGAGAGGGGAGTATAGTGTAGGTATAGAGAGGGGAGCATAGTGTAGGTATAGAGAGGGGAGTATAGTGTAGGTATAGTGAGGGGAGTAGAGTGTAGGTATAGAGAGGGGAGTATAGTGTAGGTATAGTGAGGGGAGTATAGTGTAGGTATAGTGAGGGGAGTATAGTGTAGGTATAGAGAGGGGAGTATAGTGTAGGTATAGAGAGGGGAGAATAGTGTAGGTATAGAGGGGAGTATAGTGTAGGTATAGAGAGGGGAGTATAGTGTAGGTATAGAGAGGGGAGTATAGTGTAGGTATAGAGGGGAGTATAGTGTAGGTATAGTGAGGGGAGTATAGTGTAGGTATAGAGAGGGGAGTATAGTGTAGGTATAGAGGGGAGTATAGTGTAGGTATAGAGAGGGGAGTATAGTGTAGGTATAGAGAGGGGAGTATAGTGTAGGTATAGAGAGGGGAGTATAGTGTAGGTATAGTGAGGGGAGTATAGTGTAGGTATAGTGAGGGGAGTATAGTGTAGGTATAGTGAGGGGAGTATAGTGTAGGTATAGTGAGGGGAGTATAGTGTAGGTATAGTGAGGGGAGTATAGTGTAGGTATAGTGAGGGGAGCATAGTGTAGGTATAGAGAGGGGAGTATAGTGTAGGTATAGAGGGGAGTATAGTGTAGGTATAGAGAGGGGAGTATAGTGTAGGTATAGTGAGGGGAGTATAGTGTAGGTATAGAGAGGGGAGTATAGTGTAGGTATAGAGGGGAGTATAGTGTAAGTATAGTGAGGGATTCGTAGAAGGAAAGGTAAGTTAAAAAGTATACAGTCTATGTATGTATGTATGTATGTATGTATGTATGTATGTATGTGGTGTGTATATTACGTACAGTATAAGTAAGGAGTGTGTATGTTTGGATAATACAGACAGACAGACAGACAGACAGACAGAAAGTAAGTCGGAAATAAGACGATGAAGATAGATAAACTGAACAATATATACGATAACAACAAAAATAAAAACGAACTCTAGAACACATTAAAATCAAATGAAATAGTTAATAAAAGACAGGAAGAAAAAGCAATAATGAAGAAATATGGAAGGGGAACGTCAGACAAGGATTTAGGGGAGTGGAGGATATATCGACAGCTGGGAAGACCCGAGCACATTATCAATCTCGGTTACCCACACACACATACGTACCTCGCGCCACTGTAAATAAAACCGGTAAATAAGTCACGCTCTGTTTAGTATGGTTGGTTAATAAGTCACGTTGTGTATGTGTGTGTGTGTGTGTGTGTAAGATGTTGATGAATGAGGGTGATTTTTGGTGTCTCAGTGATTGTAGCGATTATTCACAGTGTGTGGGTGAATGGTGAATGGATCAGTCATTTATCGGAGTGTAAATTCTTGGAGGGTAAATGGCATATGCAATTACTTGTGTATAAGTGAACGCCTTTTTTTCCCATTGGGGGGTTGAAGGATGAATGATTGACAAATTAGTTATTCATTTATGTAAATTCTTGTATAATTATGGACATTTCTCGCATCTTGTGACGTAAGAATTAAGAATACGGCTTAACTAGTTTGAAGCATAAAAACAACGTTAAAAAACAAACCAATATCCGTGTGCTTAACTTTGTCTCCTAACTGGTGCTAAATGAACATATAGTTAAGGTAAAATCTCAATGTAATTTTAATACTATAAATTAGACATATATTTTACGAACCCTTCAGAATCTTTTAACTGTAATAATTGGCAATAGTTAACCCGTTTAGATATATTCTCACTTACGAGATAAAAACTAAATCTCGCGAACTTTTAAGAAAACGGAATCGTAACTTGTAGTACTTCGCAGCCATTCGATAATACGTCCGATTGTGACTCGCGATACTGCCTCTAATTACATAACGTTCATGGCTGTACCGCGAAACACACAGGATTATCGAAATATAATTTTCATCCCACGCACCACTAATGTTTACCTGTTTACCTCACACACACACACACACACACTCACTCACTAGACATAGAACAAAAAGAAAGACGAATATATTGGCGCCTGACTTCCTGTTATGTTTATTCGTGTGTAAATGAGGAAACAACAGTACCGTTTGTCTTATTTAATCATATTTACTCTACACATATTGTTAGTTTTTGTTTTTGCTTTCATAACAAAAACATTCATATCAAACAAACACAGGAAACATTCTATAAGCCCCTCTTGACCTGCATCAGCCAACACTATGAAAGCCTATCTTGACTGATTAACTGATTAGGGGTAAATATCCTTCCTCGTCTCAGGTCCACTCACACCTCAGGACCATTACTGTTAGTACCCAACACGTGCGTATGTTATCAATAATGCAGTATCATCAATGGTTGTCTTCAGAACACTTCAACACACCTGTACCTGACAATGCCTTTTCATCACTATGCTAAATCAATTGCTTTCGACATGCAAATTTATTCTCCTTGTGACTGCTTCCTCCTCGCCACCAGGGCCGGGCAGTACGAGGTTCAGTCACGACCAATGCACACTGCAAATCACCTTCTTAACCTCTCAACTTACCTCTTAGTCTTGGTGTTGATTGTAAGCACTGATGAAAAGCTCCGGTGTGGCTATGTTAGAGCTTTTTTTCATCTAAGGTATCTTTTTATCTAGGGCGCCTCTTTTGTATCTAGGGAGTCTCTGTTTTATCTAGGGAGAGTCTGTTTTATCTAGGGCGCCTCTTTTGTATCTAGGGAGTCTCTGTTTTATCTAGGGAGAGTCTGTTTTATCTAGGGCGCCTCTTTTGTATTTAGGGAGTCTCTGTTTTATCTAGGGAGAGTCTGTTTTATCTAGGGCGACTCTTTTGTATCTAGGGAGTCTCTGTTTTATCTAGGGAGAGTCTGTTTTATCTAGGGCGCCTCTTTTTTTGTCTTGGACGCCTCTTTTTTATCCAAGGTGCCTATTTTTTTTTTTATCTTGGGCGCCTCTTGTTTTGTCTTGGGCGCCTCTTTTTTTTTATCTAGGGCGCCTCTTTTTTTTAATCTTGGCCACCTCTTATTTATTTGGGGCGCGCCTTTTTTCATCTAGTGCGCCTCAGTAGTATCGTTATGAGAGCCTTGGTTAAGGTCACTTGATATACGGTATCATTGACTTCTTCCAAGGTAGTACAATTATCTTTATGGCTAACCTTCACTGTATTCGTCGTGTATTTGGTAAACAAGTCAAAGTTGCTTTAACCTTAATAGACCCCCCCTAGTCCTAATACACCCCAACTTTATTATTAGGGTTGAAGACCATAAGGTTGGGGCCTATTAGGACTGAGGATCAATATGACTTAGCCTTCATTTTAGTGATTCTATTTGGTTCTGTGTAATCTTAGAACTAGGCTCCGTTTTCTTTCTTTTTTTCCTCTTTTTTTCAGTCCAGGGAAAATTTACATAAGTTTCGTGGTCATATCTATTCATCGATGTGTCACCTTTACCAATGACGGCAGATATGTGAAGCAAGACTGCACTATAAGCTGTTTGGAGATCGTTGATATAGGAAACATACACTATATAACAGGAAGTTTCTCAGAGTATTAGGTCGTGATATAAAATAATTTTGGTCGGGTGAGGTTCTGCAGGAGGGATTGCTGACAGAAGTAGCATGTAGGTCTCCCTGATGACTTTGTTAGGTCATTGAACGGTGTGAGGTGTTGGTGCTATGGAGTAAAGTTTACCAGGCCTGTAAAGTAATTGTTAGGTATTACATTTATATCACACACTCTCCTGAAACATGTGGTCAGTGTGGGTATGATGTTGTTGATGATGACCAAAGAGGAAATTGGTACAGAATGTCTTGACACTGTAATAACATCATAAAGGAAACAAACACCTTCTCGGAGACGCATTTTATAGTCAATTTCTCGTTGATAAACTTCTCATATTTTGTATTTCTGTATGTCACCTAATTTCCTCTCTTTCTGACTTAACGGATGAATGATTTTCGCGCGTGAGGGATGCATTTAGTCAACGATTCTTGGTCATCCCTGTTACTTCTGTTGTGCTGTTCTAAAACACTTTTGGAGAGATCGCTGTCGGTGTAAGGCCAGAGAGGATGTTGAGGCAATGTCTTGGAGTGACTGGAGATTCAAGTTTAGCTCTCAATTTATTTTAGCTATAGGGCCGATATACAACCTATACACGCATGCGCAGTGAGCCGCTGCCTATACGATACAGAATACAAACCTAACCTACAATCGCCAGGTTAGGTTAGGTACAGTGTATAGTTCACATCGGTCTGGTTAGGTTAGATCGGGTTAGGTTAGGTTAGGTAAAATGTAATTAACATCGGTTAGGTTAGGTTAGGTTTGGTTCGTGTTTGCTGTAATGAATGGTAATTGTACACCTTCGCTCCACCTCCCCGGTTCCCAAAATAAAGAGGCGAAAAGATTTGGTTTCTCAGCAGCAGCCACTAGTGTACAATACAGTATATATATGCCATCGTTACCTCAACCACCAACTGTACTGTGATGTTGGTGAACCTTAATATCTTACGGTATGTTTCCTTCATGTTTACCATTGTTTGTATTACTCGTATTGTCTACGTACTGTTTATTGTTTGTATACCTGTACTGCCTAGGTGAATTATAAACCTGTCTATTGTCAATGTTATTAGCGATTATTCACTGTAAACTTGTATATCTATCTATCTATCTAGCTATCTATCTGTCCATCTGTCTGTCTGTTTGTATGTCTCTCTGTCTGTTTGTATATCTGTCTGTCTGTTTGTGTATCTACTTATATATCTATCTTTCTATCTATCTATCTATCTTTCTATCTATCGTGTTAAAGTTGACATTTATGAAGTAATCTTACATACGTTCTGGTTTTACTGTTCATTTACACCCGAGAAGGAGTCACTTGTTTATTGTGATACCAAGGAATTGATTCTTAGGGTTCGGTGACAGCTTTAAATCGACACAGTGGTTCATTCTCCTCCTGCAGAACTTCTTACAGCTGCTGATTCTGACAGACGTGATGTATTGTGAGCATATATTTACGATAGACCACAGTACAACCTCCGTGTGTGTGTGTGTGTGTGTGTGTGTGTGTGTGTGTCTCACTTAGTGGTAATACGCAGGTAAACAGATTATTATTGCAGCTCTATAATTCAGGCTAGGAAGAGGGAGTCCTTTGTTCAGTACGTGTGTGTGTGTGTGTGTGTGCTAACGGCAGGTGAGTTGCATCAAGTGTACTGCTTGTTGCCCTCACCTGCACTGCTGAAGGTAGGAGCTGTTGGTTGGCCTTTTACGTCTTAGGTCCTGCAGGTGTTAAGAGCTTAGGTGAATATTATTGTAGTTGTTGTTGATATTGTATTGATTTATGTGATCCAGTTGTTGTTGTGTTATTTGTTTGAGGTGATAGGATTACTCGTGTCAGTGTTAGGTGTGTTGAGGCCTCAAAGAACTGGGTCTCATCTGATCAGTCCAACAAGGGAGCCTCACGCTTGTCTTAGAACACTGTATTGCTTCTCGTGTTGCTCACTGATAACTTCTTAAGGTCTTCAGTTGAACGTAAGGATATGTTGTTCTTTGGTAACCCCTGTGTATATTCATGTTATCAAAATCATGTACATAAAGTATATAAGTATATGTATGGATAAAGCTTGGAACACGGCTTAGTTGTGTATAAGCTTGGAACACGGCTTAGTTGTGTATAAGCTTGGAACACGGCTTAGTTGTGTATAAGCTTGGAACACGGCTTAGTTGTGTATAAGCTTGGAACACGGCTTAGTTGTGTATACTTTTACATATTACTTATGAATTGATTTGTTTTGACCCGGAACCAAAGACTTGTAGTTGTAGTTTGATTTCGTCTTCTAACAGAAACCTGGAATACTCTCTCTCTCTCTCTCTCTCTCTCTCTCTCTCTCTCTCCGAAGACACACACACACACACACACACAGACAAAACCCCCTCCCATCCTTCCACCAACCACACAACTCCCTTCCTCCTCTTCTCTTCTCACATCCCGTTAACTCTCTTACATACCAACCTCCCTCTTCTTGGCACCCCTCACACCCCCACAGACACAGGTGCAGCTCCAGCTTATCTAGAACTTCCTGTGTCTAACAAGGCTTCAACTGACCAGCCACTAAGGAGAGGATACGCACCACCAAACACCACTGTACGTTCTTGTCTCTTAATTGTTTACTCTTGTAAGCCCAGACCGGGGGTGTGTGTGTGTGTTTGCACAAATGCGTATTGCGTAGTTGCCGCGTATGGAGCCACGGATCTTAATAAGAAAAGAGAAGAAAGAGGTGAAGGACTTTTCTCCTCGTGTTTTCCAATCGTGTGTGTGGTATGTTATCGGGTTTAATAGGATTGGCCGGGTTTAGTGATGGTTAATGAACGACTTCTGTAAGTTTGTTGAGGCAACATGAGCAGTGTTGGGGTCAGAGGGCTTGCCATCTGGTGGCCGGAGTCTTTCTTCCAAGTTTTGTAAGGTCATTGGAATGTGTCTTATCAGTCTTACCTCATGTTACGTTTGTTCTTCTCGCTATTTGATATTAAATTGTATTGATTGATGTGTGACATTGATGTGTCTCTTCTACAAGGGGAAAACTTATTCAGTTTCTTCATATATTCCTCCTTTCAGTCTGCTTTTTTTTTTCATTGATTATTTTATTTATTTCTTTCTTTTTGTAAGCAATAGACAAATAATCCTATTTCCTGCAACATTGTTTCTTGAGGACTGAACGAGGAACACAGTTTTGTATTGGCTTGAAAATGGTAAAATGTTGGCCTCTTTTGTTCTCATTTTATCCTTGCAAATAAAAAGTTCCCAAGGTATTAATGGATAATTAAGGAAGCAAACAAAGAGAGGGAGAAAGAGGGAGAGGGACAGACAGACAGAAAGTTAAACGAAAGAGACAGACTAAAAGTGACCGATAAAATCAGAGAGAAAAACGTGACAGACAGAGGAAGAGAGACAGACAAAGACAGAGACAAACGTAGAGAGACAGGAGGAGTGAGAGAGACAAATAGGTAGAGAAAAAAGTTAGAGACAGAGAGAGAGATAGAGACAGACAGACAGACAGACAGACAGACACTACCATTTCCGGCTGCAGTTTCGCTACTCACAACCTCAGAGAAAATAATGCTGAACGAACATGAAAACAAAATCTCACTGTCTGACCAATTTTCTGTTGTTTTTAATCTTATTATAGCTGAGAGCAACATGTAGGGTAATAAGAGAATAAGAGATAAATGGATAATAAAAATGATGTGGAGATGAAATAAGTGCAGGGTAGAGATTGGGGTTTATTTAGATGATACGAACACTGTAAACGAATTAGGAAGTGAAGGAATGAATGACAAAAGGAGGTATTATAATTCAGATTCGGAGAGTAAGAAGGAGAGAGGAAGAAGAAGATGGTGGATGGGTTTGAAAGGCAAATTCGAAGTGAAAAGATGAGGGTGGGACGTCCAGGAAGTAGCGGTGTGAGTGAAGGAGTGGATAGCATGGTGTCGATTGATTTTCATTTGGTAGGGAAGAATGCATTGCTGATGGATGATGATGATTAGCTAATGTGGAAAGGGAAATGTGTGTACTTATTTGGTCTTGTTCTTGATTCCGGTCATCCTGCATTGTGCATGTACGTGTGTGTGTGTGTGTGTGTAACTCCTCATCCAAACGGGGGTAAAACAATGATGTGTACTGGCACCAACTCTCTTTTCCATTTTCTTGGCTGCCTTCCTTACTCGTGCCAGTGCCAATTTAGCCAGCGGGGTGGACATCCAATATCGGATGAAGGGTCTTTTCAACATAAGACGACTCCAGGCAGGAACAAAGGTGTTGACAGCTTCCATTATTGAACTTCAATATGCAGACGACCTCACCCTCATCGCTCACACTGAACGCAACCTACAGGAGATCCTCGGCATCTACGCAGATGCACAGTTCGGCCTTGAGGTGAATGTACTTAAGACTCAGATTCTCTTTCAGTCTGCCCCTGGTTCAGCCACACCTCCATCAACCATCCAGCTTAACGGTACTACCATCTCTAATGTTACCCACTTTCAGTACCTTGGCTCCCACCTGTCCACCACCGCACGGACATCGATGAAGAGATTCATCATCGGATCAGATGTGCATCTCAAGCCTTTGGCAGACTCCATACCCGTGTTTTCAGCTGTAGGGAGCTGAAATTATATACAAAGCTGTACGTATATCGAGCAGCGATCCTCCCCACTCTGCTGTACGGCAGCGAGACATGGGTCATATACAGGTGGCACCTCAAGGCACTTGAAATCTTTCACCAGTGTAGTCTACGTTCTATTTTCTGGGTTCGCTGGGGAGACAAGAGAACAAATGCCAGTATTCCCGCTGACACAAACTGTAGGAGCATCGAGGCTACCATTGTCCATGAACAATTATGTTGGACTGGCCATGTTACCTACATGGACGACAGTAGACTGCAAAAGCAGCTACTTTACAGTCGCCTAACGAATGGTAAACATAACGCTGGTGAACAACTGAAAAGGTATTAGGATAGTCTTAAGACAAACCTGAAAAGGTGCCAAATCGACCCCCTCACCTGGGAGACGATTACTCCACACTATAACGCTTGGAAGACCACCACACGAGAAATTGTCAACACTTTCGAGTTACCCCAACTGCATACCAAGGCAGACAAGCGCTAGCGCCGATAAGACGTTTCTGCCGCCCCTCCCGCACTTGATGTAGCCCTCCACACGTGCAACATCTGTGGACGACCCTGCCGGTCCCGTATTGGGCTCTCGAGTCACCTCAGAGCTCACCATCGAAGGTGACATCCTTAATAACTCATATCATTGTATCATAGCTGGATGATCGTCATACTCGATTACGAGTGACAGCAAAATAGTAGTAGTAGTAGTAGTAATGTGTGTGTGTGTGTGTATAAAAGGCGCGACCTGTGGTGTAATGGTTAGCATGCTCGCCCTGCAAGCGAGTGGACCCAGCTTCGATCCCCAGGCAGGATGCAACTATGGGTAAGTTTCTTTACGCCATTTGCCTCTGTCTACCCAGCAGTAATTGGGGACCTGGA
>CAUDMG010000774.1:602500-687500 GCA_958450375.1 Homarus gammarus | reverse complement strand
TCATCATCACCATTATCATCACCAACATCATCATCATCATCACCATTATCATCACCATCATCATCATCATCATCATCATCATCACCATTATCATCACCAACATCATCACCAACATCATCATCATCATCATCATCACCATCATCATCATCATCATCATCATCATCATCATCATCACCATCATCATCATCACATCATCACACAATCATCATCATCATCACACCATTATCATCATCATCATCATCATCATCATCATTATCATCACCAACATCATCATCATCATCATCATCACCATCATCATCATCACCATCATCATCATCATCATCATCATCATCATCACCATCATCATCATCATCATCACCATCATCATCATCATCATCATCATCAAGTATCTCTCCCATCATCATCACCATCATCATAATCATCATCAAGTATCTCTCCCATCATCATCATCATCATCATCATCATCACCATCATCATCATCATCATCATCATCAAGTATCTCTCCCATCATCATCATCACCACCATTATCATCACCATCATCATCATCATCATCATCATCATCTCCCATCATCATCATCATCATCATCACCATCATCATCATCATCATCATCATCATCATCTTGGCCCAAACTACACAGCCCGGTAAGTGGGTCCATCCCTACAGGTCGTCTGGTGGCTGGGAGTTACCTGGCTCACGTTAGATTAATATGGTCTTTGAAAACACGGCGGCAGCAGCAGCATACTTTTATATTTTCTAATGACTTATCGATGTGATTAATTAACAGTCAAGTGTTCCTTAGTGTTCTTGCGTACCTTCACACACACACACGGGCGCTGCTGTCTACGTGAGCCTCTATGAGTGGGCATATATATAGCTTTTCCACGTGTACACAGGTGGTAGTGCACATGTGTGTACGTGTTGGGCAGTGCCGTGTGCGTGGGAGGCACTGGGGCAGCCCGGCACTTCAGTTGTCACTCACATGCCACGTCTGACGGGGTCCACGCGTTCCCTGCCGCCCACCATGCCGCCCATGCCGCCCACATGGCCACCCACGCCGCCCACATGGCCACCCACGTTGCCCAAATAACTGTAGATATTGAGTACATGCTCATCAATGCCGCTCACTTGGCCACCAAATGTTGGCCATGCGGCTTCATATACCACCCATACTGTTCATATGGCCAATCATGACACTGAACATGCCGCCCATACTGCTCACTCGACCACCCACGCCACCCACTACTTCGTCCCCAAACGTTAGACAAAACTCCTCATGCCGCCCACAGGGTCACCTTCGCCGCCCATCACTCCGATCATGCCGCCCACACAGCCACCCACACCTCTCATGGCATCCGGCAGGCTTGCTTAATAAATTCTTGCCATGCACCACACCGCCCACACCACAGACGAAACTACCCTTGTCTCTCAAAAGAAGTACCAATACCTTCTGTGCCATCCAAAAGGTAGTCTGTGCCACCCACCCCAACTAATATACCTCATAAAATCACCTCCGATATCCACCAAACCATCCACACCACCCATGCTACCCATCACCCAGCCCACGGCCCCCATGAGGACGCCCACACCACCCACGTCATCCATCACGCCGCCCACACCACCCACGCCACCCACCAGGCCGCCCACACCACCACCCATGAGGTCGCCCACACCACCTACGCCGCCCATCAAGCCGCCCAACCGCCCACGGTCCCCATGAGGACGTCCACACCACCCACGCCATCCATCACGCCGCCCACACCACCCACGCCCCCCATCAGGACGCCAACACCACCCACACCGCCCGTCAGGTCTCCCACACCACCCATCAGGTTCCCACACCACCCACGCCATCCATCAGGCCGCCCACACCACCCATCAGGTCCCCCACATCAACAATATGCTAGATTATTAACACAAAGTTGCTCACGGACGAAACCCGCCGCCCAAGCCACCCATTAATGCCACCCACTACAGGTCCATCACACCATCTGCCGACCTTCGCCCATACTCTCCATCTCCCACCCACATCCACAAGCCGCCCATCATGTTTGTAACAGTCCCATTCACTGAACTGTGACAAAAAATCATGTTGTAAGAGGCTATTCCTCGATCCATCACACGCCCGCACCATCCACCCAAAGCACCACCCGGAAGGCCGCCCACGCCACCCAACGTGTAAAATTCCGTGACTTCAGGTGCTAAAGTGTCGACCAGCTGACTCGAACGATCTCACCGCCCACACCACTAAAAGGTCACTCATGCCACCCACAAGGCCGCCCATGGACACCTTTCACCTTCCATACCACCCACAAGCCCGCCCATGGACACCCCCCTTCATAATTGTGTAAGGTGAAGCGCAGAAGCGTTTACAGCGCCCAACAAGGAAGCATGCTAAGTTCACGCTTGCCTTTATGTCTCATGAGTTAAGGGCGTAGAAGCCTGAAGAGTCAAGGGCGTAGAAGCCTGAAGAGTCAGTGGTTTATGTCATCAAGTTATTGGAAGCTCCAAATTCGCAACTTTCGACTTACAACAGGTACCTACTTTACTGCTAGATGAACAGGGACTAATGGGGGCTAGGAAGTAACCACCCTCAAGGCCGCCCATGGACACCCTTTACCTTCCATGCCACCCATAAGGCCGCCCATGGACACCCTTCACCTCCCATGCCACCCATAAGGCCGCCTATGGACACCCTTCACCTCCCAGGCCACCCACAAGGCCGCTCACACTGCCCGTAAGTCAGCGCCGTGTGCCCAAAGCACCACCATCTACCATGTCCATATTAACTTATTTCTTTCACCAACGAAAGAAAAATTATTTATCTACTACGATTCTATGTCTTGAGCAGCTCTTAAGTGACTCACCCTCAGTCTCCACCTTACACCACCCATAAGGTCGCCCACAGTGCCATCCACACCACCCACAAGTCCGTTCATTAACCCATAGCACCACCCATCATGTCAACAAAAGCCCATTTCCTTCACCAGCGACAGAAAAAAAGGTACCACATCTCGACGATAGTGAAGTGACTCACCCACAGTCTCCATCCAACACTGTGGAGGGGAACAACAGCTCTCTCTCTCTCTCTCTCCCTCTCTCTATCTCTCTCCCTCTCTCTCTCTCAACATGGGAATCCTCAAACGCCTTGTGCTTCGGCCTTGGTTTAATTAATTTACGCGATAAAAAAAAAACCTGGGGTGAAACTAAACCTTCCTGCTGTTCTAAACCCCGAAGGAGAGGGTAGGAAGGGGGGGGGGGTGGGTGGGGGAGTTGGGGTAGGAACAAGTCGAGTTACTCAGTGTATTAAACTACTCTAAATAAACCATCAGATATGTAGACAAGACTAGACAATCAGAATCTCACAGTAGTCGAGGAACTCAGGTGCAGGGTGGGGAGAGGGTGAAGAGCAGGGAGGGTAAGGGAGGGAGGGGTGGAAAGTCCGGGGTCAGAGGTTACCGAGGGGAGAGTGAATGAAGGGAAGGGAGGAAGGGAGGGGGGGGGAGGCAAAGGTCAAGAGCGGGGAAGGGGGAGAGGAAGGGAGGGGAAGAGAGAGGGAGGGAGAAGAGGAAGAGGGGAAGGGAGAGATGGAGAATAATGGGAGGAAGAGAGACGGGGAAAGAAGGGAAGGAGGGAATGCAAAAAGAAGGCCGGAAGTGTGAAAGTAAATGAGAAAGAGAGGAAGTAAAGAAAAGGAAGTAAAAAACAGAAGGAAAGAAGGGAGCGAGAGAGGACGACATGGAGGCAGGTAGGGAGGGAGGGAAAGAGAGAGATGGAGGGAGGAAGGAAGTTAAAGTAAGAAAGAGAAGGGGTTAGGGAGAAAGAGAGGGAGGGAGAGAGAGAAGAAAGGAAAAAGGAAGAGAGGCAAGGAAGGGGAGAAGAAGGAAGGGAGGAATGAAGGAAGGGAGAGACGGAGGGAGGGAGGGAGGGAGGGAAGATATTGGTATACGTGTAAGATACCGCTATCTGAGGTAGTCCGGGCTATCTACAATGTGTTTGTTGCTCGCCCATAAATCTCGACAGAGGAGCTTGATAGTGCAGGCTGGTTGGGATATACACGTGCATACACATACACACACATACACACACACACACACACACACACTACACATAGATTCATTCATACACAGACACACACACATGCATTCATTCATCCACACTCATGCACACAAACATGTTTATATAATAGTGATTGTTAGAAATAAACTCTCGTAAGGGTAGATAGACTGAGAAACACACACACACACACACACACACACACATCCCTACACATCCTAACATCCCTACACATCCTAACATCTCCTCATCCCCCACCAATACACCTCCCACGCATCCAACCCCCCCTCACACACACACACACACACACAAGGGGTAGAGCAGCAAGTGGTCCCTTGTTCTACATTTGCCTGACAGATTAATAGTGCACTGCGTTAGTCATCAGGGAGCCTCGCTAACCCCCATAATTCTTACCCCCTTGTTCCCTACCGGTCCACACTTATACTTCACCTACCTACTTATATGGGATGATGGGTGTTACTTATATGGCATGATTGGTGTTACTTATATAGGTTAATGGGTGTTAATTGTATGTGATGATGGGTGTTACTTATATGGGATGATGGGTGTTACTTATATGGGATGATGGGTGTTACTTATATGGGATGATGGGTGTTACTTATATGGGATGATGGGTGTTACTTATATGGGATGATGGGTGTTACTTATATGGGATGATGGGTGTTACTTATATGGGATGATGGGTGTTACTTATATGGGATGATGGGTGTTACATAGAATGGTAGGTGGTACTTACATAGGATGATAGGTGGTACTTACATAGGATGATAGGTGGTACTTACATAGGATGATAGGTGGTACTTACATAGGATGATAGGTGGTACTTACATAGGATGATAAGTGTTACGTATATAGGATAATAGAAGGTAATTACAAAGGATAATAGTACTACTGCACTTACTTACAGAGTTTGGGATTTGTTTACATTATGCCTGACAGTGGGGACTACACACCTCATGACCCGTTTAGGGGCAGCGTGGCCACAGTACATTGTATACTATGCTTTCGGTACACAAGGAGGTAGTGAAGAGGTACTGCACTGAACAGCTTCTACTTCATCAACTGTAAAGTAAGGTGCTATTTACTACTGGTGTTAACTATAGGGTGCCCCGGATGCGAACCAGCGATCTTTAGGAGAGGAGGCTAGTACTCTCTGCAACCAGCCGCCGCACCTAACTTTATGCCTGTTTCTACTTAATACTTAATCGCTATGCACCTACCTATAGGCATTGACAACCTACTCGCATTCCCTACTTAACCGCCATGTACCCACTTACGTGCAAAAGCAACCTACTTACATTTATACTTAAGCACTGTGTAGGCTCTTATAGTGTCTTACCTACTTAAACTCCGCACTTTAACCACTATGTAGCTACTTACACACCATGCTTCACCACTACGTCCCTACTTATAAGTGACGAGAGATCATCCTCACTATAACACGTACTCACTACTTCTGTAAGATAGATGGTGACCACTTGACAGCTTCGAGGCGAGGTATTTATTTATCGTGTGTGGCGGCTGACCTACTGTATACTGAGGGAGTTTACTGAACCATAATATACAGAATGTGTGTTTGTATAAGTGGTAAGGAATATTTCAGTGGTAGGGCAGGAGGAGTATTCAGAAGTATGTGTGTATGTATGTATGTATGGCAAGTGTAGAGAGAATATGAGAGAATATGATTATTGCGAGAAGAAAAGTGATGCAAGATCCACAAATAGAAAGAAGAGGAAATATTGTAGTGTGGCTTATACAGTATAGAAAGCGAATATTTGTCTTCTGAAATATATCGAATTGTATCACCTGTCTATTTCTTTTTTTATATAATATTTTTTTCCCACTCTAATACAAGGGAGAATAAATCACCTTAGCTGTTTAGAGGATTATATTTACGATTTATTGAAAGATAGTCTCTGTGTTTGAGAACTGATTTACATCATCTTGAAAAAAAAAAAAAATAAAAAAATAAAAATTCATGAATCGATGCACAAAAGTATGAAATATTTATACATGTTGGACATACATCAAGTGCAGGCACGTTAAGAAAACAAGAATCTGGAAAAAGTAAACAAATAAACAAAAATAAGTAAGCACCTTAGATATAAAAGAACGTGTAAACACAGCCTTTACAGAAATAAACAAAGATGGCTGCACACTGTTGCCAAGTGCCCTTCTCTCACACTTATTCTTTAGGGGAATTTCTCGTGACCTACTTCACCTTGTTAAGTGTTGAAGTAAGTGTTAAGTGTTGAAGTGAGTGTTAAGTGTTGAAGTGAGTGTTAAGTGTTGAAGTGAGTGTTAAGTGTTGAAGTGAGTGTTAAGTGTTGAAGTGAGTGTTAAGTGTTGAAGTAAGTGTTAAGTGTTGAAGTGAGTGTTAAGTGTTGAAGTGAGTGTTAAGTGTTGAAGTGAGTGTTAAGTGTTGAAGTAAGTGTTAAGTGTTGAAGTGAGTGTTAAGTGTTGAAGTGAGTGTTAAGTGTTGAAGTGAGTGTTAAGTGTTGAAGTGAGTGTTAAGTGTTGAAGTGAGTGTTAAGTGTTGAAGTGAGTGTTAAGTGTTGAAGTGAGTGTTAAGTGTTGAAGTGAGTGTTAAGTGTTGAAGTAAGTGTTAAGTGTTGAAGTGAGTGTTAAGTGTTGAAGTAAGTGTTAAGTGTTGAAGTGAGTGTTAAGTGTTGAAGTGAAATTGTTGTGGGCGAGTGTTAAGTAATAAAGTAAGTGTTTAGTGTTTGAGTGAAGTGTTGGGGTGAGTTTTAAGTGTTGAGGTGATATAGGTTGGAGATAGTGTTAGGTTATAAAGTGAGTAGTCATTGTAGGAACGAATATTAAGTGTTGGAGTAAATGTTAAGTGTTGGAGTAAGTGTTCAGTGTTGGGTCAAGTGTTGAAGTTAAGCCAGTAAACACTCATTCATTCACACCCGTTCTTCCTCTCTTGCTTTCATCATTATGGTCTCTCTCTCTCTCTCTCTCTCTCTCTCTCTCTCTCTCTCTCTCTCTCTCTCTCTCTCTCTCCATTTATTCATGTATTCTTATCTTGGTTTATCTTTCTATATCTTCCTCATTTTCATCATTATTTTTAAAAGTTGTTCTTTATTCTTCTCTTTCTTTCTCTGTTATTATTATTATTATTATTATTATTATTATTATTATTATTATTATTATTATTATTATTATTGTTATTATTATTTTTATTATTATTATTATTATTATTATTATTATTATTTTATCATCATCATTATTAGTGTTGTTGTTGTTGTTGTTGTTGTTGTTGTAGGCTATAACAAGCAATAATGTCTTTACGTATCTCAAGTTTAAAATATTAAAGTGAATAAATGAGATTGAGATAAGCGAAGTAAATTGTACGAATATTCTTACTCAAGATGCTTCTGACTCACCCCCCCCCCTTCCCCCACCCAATAAATAAATAAATAAAATAAAAATGTTGTTTGTGAGTTTCTGGGAAATAAAAGGAAATTTGAGAAGGCAGCAGCGAGCAAGTGTTTTCACCACGGAACATATAACATGACCCCTCCCTCTCACCTCCCTCCACCTTCTCTCACCCCCCTCCCTCCCACCTCCCTCCACCATCTCTCACCCCTCTCCCTCCCACCTCCCTCCACCTTCTCTCACCCCCCTCCCTCTCACCTCCCTCCCACCTCCCTCCACCTTCTCCCACACCCCTCCGTCCCACCTCCCTCCCACCTCCCTCCACCTTCTCACCCCCCTCTCTTATCCTCTTTATCCTCCTTCGCCCTTTCCTTCCTCTTCCTACCTTCTCCTCTCCTAACTTCTCTTTTTTTTTGAAGGGGGGAAAGGGGAGGTGGGTGGGGGGGGGGGGGGTAATCGATCTATCCATGGCCAGTGTTTAAATGAAATCGCCTTTAAGTCCCTCACTTTGCCTGAATAACGAACTGGTCGACTTAATTTCAGCCGCAGTGCAGGAAATCTCTCTCTCTCTCTCTCTCTCTCTCTCTCTCTCTCTCTCTCTCTCTCTCTCTCTCTCTCTCTCTTTCCCCTTCTCCCCTCTTTCTCCCCCATCTTCCTTTTCTTCTATCCTTCCTTCTCCCCTCTTCTCTTTCTTCCCTTCCCCTTTATTTCCCCCTCCCATCCCCCCCCCCTCCCCCAACTAGTGACGTGTAAGGACATCCAACTGGCTGACTTAAATTACAACAGCATGGATGATGGCCCCAGTGGAGTCAATATTGCACTGAGACTATAGAACAAGTAACTATACGCGCTCCCTTTATTTTCAGTGGATCAATAGATTTTTCTTCTCTAACTTAAGAACACTTATAATTGTGATAGAGTCTCAGTGTATTTATGACGCCATTTTGAATCTCATCTTGATGCTGTTACTAGAATTTTCAAAAGTTGGGGTTTCTTGAAGTAAGCAGAGCCAATATGTTTCTGGATGGGGTAGATTATCGGTTCTTTTTCGAAATCAATAAAACATTTGTGTTGTGCATCACTGTACACACTGAGCTGTCTAACACCTGCACGTGTGGCCATGACGCCGTCTGGCTGTTAATCAACTCACAGGGTTATAAAGTTTCATAAATGTGTTTCTCCTGATACATTACATTATGATGGACTATAGATACACCTGTGTCTCTCCGTGAATGTCGAAGGCTTTCAAAGTCTTGTTTTAATTCATGTCGAGTATTTTCCGAAGACTATTGTCGCCTTTCTTCTTAGAGGTAGAGAGTTTAGCTTGTTCATGTGTCTGTACACGTATAAGAGATGGTGCCCATAGTAGCATCAGTTTGGTTCACCTGTGTTCTGCTTTACACACCTATACACTGCTCTCAGGCTGGGTGAAATTGATAGACAGAAGGGATGAGAGGGGGTTATATTTACAGTACGTTTATCTGTACTGGACCCTAATGACTCCCATCATT
The DNA here is from genome assembly GCA_958450375.1 of Homarus gammarus. NCBI lineage: Eukaryota > Metazoa > Arthropoda > Malacostraca > Decapoda > Nephropidae > Homarus > Homarus gammarus. The sequence goes on along the minus strand of CAUDMG010000774.1, from coordinate 678,532 downwards.
ACTAACGTCACCACTAGTACCACCACCACCACTAACATACCCACCCCCACTAGCACGACCACTACCACCACCACCCACCACTAGCACCACCAACTACCACCATCACTAGCACTAGGAGCACCTAGTCACGCAGGCAGCAAGGGTTGGCCAGCGGCAGTAGCCACCGGAGCTGTCGGCTGTTTACACCAAGATCTCGTCACTTTAGCACCTCCTTCCGTTGAGTCATCCTCGACCTAAGGGTGACCCTACTCCAGGAGGTCCCCACCTCTCCCGACCCTCGGCTGCGACGGTGGCTTCAACTTTGTAAAAATCGTTGACCTTTACTTCTTAAGAAATACCTTTTTCTTCCAAGAGCTTCAAATGTAATGTCCTTTTTTTGTTACTGCACACTGAGTCTTCAAAACACATTCAAGTGTGTTACAATAGGAGGAACTTGAAGTGGATGGCTGGAAAGGGTTGATTGGGGAATAAGATGGACGAAAACAAGAATCACCAACTTCCTCTTCCTGAAACATTTATTTCTTTAAGAACTTCAAGAGCAAGGACCTTCTTCCTTCATACTTTACCCGAAGGCTTCAATAACACTCGAAGGATCATAAAATGGGAGTAGATTGGAGTGGATTGTTGGAATGTTGGAGAGTAAATGGGGGAGAATGGTGGGTGGAAGTCATGGCCGCGTGCAGGGTGTGGGAGGTGGGGAGGGATGAGGCGCTCTCTTGTTCCTGTGTGGTACGTGAGGACCCGAGGTAACGCGAGCCTCGGGCCACATGCGTTCTGTCTGTCCCCTCACCCGTCCCTCACCCGTCTATCATCCATCTCTCACCCATCTCTTTACCCATTTCTCACCTCGTTCACCTAACCCATTTCTTACCCCGTTCACCTCGCTAGACTCTCACCCATCCACCACCCGTTCTCTCATCGTTCTGTCTGCCCCTTCATCCGCCGTCCCTCACAGTATTCCCTCACCCTCACTTCTATCTCTCACCCGTCCCACAAGCCTTCATGTATCTCCTCACCCGTTCCCTAACACTCTGTCTATCACTGCGGTCTCTGTCTGCCAACTAACCTGGATTTTAACACTGATGTACACAAGTGAATTATTAAAAACAGCTTTGCGTCACAGCATAAAATAGACAGCATTCGAGGGAGGTAGCCAGACCACGCTGAGTAGATAATGCATTTTTTTCTAAACTCTAATGTTGACCATTGACCTTTTGACCTTATAAATACATTAACTATAGAGGAGGTCATGTTTAATATATGTGTCAAGTTTGAACGGCGTATTTTTGTCGGTTCGTGAGTATTTGCTTTGGCCACACGAGTTGAAATTCCTTTAGTGTCGGAAAGTGTAATATGAGATGGGATATAAATTAGTAATAATCATGTACTATACTACCAACAGAGGTCAGTGCCAGATGATGGAACCTAAGACAAGATTCTCACTCATTTGTCATTAAGTTTTGCATTCTCTTAAATATGGATGAGAAAGGAATCATTTGCTTACGATAGAGTTTTAATGGTGTAAATTCGATATTAATTGTACGAACTTGCGATAATTCATCTTTGTATCGTAGCTTAAATGAACTTGTTAGAAACGTTCTCACAGCATTAGACAGACGGGAAAACCTATCGTAAGAACTTCAAAGAATCCATATTTTTATTGTAGCTTAAGTGACTCGATAAGATAAGACTTCATATTACTAGCTAGAAAGGAAATTTCTCATACGAACCTCTGAGAATCCATCTTGGTGCTGTGGCTTAAGATAAATAGTTATATATTTTCTTACATCACTATTTGGAGAGGAACATTTTCTTAAGTGCCTCTCAGAATCAGATCACTGGGGTCTGATGCACCTTAAATGGCTCCAACAATGACCAGTTCTAAGAGGATGACATCAGTCCTCAGTGGTCTATCTGATCAGCTCGAGACCCGAGGATCGAACCAGTGTGGTGGAGGTCGACGGCAGCAGTGACCAAGAGGGTGTGAGCCTCGGGTGAAGTGGAGGAAAAGATTGAAGGAAAAAGATTTTGCTGTGTAAGTTGTTTTATTTCTTCATTACCTATATTATAAGTATTACACGTGTTATAAGTATTACAAGTATTACACGTGTTATAAGTATTACAAGTATTACACGTGTTATAAGTATTACAAGTATTACACGTGTTATAAATATACACAAGTATTATTTGTAGGATATATATTATAATTATTGGATTCATTACTGGTATTGCATGAATTACATGTTACTCGTATTACACATTACGCATATTTTTATATTACACAGATTTACAAGTACCTGTATTGTACGTACCATACATATTTCACGTATTTTATTTATCATACAAGTATTAAGATAATTTTTTATGTTAATATGTACAGTAAATTGTGTGTGTGTGTGTGTGTGTGTGTGTGTGTGTGTGTGTGTGTGTGTGTGTGATCGTCTTCACAATTACCACCAGTACACCACCACTCCACTAGTACACCACCAACACACCACCAGTAAACCAATACTCTACTTCTACAACACCAGTACACCACTAGTACACTTTCAGTACACCAAAATACCACCATGTACACTAACGCTACACCACCATTATACCACCAGTACACCACCAGTACATCACCAGTTCACCACCAGTACATCACCAGTACCTCAACACACAGTAACAGAGAGCACTAGAGAAACAGGTGCTGGTTGTATCAGATGTTTCCACGTTTACAAGACTTGAGAATGTGCTTATAAACTTGTCGTTGTGACGTGTGCTTATTGTGGTTGGTGGGGCTTGACCTCCGGGATACTACCCTCCTTTCTCCCCTTCCCTCCACCCCCCCCCCTCCCTCCATATCCCCCTCCCTCCATATATCCCTCCCTCAATATCTCCTTCCTTCCATCTCCCCTCCTTCCCTCCCTTCCTCCCTTAGTCCCCTCCTTCCCTTCTTCTTTCTTCTTACGTCCCGTCTCTCTAGGTACCGTTTCCCTCCCTCCCTACCCTCTCCTCCCCCCTTCCTTCTTTTCCTCTCTCCCTACGTCTAAGGAATTATCTCCTCATATTTCCTTGCCCCCCCCTCCCTCTTCTTGTGAGTACGAAGAGGCTATCTCTACGGGATATTATTGGAGAATATATCATACTGTATTTAGTGTTAGTCATCGTGCAGGTTGAAAAAAAAATTTTATGATCGATCTTTTTGATATGTTCAGCAAAGTCATTCTGGCGTTTATACATTTAATCAATTTCACGAAAAGATAAATAGGTACACATTAAAATAGAGGTACAGGTAAAATATACAGGTAACTTGCTCCAAAAAGTTTCTTTACGATTTTTTGTTAGACAATATGACACAGCAGACGAAGGATTTTGACAACCCTACTGAGACAACAGGAGTCGCAGTGTTCATTTTGCAATTCATCGATCCCCTCCGTAAAGATACTTTTTGGAACGAGTGTTTACGTGGAAAGATAATTCAATTGTACAAAATACAAACTCCCTTTAAGGTTCATTGTGCATTATAAAGTCACATCATCTTGTACACAGAGAATGTCAAGACCAAATAATAGTCTTACTTCGCTTTAGATAAGTAACTGTGTAAACTATTACTGGGTATTTTCGTGTGAATATTTCTATACAATATCGCTATTGACAGAATATAACCAGATTAAAATAACTATTAACTCACTTGTGGTCTGTTACTGTACCTTAATCAACAATTTATAGCATTGAGTTGTTGAGAGTAAAGGCCCTCCTATGAAAATATAATTATGGTGAAGATTTATCATATAACTTGCTTAGTGTACAGAATTGATTAATGTATTTAGATGCATCCTTCACCAGGTTTTATATGGCTTTGAATAGTTAATGGCATTCTGTAGCTATTTTCCTCTCGTCATGACCATAGTGGTATTTTGCTGTCATTTCCTCTCGTCGTGACCATAGTGGCATTTTGCTGCCATTTCCTCTCGTCGTGACCATAGTGGCATTTTGCTGTCAATTTCCTATCGTCATGACCAATAATATAAGAAGACTTAATCTAGAGTTCAGGGTCAGTATTATGAGTGTCAGGGGATCATGTGTCTGTAGGTCGTCGAAGGGTACACACACATGGTAGGGATTCATTGGTACAGAACTACAGTTTTATTACATAAATTGTATACATATCTGCTGAGGTCACCATCATAGCGAGTCACCATAACACTTAATGGCCTTCATTTAAGCTCAAAATACAGTGTAGTACAAATATTATATAAGCAGGAAATAGTTTAAAAAAATTAATTATACTTCTCATACTGATAATGCTTTTATAATAAGCCTCGAATTCCGACACATATCATTCACATCCTTACCTATAATGACGTAGTCTTTCCTTTGTTCTGAGTCTGTGGGTTTGTGTGCAATGTAAAATTTAACCTCAGAAAGACTTGTCTACGCTACGAGGAACATGATTGAATCTTTTTGAAGCATCTTGAAGTCTCGAATTACAATGAATCATCCCAAACTCACGAATCAACCTGAATCATTCTGATCTAATGAATAACCATGAATCCTTTTGACCCCATGAATTACCCTGAATAATGCTAGGACTCACGAATCACCTGAATCATTCTGAACTTATGAATCACCATGAATCATTCTGAAAACCTAAAGAATGAACGCTGAGGCAATGTGTGTTGAGGGGTAGAGAGAGTTGCCAGTCAGTGTTTATCACAGGACAAGTAGGTGCGGAGCTGTATGATAAAACTGACAAATTGCCACTTGACGTTCTGGGAGGCGTGAGTGTTGGGTGTAGAGGGGTGTAAGGGGGGTGCTGGAGGGGTTGTATGGGGTGTAAGGGGTGCTGGAGGGGTGTAAGGGGGTGTAGGAGGATGCTGGGGGTGTAAGATGGTGTTGAATTGGTGTAAGGGATTGTAGAGGGTGCTGGAGGGGTGTATGGGGTGTTGTAAGGGTGTAAGGGGGGTGTTGGGGGTGTAAGGTGGTGTAGGGGGTGTTGGAGGGATGCATGGGGTGTTGGAGGGGTGTGAGGCGGTGTAAGGGGTGTTGGACGGGTGTAAGGTGCTGGGGGGGGGTGTATGGGGTGTAGTAGTGGTGTATGGGGATATAAGGGGTTTGTAGTGGGGTGTTGGAAGGGTGTAGGGGAGTTGTTGGATATAGAGAGTGTGGTGGGGTGTGAGGTGTAGTTGGAGTGGGGGTGGGAGGTGATGGAGGCGTGTAGCTTTATTCCATATTATACGTGAAGTTAATATCCCACATTCATTAACGACAAAAACAGATTCTTCCCAGTAAAGGATTTTTGTCACACTGTATCTACACATTGATGAGAGTTATGAGAACGTCAAAAGTTTGTTGTTATGGGAATAGCGATTTGTATTTCCCATCCATTCGTCACAGTATATTCTCTATGACAAGTTCCTGGTCGGGGAAGAGGGTCCTTAACTCACAATAGTCTGTACACATGGATTGGATTTTATTAATTATGAAAATTAAACTAATACTAAAATATTCACCTGTATTTCTCATCCATTTAACAAGATATACTTTATGACAAGTTTTAAGTTAGGGAAGATTTTTTATCTCACAGTTTGTACACTTAGATGAGAGTTTATCAATTACAAAAACGAAACTAACGCCAAAATATAGATATGTATTTCTCATCAATTCACCAACGTTCCAAGGTCAGTTAAGGAAGAAGACTCTCATCTTACACAGTTTGTACACATGGATGGGAGTTTACTAAAATGCTAAAGACAAAAGTGTGTCATCCATCATCGTATTTATATAGATGACGGAGCTGACGGGTTCTCCACGACAGCTGTGTGAGGGACTTGTTTGCCCCCTCAGTGTTCAGACCTTCATATTTGAGTGAAGCTGAGGAGAAGTTTATTCCGACAGGTGACGCCGACGTGAATCTCTCGTATACTCACTACAACTTGTCAATAGTGATCGCTGCCTCAAACATGCATCGGGAGAACATTCTATTTTTTTTTTAAGTGTGTTTAGTTGTGTTTATTTCTGTTGTTAGCTATTTATTTTATATGTATTTAGTGATGTTTAGCCTCGATTAGTGATGTTTAAGTATCGGATATGTATGGTGATGTTTACTTAATTTTATCTGTGTTTCGGCATGTTAATTTATGTTTAGCCATGTTTTCGTTTATTAATGTTTCTTAGATGTGTTTAGACGTGTATATTCACGTTTATCTTTATAGTTATGTGTACTCGTGTTTAGCCGCATATAATCATTTCTTCAATGTTTACTCTTGCTTAGACATGTTCAGTCATATTTAGCCGTCATCTTTACCCAAGCTTTATCTATGTCTAATGGTATTAAGTCATATTTTACCATGATTTCACGTTTTATGTCATCATCATCATCATCATCATCATCATCATTATTATTATTATTATTATTATTATTATTATTATTATTATTATTATTTATTATTATTATTATTATTATTATTATTATTATTATTATTATTTAAATTCTTGAATATCCCATAAATTCTCACATGTCTCCTGAATTCATAATACCTTCTAAAATCCTTCATAATTTTCACATGCTCTTCTAAATGCCTTTATTAAATTCTGCAATACTGGAATTGTCAAAAACTCCGTAATATAATCATAAATTCCCAAATACTTTCCATAATTCCCAAGAGGTTTCATAGTAGAGAGGATGGGAAGAGTGGGGTGTGGGGTGTGTGGAGAGTATGGGGAGTATTAAGGGGAGTAGGGAGGTTGGGGGAGAATAAGGATGATAGGGAGTGTGGGAAGGATGGCAAGGATGGGGAGAGAGAGAGAGAGAGAAAGGAGGTTGGGGTGGGTGGAGAGGCCAGTATTGAAATATCTCCGTCTCGGTTGTTTACGAACAAGATTCCGTGTTTGTAAGTTGGCTTCATAAAGGGCGTAACCCAAGTCCCTCGGTCGCCTTGCCATCAGTAACCGAGAAGAGGGTGTGGAGAGGTGAGGGGAGGAGGGGAGAGGGGTTTGGGAGGGACATGAGGAGGGGGAGGAGAAGGGACAGAGGATGGAGAGGTGGGGGAGGAGGAGCGCCTGGAGGGAGTAATGTTGGAGGGGTAAGGGAGGAATGAGGTTGGGGGTTAGGTGGAGGAGGAGGCAAGAGGAGAGGGGTTTGGGAAAGGGGATGGAGGAATATGGAGGAAGAGTTTGGAGGAAGGGGAAGTGACGGGGTAGGAAGAGTAGGGAAGAGGATTTTCGAAGTTGGAGGCAGATGAGGGGAGAAGAGAGGGATTTGCAGAGGAGGAATGAAATTGGGGATGGAGAAGAAAAAGAGTAGGAAATGGGCAGGTGGAGGGAAAACTGGAGAAGAGGTGAGAAGAGGAGTAAGATGAGGAGGGGGATTTTTTTAGCTTAACAACTTCATTGGCAAAACTTGAAATACAATTTGTCTATTCTGACTAGTTCAGTCAGGTCTTGACACTGAGGGTGCCATCACTGTTCACTGCCACGCAGGACAGAGGTTCATATACTGTACAATATAGGTCATATTCACGAGTGTTATATTCTATTAGAGGACTAATCATTGTGGGGCTATCAAATTTAAGATAGAATGCAAGAATGTCCTCAAGGACTCCTGATTCAATGTAGTAATTACATAGTTCATGATACAATACTACAGGTGACCTGAAGTGTTTGACAGTGTCGCGTTCAATAATATAGTGTTCAAGTGAATGCTTCAAAGGTTTATCACAAAGTTTACATGCTGAGTGTTCCGGTATGGGTACAGCGTTACTAACTTGCCAGATGTGTCTGTATCCTAGCCTAATACTGGCCACGACTACATCACATTGTCTGGTTTTGTCCTTGTGCTGGCAATATCGGTACCTCGTGTCACAAAAGTTGTCATATTTCCTAAGGGGGGGGGGGGGAGGAGGAGGAGGAGGAGAAGGAGAAATTAAAGGGGAAAGGGAAGTGGAGTGAATCTGAAGGGAGAAGAAAAGTTGGGGCGTGGAAAAGGAAGGAGGACCCGAAGAGAGAGAGGAGGGAAGGTTTGGGGTTAAGGGGGGGATGGGATTTATCATACAAACTGAGATTATTGACATTCTTATGGTTTTCAAGTGTATTGCAGTCTCTGATAATTCACGACTCTCATTGCCTTTCAGTCTGAGGTAGGTACTGTACTATATGTTGGTGTGTGAAGCCAGATTCGGGTATATCTATAACGAGGATGGAAATTTAGCTGATGTATTGCCTTTCGTACACTTTCAGATTTTTATACTACTAGTAATAGGAATAACGAGGGGTGCACAATAAACTAGTTCTTCCCGCCCCCCCCCCCCCCCCCCCGAAAAAAAACATCAACAAAGACACAAACTTCAACGTCCTCAGGACAAAACAGTAAAGGACTTGGTTATAATACGTGACAGTGTAGGATCCAACACCCTGCAGGGCTGTGTACGATTAAGAGGCCAGCGTGGTAGGAAATGTTTCTTGTGAGGTAAACATCTTCCTCTGGGTTTATGTCTTCTTCTCGTTGGTTCTTAGACTATACTGACTTAGGTGAATGAAAGAGGATGATCACAAGAAAACAACAAGACTAGTAGGAGGAGAAAGGATAGATGTATGAGTGGATAGTAAACCACGATAGAATACACGAACACAAGATTAAACCCGAACACAAGACTGAACCCGAACACAACATTGAACCCGAACACAACACTGAACCCGAACACAACACTGAATCCAAACACAAGACTGAACCCGAACACAAGACTAAATCCGAACACAAGACTAAACCCGAACGCAACACTGAACCCGAACACAACACAGAATCCAAACACAACACTGAATCCAAACACAACACTGAACCCGAACACAACACTGAATCCAAACACAACACTGAATCCAAACACAAGACTGAACCCGAGCAAGATAGCAGTTCACAACCTCGGTCAACAGATTTTACGATTTAGATTGACCTCGGTAGCGCCTCTCTGTAAGGATGCATTTTTGACCTTTGACCTATGAACCCCCCTTCACCCCCTCCACCCCCTCCCCACCCCCTCTCCCGACTCCCCTCTCCCCCCCTCCATAAAATGACCACTCTAGAGAGGCTTGTCATGATATTATAAGCCAAATATATCAATTGTAACTCTATTCGTTGTGGTGGAGAGACACACAGTCAGATTCATGGGAGTAACTAACACACGGTATTGCTCTTGCTCGATTTCCTCCATCCAGTGCTGAGTTACTGTTGATATGTTGACGAAAAAAAAAAAAAAAAAAAAAAAAAAAAAAAAAAAAACACCTAAAGCTTAAGAAAAAGAGAGAAATAACAATCACAAAGTAAATAAAAAAATGATAAAGGCATAAAAGGAATAGCATGAAAGGAAGATTATTATACAGTCGAAGATGACGGTAAATAGTGTACCAGATATAGACATTTATGCAGACTGTTGAAATAGGTTAATTAAATCAGTAAATGTAAAATAATTAAATCTTCCAAAGAAAATAAAAGGTATTCATCCAATTATCACTTAAGAACTCAGTTAGTATGTACCAAGACAATGTATCAGTGTTGACGTCATAAAACTTCAGTGCTCCTTCCGTGAAAGTGGTGTAATGTTTCCTGAAAGTCGCTTCTCCCATGTGGCCACCTAAGTCGAGGAACTGTATCAGGTATCGTGGTAACAATGTGATTATTTAACCTTTGGGTATTAGGAAACGAATGCCCAGTGTACTGTATGAAGAACTTATTTGGAAGATGGTGTGTGTGGGGGGGGGGGGGGGAGGGATGTACTAGGACGGTCAAGTTAGTGGGACTGGTAGTACATCACCGTTGATAATAGCAGCAAGTAATAACCCCTTTCCATACATCTTAATTCACCCTTTGTATTTACTTTAGCCTGACATATATCTTCTCTTTATCCTCGTATATTTTCTTAAAGTTAATGTATTACTTCCTTTATCTCAATAATTATCTCTTAACTGATGTATATAGTTTCTGTAAAGACACGAGTATAAATTATTATCCACATCTCATGTTCCTTTATACACATGATCGTTATTGTAGTGGGTATTTCCTCTTCACGACATCCGGAAATAATGGTCGAGGACTCGTTCACAGGATTGCCAGTGTTGGAATACCACGAAAGAGAATCACTTAACCATTTTCTTATCATTCTTTAGTTTAAGAGCAGACGGCCAAAACTTAACCTAACCAAGGCTATCTTAACGATCCTTAAGCAGCTCTGGCTTGGTAAGAATAAATTAGGTTAGTTTGTATCCATTCAAAAATAATTTACTCAAGCGATCCAATTTGTGGAATTTTTCTGACATTGGTCCCCTTGCGACCTGCTCACGCACACGTAAACAATGTTTACTTGACGGATGAGAAAACACACAGTTCCTTAGACATTCCCGCTAGATACAAGAGAGTTTATTTGATCAGATACTTGACCTTCTTATCCTGTCGGAGGTGCCAACACACCCACACCTACCTATATCAACGATCTGATTAATCAAAATATTGTTAAAGGTCCAATATTGGTGGTGAAAAAACAAACTCCCGGCAACTCACAAACAAACAGTGTCGGGGGGTATGAGGCGTTTCGCTCTACCCTCCCTGTGATGGCTGGCGGAGTGACAAGGGTCAACTTTGTTAGGAAATAGTATGACGATTTCTTGACGCTTTCTTGAGACAGTTTTATGAAATCTCTCTTGTTTGAATATGAAATGAATGTGAATACTTTAACATTAGCCTTTGTGTGTGTGTGTGTGTGTGTGTGTGTGTGTGTGTGTGTGTGTGTGTGTAGATTAAAAGGATGACCAATAATTCGTTATAGCTGCTAGACTGGAGCGGTTGTACTCTCGGCAGCAACGCGTGAGATGATGACAGGCAGGGAAGGTTGGGGTGGTGAAGCGGGAAAAGATTCTCTCAGCGAGTTAGTCAGAAAAGACTTTTGAAGAATGCTAAACGCAAAAACCCGTAGTCTGCAACCTAACCTAACCTAACCTAACCTAACCTAACCTAACAAACGTGCCCTAACCAAACCTAACCTTACGCGCTCTAGCCTAACCTAATCAAACCTAACTGAATCTTCGAATCATGCTGCTATTCAGTCTGTCAAATTTCCATTCCACGTATATTAAATGTGCATATTTACGTGTGTGTGTGGGGGGTGGGGGGTAGGGGGGGGAAGGGGGGGGTCCTCACAAACGCAACTTGAGACATAATGTTGATGTCCACTTTGGCTTCATCTCATGACCATCCCAAAAGAGTAGAGAAGACTAAGAGGCCATATTGTAATATTTACCTTCATCCATCACACTGTCTCACCTGAAGTAATTAATTAGCCGCACACACACACACACACACACACACACACGCACACACATATTCAGTGAGTGTAAATGTAGGTGAAGATGAAGGATTGTGGAGGTAATGAACGTGGGGAGGAAAGTAAAGAACTGTGGGAGGGAGAGGTTGTGGGGGAGGAGTTTGGAAGGGAGATGGGAGGAATGTGGGACGTATATGTGAGGGGAAATGAGGTGAGGGGAGGTGAAAGGTTGTGAGGGTAGAAGAGAGGAGATGAGGAGAGGGGACGGGGCGTGAGGGGAAAGAGGAAATGGGTAGTGAAAGTGATACGGGCGAGAAAAAATGAAGAAAGGAAAGGAGGAGAGGAATGGGTAGAGGAAGAGGGGAAAGAAAGAGGGACAGAAGGACAGGGGAAGACGGGAGGTAAGGAGAGAGATTAATGCCGGGAGGTGAGGAAACAAGAGGAAGAAGGGAGGAGAGAGAGGTAGAAAAATGGAGAGGATAGAGAAAGACAAGAATGGGATTTAAAGGAAGAGAGAGAGAGAGAGAGAGAGAGAGAGAGAGAGAGAGAGAGAGAGAGACAGAGAGAGAGAGAGAGAGAGTTCAATTTTACGGTTAAAAAAATTATTGACAAAGCTTGGAGTGCAGTTTGCCTATTCTGAGTAATTCAGTCAAATCTTGACACTGAGGAGGCTATCACTGTTCACTGCCTCGCAGGACAGTGGTTCACATACAGTATAAGTCATATTCTATTTGTGGACTAATCAGTGTGGGCTAGCAAACTTTGGATAGACCACAAGAATATCCTGAAGCACTCCCGAATCAGTGTAGTAATTGCACAGTTCATGATACAATAAGCCAAGTGACCTGAAGTCTTTGACAGTGTTCCATTCAATAATATAGTGTTCAAGTGTATGCTTTAAAGGCTTATTACAAAGTTTACATGCTGAGTGTTCCGGTATGGGTACAGCGTTACTAACTTGCTAGATGTGTCTTTATTTTATCCTAATTCTGGCCACGACTACATCAAATTCTCTAGTTCTGTCCTTATGCTGGACATACAGGTACCACTTGTCACAAAATTTTTCATATTTACTGATGCTACAATTGCCAGGTCTCTCTGCATTTCTCAGTTCTTCTAGATCAGAGTTCATGATTTTGGCTTGTAAGCTTTTAAGTACAGCATTGGACAAGCCAGTCTTCAGTCTTCTTTACTAATTCCAGCATAGGATGGAATCCACACAAATTAAATACGAAAGTTGTTCTCATTAGCAGTTATCACATTTCTTTTAGTGCCACAGATATCTTTGGACGTAGATCCTGACGGCCTGTTCATTGATTTCAAAGCACTTTGGGAGTCACAGAATATCACCCCACCTCCATTTTCTTTAATATAATCTGTGGCTAAGTAGATTTCCATTAATTCAGTTTGTGTTGTGCTGGCCCAGTTGTTTAGTCTTTGCTTGTTTGACACTATCATCTCTTTTTCTTTATATATATTACACATGCGAAACTTGTTCTACCTGTGTTTGTCTGCACAGAACCACCAGTAAAGGCATAACATTCATTTGATTTAATACTCTCTGTGTGTCTGTTAATAGATTCTAGTGTAATACATCTTACCACATCGGTGTTCAACATTTGCTTACTACCAACAGGAGTGTAATTAATAGGAACTGATATATCCAGCCAAGGAGGAATGGCATTAAAGGCTTCGTCTGGGGTGATTGGGACATTCAGTGTCAAGAGATCTGCATCACTTTTATGAAGCCACGCCCCAAAGAGAGTCTTTTGTGGAAGGTTGGTGAGATAGTCTGGATTACTTAGAGAGAACATCAACTCAGTTTGAGCTGTAGTTTGGGGACCATTGCTCGTCAAAAGCTTGACACAAAACATGGTATTAAGTAGAGCTATCCTCTTAGATAGAGCGGACAGCCCGAGTTTTTCCCTCATGTTTGCAATTCTGATAGATTTGGGCAGCCTAGAATGATTATTTGGTTTAAAGGGAATAGTAACAAGATGGAGAGCATGATAGTCAACTGCAGATTCAATGAAGTGAAGATAGAAAGTACAAGCATAGGTGATGTTAATTTCATAGCTCTTGCCAACAAGGGTTCTGAGGGGTTTAATGCGCTGCAATAGTTGACACGAAGGACACCGACGAAGTTTGCCTCATTTACTGTACATTAATTCCAAGGGCATGCTGTTTGAGAGAGAGACAGTGACAGAGACATAAAAACCCAAAGATAAAGAGACAGAGGAAAAAAAAAACATTAACGAAGAATCTAAACAAAAGCTAAACCAATACAAACAAAAGAGCGCGTCACATGATCCCTAGAGTAAGCTAAGTAACACACGTTCTTCTCACACTCGTCCCCCCCCAAAAAAAAAAAATTTGATAAATAAAAATAAAAAAAGACCTTTTATTACAAGCGGCACTAAGTTCACCCGAGCCTCAGACAACATCTCCTTGATCCCCAGCTTGAGCCAGGCACTGCTTTCAGAAGGCGGGTGTCACAACAGGAAATTGACACACAACACCAAAAAATCAACTACAGATGTATCCACTGCTTGAAGGAGGAGGTCATGTCACGAGAGGTCAATTATACGATTAGTTTTCAGTGTGTAGTTAAGTCAGATCTTATACCTGTCTAAAGTTCTCCGTGTTTTGCCTGTAATGTTGGTTGATTATTTATTCCTCTTTTATTAATTTCTACTTTGAATTCGATTTCTTTTATTCTTTCTATGCCTCCACTGTCTTTGTAATTTGCTGAACTAATGTGAACCCCATCTATCTATCTATCTATCTATCTATCTATCTGTTAAGGTTATCGAGATTATCACGTTCACAACTCACGGACTGACACACTGACTGAAGAATTTACCAGCGGACGGACATACAAACGGATTCAAGGTGTATTGACCGAACACATGCACCCCCCCCCCCTCCTCCCTCTCTCTGCCTGTCTGTCTGTCTGTCTGTCGGTGTGGAGTCTGCGAACCACTCACGAGCCAGTCACTCTTCCGGGAGATTGGCCATCACAGGTAGGAGGCAGTTCTGACCACACCTGTTAATCACACTCACCTGACAACCTCCGTCTTCAGGGTCCAGATGCACAGCCAGGATAAATATATTCACAATCTTTCCAAAATTTCTGTACGATAATTTTGTCTTCTAGCTGCAGGGTGTTAAGTGAACGTATGTAGTTTTAAGGTACTTTTTTTTCTTCTCGTAACTCAAGTATTTAAGTCTGTGCTCGTATCTTCAGTTACGAGAAATATTCATCTTACGAACATATATATAAAAAAAAAATTCTGTCTTCTTTTTTCTCATAGTTATTTCTGCTTTGACTTCCCATTGTTTTTCACCCTTTTACAAAATCGGATTTAGTTGACACAACTAATCGAGTTCGTTTTGCATGGATAAAAACAATATAAATGGATTATAAAAGAAACTTACCAAAAAATCGGCCTTTTTCACGTTTCAGGTTTTTACTTTCCAACAGCTTGTTCCACCAGTCGCAAAATCGGATTTAGCGACATAATTACGTAATCGATTTTTTTTGTATTATTAAAATTAAATCTAACATTTTCGATTTTAATTTGTTTTTTCGTTTTTTCGATAAACTTGTTTATATATATATATATATATATATATATATATATATATATATATATATAACTTTTTTTCCGAATCATATTAAATCAACACGATAATAAAGAACCTAAAATGTATCTCGTATTGTGGACAAATTTATGTATGATTTGTATAAACACTTTAGAAAATTGGAAAGAAGTCGAATTGTGTAATAAAAATTAATAGTGTAATAATAAAAATAATAATAATAATAATAATAATAATAATAATAATAATAATAACAATAATAATAATAATAATAATAATAATAATAATAATAATAACAACAATAATAATAATAATAATAATAATAATAATAATAATAATAATAATAATAATAACAATAATAACAGAGCTCCATCTTCGAGTGCTGTTGGTTGAGGATCTCAGTAGAATTAACCACAAGTGTAAATTTGCTTCGGGTATATACGAGGTGGCTGTCGGCTCTGGTATATACACAAACCCTTGAGAGAATGTGTCAAAGTAAGAGACAGTCGGGTGAAAATCCTTCTGCTTTTAATTCTTATCACATAAAAAAAATCCTTTAAGTGTGGAAGAAAAAAAAAAGAAAAAATCAGATGTGACAAGCTGGGAGGATGGATGTGGTGTGGAGGTGTGGTAGAGGTGGTGTGGTGCGGGTGTGGTAGAGGTGTGGTGGTGCGGGTGTGGTAGAGATGGTGTGGTGGTAAATTAGAATTAAAATTTTTGCAGTGGTCAGCCGCTAGTTTATAGTGCATTCCATACAATGATCTTCCTGTGATCTGTAGCGCAAAAAGGATTACAGAGTGGAGGCCACAAAGGGTGTTCATCAGACCCCATTGTGGTGTATGATGGTGTAGTGGTGTATGGTGGTGGTGTGATGGTGTGTGGTGAAGGTATAGCGATGTTGTTTTTGTGTGGTATAGTGCATGGTGGTAAAGATGTGGTAGCGTGATAGTAGATAATAGTGAATAGTGACGTTCTTTTGTTAGATGTGAAATGTTTACTAAATCTCACGCTGACTCACTGCGCATGCGTACTAAGATCAAATCGAACTCGTGCGCTGGAAGACCATATATTATGTAAACAATCTACAACGTAACTGGTTATATGGCAGAGACACATTTAGTCCCGGATTCAGATTGGTAGCCGCCTCCAGATCTACTTCCTTGCCCTTCCTTCCACCCCTTCCCTGGTGAAAATAGGGAAGATCATATTTCCGACTTTTTCCCCGGGATGTAGAGGGAAAAACCCGCGAAAGAAACTAGTTAATTAATCCATAAATTCGTGTAAGTGTGAGAGGCTAGTGAACATCTTTTTCCCTACAGGAGAGAGAGAGAGAGAGAGAGAGAGAGAGAGAGAGAGAGAGACAAAAAAAAACAAACCATAGTAATAATAAACCAAGCAAAACCACGGAGAAGAAAATATAACCCCAATAAAACCGAAGAGACTCTCACCAATCCCCCCACCCCCCCTCATCCACCACCTCCTTGCTCTGTCTCTCACACACACACACACGTCGGAAGGTTTACACACGGGCCTGCCGTTTCGTTTATTTTCCCAGCTTTTCCGATACTACACACGAATCACTCAGGAAGAGGAACCAGGTGCTGACAGATCCTTACCCCTCCCCTCTCCCTTACCCTTCACACCCCTCCCCTTCCCCTTCACACCCCTCCCTCACCTGCTTTCCAGCCCTCTCTGTCCCACCTGCCTTTTGCTAGCCCTTTCTTTCTTACCTGCTTCTCTCCTGCTAACCCTTTCTTTCCCACCTGCCTTTTGCTAGCCCTTTCTCTCCCACCTGCCTTCTGCTAGCTCTTTCTTTCTTACCTGCCTCCCTCCTGCTAACCCTTCCTTTCCCATTTGCTTTTCGCTAACTTTTTTTCCCACCTGTCCTCTCTAACATCTCTTTATTTCCCACGTGCTTTCTATCCTCTCTCACCTGCATCTTCTCTTTCCTCACACCTGCCTCTTCTTTTTCTTCTCACCTGCCTCTTCTCTTTCCTCACACCTGCCTCTTCTTTTTCTTCTCACCTGCCTCTTCTCTTTCCTCACACCTGCCTCTTCTCTTTTCTCTCACCCCCTCCTCTTTTTCCTCTCACCTGCTCTCTGTCTTTCCCACATGTACAGTATACTGTTTTGCCTTTCTGCCTCTTCCTCATCCCACTTGCCTCCATCCTACAGTTTTCCCGAAGTTCATAAAATTTCCTGAAGTTTTCCTGAAAGCTTCTGGTCTATCAAAAATCATGGGATTTTCCTTAATATATTTCCAGGGGTTTCCAGAAATTTTCCTATAAATTCCTTAGGTTTTCCTGTAATGGCCTAAGTTTTTACTAAAATTTCATGAAGTTTGCTGAAGTTTTTCCATAAGTAAGTTTAATGAGGACAATAATTCTGCTTTCAAAGATAACAGATGAAAAGGAGGCAAACAGCGCAAGTGGTAGTGTAGGAGTGTGGGAGTATGGTAGTGTGGGAGTATGGTAGTGTGGGAGTATGGTAGTGTGGGTGTATGGTAGTGTGGGAGTATGGTAGTGTGGGAGTATGGTAGTGTGGGAGTCTGGTAGTGTGGGAGTATGGTAGTGTGGGAGTATGGTAGTGTGGGAGTATGGTAGTGTGGGAGTATGGTAGTGTGGGAGTATGGTAGTGTGGGTGTATGGTAGTGTGGGTGTATGGTAGTGTGGGAGTATGGTAGTGTGGGTGAATGGTAGTGTGGATGTATGATAGTGTAGGTGTATGGTAGTGTGGGAGTATGGTAGTGTGGGAGTCTGGTAGTGTGGGAGTATGGTAGTGTGGGAGTCTGGTAGTGTGGGTGTATGATAGTGTAGGTGTATGGTAGTGTGGGAGTATGGTAGTGTGGGTGTATGATAGTGTAGGTGTGTGGTAGTGTGGGAGTATGGTAGTGTGGGAGTATGGTAGTGTGGGAGTATGGTAGTGTGGGTGTATGGTAGTGTGGGTGTATGGTAGTGTGGGAGTATGGTAGTGTGGGTGAATGGTAGTGTGGATGTATGATAGTGTAGGTGTATGGTAGTGTGGGAGTATGGTAGTGTGGGAGTCTGGTAGTGTGGGAGTATGGTAGTGTGGGAGTCTGGTAGTGTGGGTGTATGATAGTGTAGGTGTATGGTAGTGTGGGAGTATGGTAGTGTGGGTGTATGATAGTGTAGGTGTGTGGTAGTGTGGGAGTATGGTAGTGTGGGAGTATGGTAGCGTGGGAGTATGGTAGTGTGGGAGTATGGTAGTGTGGGAGTATGGTAGTGTGGGAGTATGGTAGTGTAGGTGTATGGTAGTGTGGGAGTATGGTAGTGTGGGAGTCTGGTAGTGTGGGTGTATGATAGTGTAGGTGTATGGTAGTGTGGAAGTATGGTAGTGTGGGAGTATGGTAGTGTGGGAGTATGGTAGTGTGGGTGTATGGTAGTGTGGGTGTATGGTAGTGTGGGAGTATGGTAGTGTGGGTGTATGGTAGTGTGGGAGTATGGTAGTGTGGGAGTATGGTAGTGTGGGTGTATGGTAGTGTGGGAGTATGGTAGTGTGGGAGTATGGTAGTGTGGGAGTATGGTAGTGTGGGTGTATGGTAGTGTGGGAGTATGGTAGTGTGGGTGTATGGTAGTGTGGGTGTATGGTAGTGTGGGTGTATGATAGTGTAGGTGTATGGTAATGTGGGAGTATGGTAGTGTGGGTGTATGGTAGTGTGGGAGTATGGTAGTGTGGGTGTATGGTAGTGTGGGAGTATGGTAGTGTGGGAGTATGGTAGTGTGGGAGTATGGTAGTGTGGGTGTATGGTAGTGTGGGAGTATGGTAGTGTGGGTGTATGGTAGTGTGGGAGTATGGTAGTGTGGGTGTATGGTAGTGTGGGAGTATGGTAGTGTGGGTGTATGGTAGTGTGGGAGTATGGTAGTGTGGGAGTATGGTAGTGTGGGAGTATGGTAGTGTGGGAGTATGGTAGTGTGGGAGTATGGTAGTGTGGGTGTATGGTAGTGTGGGAGTATGGTAGTGTGGGAGTATGGTAGTGTGGGAGTAAGGTAGTGTGGGTGTATGGTAGTGTGGGAGTATGGTAGTGTGGGTGTATGGTAGTGTGGGAGTATGGTAGTGTGGGAGTAAGGTAGTGGGAATCAGCTGTTATTCCACCGTTAACACTTATGAATATTAGGGAAAAAACAGGGATCACAACCTGGGTTGATGAAGCCCCAAGTTCAGGAAACTGTAAGGGTAAACTTTTTCCGAGTGAAAGCTGGGAACTCTTGGAACAATCTACCAGAGAGTGTTGTGACGGCACCGAATGTGAGCTCTTTCAAGACCAGACTTGACCAACACTGGAGCAGGTTCAGATACATTCAGGAGCCAGTACATGCCCAGTACTTACCAACAGTGCGTAACGTGGCCGACCACCCAAGTGGCTAACAGGCCGATCAGTGATCATCCATCGAGACGGTGAATATGGAAAATATTTATTTACATATTCAGTAAAGGGATGATATAAACGTGGTGAGTATGAATGTTATATCAATTCATATTTTGTATTAGAAACATATTCAGTGTAACGCAATTAATGTATAGCTATTCACCGTAACGTCCGTTTTATAGCCATAAATTATTCCTGAACGTCTCTGAGTGAAAATCTGTTGTAATTATTTCGATTGAAAATGTGCAATAATTTAAACTGCACGATTTATTCATGCAATATTCTAATGCAAAGCTCTGTTTTTTGCATTTTTAATTAATTTCTGTTACTATTTCACAAATTTGCGTTCCACTGAAAAAATAAAAGCAAAATTATTATTCTGAAGATTTCCAGATATACAGAAAACAGACGGCAGCTGGCGCAGTGGCGCCACCTTACGCCAAAACGAGTAACTAAAACAGGCGTAATTGCTATCACACTATTCTTCGGGAGTTATATTTCCTTATTAGATATTCCTTGACGTAACTATTCGTCCAGAAAAATACGATACTTTTTGGGTGACTGTACAGTGTACAGTACAGTCGCCCACGAAAGTACTGTCGCCTCTCCTGAACCACGGACCCCGAGATTCAGACTCGTGAATCCGAAGCATTGATGGACAGAATAATGCATTAGTGTCTATACTGCTTCGGGTTCACGAGGGGTTCATGGTTCGGGAGGAGAGGTGACTGTACTGTACATACAACTTGCAGGCGAAAGTTTTAATAATAAGAAGTATTGTACAGCTAAGACTAGCGTTCGGGCACTGAAGCTTGTTCTACCATATTCTGTAATAATATTTAATGTATGTCAAATTCACCATAATTTTAATATACGTTATATGTCACAATATGCGGTGATATGAAACGTGTAATGAAATGTAATATTGCATTCATATTGTGTGATATATTTGTGTACATGTTTAACATATGGTATGTGTAATGCGTAGTAATGTTTAATATATTTGCATTGTTTGAATGTATAATATGTCATGCATAATTTACTATGAGTAAAGCTAAATAATGTATAGTTAACCGCTAATATAATACCCACACGTGTGGACTTTCGGCAGACAAAACTATTGGTTAGTCAATGACCAAAAATCATTAAATTTGGGATAAATGAATCACTTTCTGAATTATTGATGTCATAATGTATTGCTGCTCTTCAACAACTCAGGTCTTCAAGCGCTTATGAGCCATCAACCATTAAAATTTGAAGGAAATTCACACCAGCTGTTGCATTATTGAAACACCATATTTTTTTATAACTTGTATACAGGGAATCTATTAATATTATTACTGTATTTGTAAAGGTAAAGATAAAATTGACGATAGTTTTACGAAAGTTATCGAATATTTCCTGCCGATTCGTTGCAGTCAGCTGATCGACAGATAAACAATGATTCATCAGAGAAAATTAAATGTTTTACGGATACTAATGAAATTTTAAGAGTTCTCCAAATCCGGTTTAATTTCCCCACCATTACTCGTTGAAATATCGGTTGAATTGCCAGGAAAATAAGATTTCTGTATAATTTAAATTGTATATAATATTTTTAAATCATTAGCTATACTATAAAATTAGCATGTATATATAATATACATTACTGTACCAATTTAAATTAATAATTATATTTATCCGTTGAAAGATATTATAATAGATCTTTATCACTAAATCACACGATGCACAGGTGTTTTAAAATGACGTCAGAAGCACTTACCAATCATAGGTAAAGGGGGCGTGGCTTACCCAGCTTGTTGATATTACGCTGTGTGCAGTCGGCCGTGTGACGTGCACTCCTCCGTGTTTACAAGTTTGTGCTGTGATTTTTACGATTTTATCCGGATTTGCATAGCTACTCTGCACTGTGAACTGTTGTGTATTATCTGGCGAATCAAATGATAGCAAATTCTATCGAGGAAGCAATGTGGTGAGTGATCTGGAAACAACTGAGTAGTGGTGGACGGAAGGTGACGACTGGGCACGGAAGGTGACGACTGGGAGTGCTCAGCCGTGGGACAATTGGTGAGTGTTGTTTGTTGTTTATCTCCCTGACACTTGGCAAACACGTGTATGTTTGCGCGACTGTACACACACACACATACACACACACACCCCTTCCCGATATCTAAGACCATCACCAGTAAGTGGCTATAATCTTGCCCATTTAAATTATTGGGTGTAATTTTGTCCATACCTTTTTTACCCCAAAATCTTGAGGAACGAGAAATCGGCCATCTTTAGCGATTTAGTTGCTGAAGACGACGGCAAAAAATAAATCCTGTTGTAGTTTGTATGTATTTCTGAGCTTCAACAGTAGCTTGGTACACTAAACATCGACAATGATATTAATGATTTAAGAAGGTAATATATCCTGTTCTATCTCTTTGTTCTAGGATGTTGATGTTATAATATACTGCACTTCAAATAAGGTCTTTTGTCGCTAAGTCTAGTTTCAGTTTAATTTATGCATTAACCATCAACAATTAAGAAGTGAATAGTTGCATCCCTCTTACCTAATTTTTCAGCGCGGATGTTATAATGTATTACTGCACTCCAACAAGTTAGATCTCTAAGTGCATATTATAGTTAGGAAATATTTTTGTATTCAGAAATTAACGATTTAGTGATATTATTTTCGGGAAAGGTGTGGGTGGGAAGGACTGAGGACTGAAGAGTTGAATGCAGTGTCGTAAAGCGTGGCTGAGGTGGCAGGACGGATTCGACTTTGACTTAATAGAGGATTGTGGTGATGGTGATTTGTGGCTAGTGGTGGTGATGTATCCCACTTCGGGGCATGGGGGGCGAGAAAAAAAATCAATACAGAAATGGAAAGAATTAAACAAATGAAGATAAGAAATGATAAAGATGTTGTATTGTCAATAGTAAGAGAAACAATTGTGTGTAAATGTGGCAGAAAGTCAGATAAGCAACCCGGGACTTGGTCACAATTTTCGTGATGCCATATAGCAGCAGGGTCTACCATTAGACAACACATTATGCTTCCAATATCTTCCCAGACGGTAGTACCTCCCTGTTTGGTAGTGATGGTGGTTAGTGGTGGTGATGATGGTGGAGGTGATAATGGGATGAAACTGGTGGCTGAGGGAGCTATGGCCTGCGTTAGTATGTACTGTATTATATTTTCTCTATACAAATGTATATGAATGTTCAGATTTATATATTTGTCGTTAACAGCCTCGTTCATGGTGGTAAGCAATGTATATATGACCTGGTTATAAAAACCTTTAGTGCCAAACAAGTTCATGGTGTGAATGTTTATGGAAGCATTTTGTTTTCTTAATTACTGTAATAAAAGTAAAGGCCGTTAGGTTAGCAACGCCGCGCACCTGCATGGAAGACGTGCAGGTGTTGTGAGTAACAGCTGATACTTCCCAGGTATGTCTGATATCAAACAAGACATTCGCTTCGCTTGTACAGTCGGCAAAAAAAAAAAAGTTACCACAAACATTTAAACGTTAAACCATCGCACAGTACATTAAGGGTCACAGGTCAAGGTTAAAGGTCAGTTATATTTAGAATTAGTGTTTAGTCCATAAATACTGACGATGTAACCTAAGCGAGCGTAAAGGGCTGATTTTAAAATATATTACTACACTTCAGGAGTGCGGTAGTCAATTAAATACAGTATTTGCCTCCTGTTCCATGGGTCAGGTCTGTGGTTCGATCCCTGGACACTCCCAGTTCACCCCGCTGTAAATGGGTGCCAAAGTTTATAACTTGGAGAAGTGAATGTGGTTGAGTGCAGTACCGGCCATGCTGCCTCCTTTTGTACCGAAGGCTGAGGGTACGTTCACACCAAGGCCGGGTTGGACATAATCTGACAATTTGTCTGAGTTAAGTTAACAACACATATCTCACACTATGTTCGAATCTTTTAGATTTCATCTTAGAGGAAAGACAGTTCCCTCTTCCAAGAAAGACAGCGAGTCGTGTAGCGGTGCTACTATAGTAGGCGGTCTACCGAGCTGGAGTTGGTCTACCTGGGCATTTATACTGTAGCGTCTGTTACCCCAACCTAACCTAACCTAACCTAATTTAATCTAATATATCTTAACCTAACCGGGTTAGGTTAGGCTAATGGATGCTACAGTGTAAATATCCCGATAGACACAACTTCAGCTCAGCTCGGTAGAGCGCATGCTATAGTAGCACCCAGGTAGCTATTAGGTGAACTGAGAAAATTATAATACACACATGTCTGTCTCCGGATATTTTGCGTCAGAATATTTCTGGTTCCGGCTTTGGTGTGAACGCACCCTTAGTATACTGCACAGTGCATTGTATCCACATTATCCGTAAAGGGCAGTCATGCCTGGGGACACTCTCTCACCTTCCACCTCAACAACTAAAAGTCTTTAACCATGTGATCTATATTACTGGTCAAGAACACGAAGAAAATAAGAGACATCTCTTTTGGGTGAAGTAAGAGGCGAGGAAGAGATATTGGTAAGGGATAGAGTGGTGAGTAACGTGGAGTGATGGTGAGACTTGGTGAGGGGGTGAGAGTTGGTGAGGGGTGAGAGTTGGTGAGGGGGTGAGAGTTGGTGAGGGGTGAGAGTTGATGAGGGGTGAGAGTTGGTGAGGGGGGTGAGACTTGGTGAGGGGGTGAGAGTTGGTGAGGGGGTGAGACTTGGTGAGAGTTGGTGAGGGGGTGAGAGTTGGTGAGGGGGTGAGAGTTGATGAGGGGGTGAGAGTTGGTGTGGGGGTGAGAGTTGGTGAGGGGTGAGAGTTGGTGAGGGGGTGAGAGTTGATGAGGGGTGAGAGTTGGTGAGAGGATGAGAGTTGGTGAGGGGGTGAGAGTTGATGAGGGGTGAGAGTTGGTGATGGGGTGAGAGTTGATGAGGGGTGAGAGTTGGTGATGGGGTGAGAGTTGATGAGGGGTGAGAGCTGATGAGGGGTGGGATTTGATGGGGGTGAGAGTTGATGTGGGGGTGAGAGTTGGTGAGGGGGTGAGAGTTGATGAGGGGTGAGAGTTGGTGAGGGGGTGAGAGTTGGTGAGGGGTGAGAGTTGATGAGGGGTGAGAGTTGGTGAGGGGGTGAGAGTTGATGAGGGGTGAGAGTTGGTGAGGGGTGAGAGTTGATGAGGGGTGAGAGTTGGTGAGAGGATGAGAGTTGGTGAGGGGGTGAGAGTTGATGAGGGGTGAGAGTTGATGAGGGGTGGGATTTGATGGGGGTGAGAGTTGATGTGGGGGTGAGAGTTGGTGAGGGGGTGAGAGTTGATGAGGGGTGAGAGTTGATGAGGGGTGGGATTTGATGGGGGTGAGAGTTGATGTGGGGGTGAGAGTTGGTGAGGGGGTGAGAGTTGGTGAGGGGTGAGAGTTGATGAGGGGTGAGAATGGTGATGAGGATGAATCTACACTATATATACCAGTAGATACAAAAGTAAGATCGGTAACTAGATAAACCAATAGAAATAATAACGTATAGAAAAATAAATAAAATAGAGAGAAAAACGAAAGAAACAAGATACGAAAGAACACAATAACAGAGAGAGAAACGAGACAGATATGTGGCTATACGGGAAGTGTCTATCTGTGAGTTAGACAGAGAGAGGTGATGGTGACGCCTCCTGTCCTAATCCGTCACCATAACTTGTCTATGGGCGCTGCTGGTGAGACGATCTTCTGTCTGTCACGCCTTTCACACCTCACACTCCTCCCTCTTAAAATAAACACCGTAAAAATTTGGAAATCGAATTCGACACGTTTGTTTTGGTTCCTTCAATAATAAGTATCGTCGTGTTTTAGAAGATTATCGTTTGAGATTAACTTCTTTCGTTTGTTTTTTTCGTTCATTATTTTAGACGTTTCAGCTGTGGAGGCAATATAGACACATACAAATTTCTATTGGATTACATTGCTGTTATGATGTATGTGTTGTATACTTCAGTAATAACGGTCGATTATCACGGACATATGATTATACACTTCAGTAATTACGGTCGATTATCACGGACGTATGATTATACACTTCATTAATTACAGTCTATTATCACGGACATATAATTATACACTTCGGTAATTACGGTCTATTATCACGGACATATAATTATACACCAGTAATTACGGTCTATTATCACGGACATATGATTATACGCTTCATTAATTACGGTCTATTATCACGGACATATAATTATACACCAGTAATTACGGTCTATTATCACGGACGTAATTCTATAATTCCTTGACTGAGTACTTACTGTCTGTCTGAGATGAATATGTTTATAGGTTAGGCCATCAGATGTTAGAAGACCAAGATATTATTTGTTGCTGTAGTAGAGAGTCGAGAGGGCGACCAAGTGGCCTAAGTGTGTTCTACCTCGCACTTATCTTGAGTTACACTTACTGACGTGTTTCATATTTAATTAATCGACACGTAAAGTTTGTGGTTTACACTGATGGTCGGTGTAGTGAGGGGGTAGTCTAAACCAGGTGTACTTAAGGTGTATGTTACACTCACTTAAATGTCTGATATATATATATATAAGTAATCGCTACACACCAGGATTTGCGTTGGATGATGGATGACGTGCCGGGATGCGAACCAGTGTACTGAGGACAGGTATTTACAGAGCGGAAGGTTTCGTTCACTCCCGGCAGACAGGTGAAGGTGTTGTTTATTATCCTGTTGGGTTAATAACTGTGTGGGGGACACCCATGTGTAAACACTATCATGGGCAAACTCGTTGTACACACACTTAAGCACACACTGCGCGTATGCATATACTCATATAATATAGCGTACATACCAACATACATACAAACACGTACACACACAAAGATGCGTACACATATGTACACATGTATTTTTATGTACTGCATGCACAGATTCGTTCTAAAATAATACTCACATTTTTAAACTATTTTCTACTATAATAAATCGTGAATTCACACATCATCATAACTCCCTCCACATTTGTGTCATAACCGCTCCAAACACCCGGTATGAAAATAAAAAAATTGCCATATCAAAAATTTGGTTGTGTATGAGCGGGCGCTGCCAAACATTTTCACAGTAACAGTTGATAGCTTAACACAGCTTAGCGTCGCAATGCCGCTCTGCGTAATCCGCTAAGCTCGTCCACAACACAATTGTCGCGTGTTGAACTGATGCGCTCAGAGTGCTGCCGCCGCCGCTCGCTGCCATGTACCGATGGACCTGCTTTTTGCCTTACCGGATTATAAAATTCTGCATTTTTCCCATATTTTTGTATTTCCCGAACTTTTGTAGTAATGCCTTTGGAGTTATTGTGGAATTTCTTTTAATTTCGTATCTTTTATGAATTTTTTTTGTACTTCTGTGTTAAGGACTTTTTCATTAATTTTCAAAGAATTTGTTTTATTAACCTGTGCTAATGTTTTTTTTTTTGCTCTTTCGTGTGTGTTTTAAATCTTTTTTTGCATATTCCAATCTTTCATTATTTTTTTTTCGTATATATTTTTTTTTTCATTTATACGGTACGTGTGTTTCATAAAGTTTGGGTATTTTTGTTTATTTTGAGATACATATTGAATCCCTTTTTTATTTACTTAGTTGTGTTTTATGGACTCATTTATTCTTACATTTTCTCTGTACTTGTGTATGATTATTATTATTATTTTTATTCTTCCTTTATTACGCATTTTAAGTTTTGTCACATCCTTTCGTAAATACCTTCCACAACAGCATCTACTCAGCCAGCCCACCACATATTTATCCACCTCACCACCCACTCATCCACCTCACCACCCACTCATCCACCCCACCACCCACTCATCCACCCCACCACCCACTCATCCACCTCACCACCCACTCATACACCCCACCACCCACTCATCCACCCCACCACCCACTCATCCACATCCCACCAACATCCACCCCAACCCTCCTCTACACTCCTCTTCCCTCTCCCACATCCTCCCTCCCACACTCACCCCCCCCCCATACCTCTGCCCCTCATCACCCCCCTCCCCCTCTCTTTCTTTACCCCTTACTTTACTTTCCCCCATATTTCCCCCCCCCCCATCTTCTTCCACATTTTCCACCCATCGTTCCTCTTTGTCCATTCCCCCCCCCCGGTCACCACTCCCCCTCCTTCCACAGTGTGCCATCATCACCCATAAAAGGAGGAGGTGGAGTTGAGGGGGTAGGGGGGATGGGAGGGTAGGAGTATTTTGGGTTGCCAACAGGTAAGGAACACCCCACAAATATCTTCCCATCTTTCCCTTTCCCTTCTCCCTTCACCATCCATCTCCCCATCCCCCCCCCCTACCCTCTATATCTCTCTCTCACCACTTCTTTCCCCGCCCCCCTCTTTCCTCCCCCCCACCTCCCTTCTTCACCCCCACCACCTTCCCCTCCCCATCTCTCACCACCACAACTAATATCACTTTGAGTCATGCAATTCCTTCACTTTCTGTGTTGTGTACTTGATAGTTTTACCTTCCTAACACAATTTATTTATGCATTAGTTATTTTATTTTATTTTTTCTAATAATCTAATTTGCGTAAGGAATGTTTTTATTTTTTTATTATCATCATCATCATCATTATCACTCATCATCATCATCATCACCACCATCATCATCATCATCATCATCATCATCACCATCACCATCGTCATCATCACCACCACCATCATCATCACCACCATCATCATCATCATCACCATCATCATCATCATCATCATCATCATCATCATCACCACCATCACCATCATCATCACCATCATCATCACCATACACATCAGGCCTTGTTTACACCCCACTTTATACCCTCTTTCACGTCGTCATTTCTTAACGTTATATTTTCACCCAGTTGGTTTAAATAGCCTGGTTATACATACATATATACATACATACATACATACATACATACAATACATACACTACATACATACATACATACATACATACATGTACATTCATACATTCATACATACATACATACATACATACATACATACATACATGTACATTCATACATGTACATTCATACATGTACATACATACATACATACATACATACACATCCTTGACCACCGAAGGGTCAAGACGTACCTGGCGTTCCTCTCGGAGCAGCCAGGTCAACTGTTATGTTGGCCCATACCAACTCCCTCCCCTGAACCCTCTTCTCCACCGGAATATCAACAAGTTCTCGCCAGAAGTTACTATTTCATTTAAGAAAGGAATGGAACCAGTGTTAAACAGAGGTGAACAGTGGTGAACAGTGCTTAAGTCAGTGAGAACAACTCAACAGTAACAGTCGTACCCATGTTGACCTTCACACAGTGAGGTCCCAGGTACCCAGTGATAACGGCCCGTGAGACCCAACAGCCAGCGATGTGTTAATCCGTCTACGATAGGAAGGCCTGGAACCACACCTCACTCATATAACACCATCTGTGAGGGAATTACTACACCACGTGAGACCCCTCATAACACCGTATGTGAAGGAGTTACTACACCACGTGAGGCCCCTCATAACACCATCTGTGAGGGAATTACTACACCACGTGAGGCCCCTCATAACACCATCTGTGAGGGAATTACTACACCACGTGAGGCCCCTCATAACACCATCTGTGAGGGAATTACTACACCACGTGAGACCCCTCATAACACCATCTGTGAGGGAATTACTACACCACGTGAGGCCCCTCATAACACCATCTGTGAGGGAATTACTACACCACGTGAGGCCCCTCATAACACCATCTGTGAGGGAATTACTACACCACGTGAGGCCCCTCATAACACCATCTGTGAGGGAATTACTACACCACGTGAGGCCCCTCATAACACCATCTGTGAGGGAATTACTACACCACGTGAGGCCCCTCATAACACCATCTGTGAGGGAATTACTACACCACGTGAGGCCCCTCATAACACCATCTGTGAGGGAACTACTACACCACGTGAGGTCCCTCCTAACACCATCTGGGAGGGAGTTACTACACTACGTTTTTGCTGTTCAACACCTACATTAATCTGTTTGTTCACTGTATGTTCCTTTACCTTTCTCTAATGAAGGCTTTTGTCAAACCACCAATGTATGGAATAAGTCATTTATGTCCAATGTATATTTTCAGCCTTCGGGCTGCAGAACTTTTTCAATAAACCGTTAATTATTATTATTATTATTATTTACATATATACATACAAACATATATACATACAAACCTGTACATACATACATACATACATACATACAGTCCCTTCCAAGAATTAGTTAAAAAAAATGAAAAAAACATAACTTAGCAACTCAGGGAAGTACCGTGGATAAGATGCCTATAAAATTGTTGGATAAACAGACCGTCCTTGTGTTCTCACTAAGAGGTTCCTCTCTCTCTCTCTCTCTCTCTCTCTCTCTCTCTCTCTCTCTCTCTCTCTCTCTCTCTCCTCTTCTTCCTCTCCTCTTCTTCTCCTCCTCCTTGCCCAACTCCTTCTCCTCCTCCTCCTTCTCCAACTTTTCCTCCTTCTCCAACTCCTCTTCCTCCTCTTCCCCCTACTCCTCCTCCTACTCCTTCTCCTCCTCCTCCTACTCCTACTCCTTCTCCTCCTCTCCCCCCTTCTCCCCCCCTTCTCTCCCCCCTCCCGTTATAAAATGTCTAGTTATTGAAAGTTATTGAATATTGGTATCTCTTTATCGTGACAGGAACAGAAAGCGTTATTGTACTGTCTTGTTCTGTTGCAGCTGAGGCCCAGAGACTTGCAACACAGAACGCGGTCTGTGTATCACTGGGAGAGGGAGGGAGTGTAGTGTAGTGACGGGAGAGGGAGGGAGGGTGGTGAAGGAAGGAGGGAGAAGAGAGAGAAAGAGAGAGGGAAGAACAGTACCTAAGAAAGAGAAAAAAAGGGATATAGAAACGATAACAGACAATGAGAAGGATATGCATTAAAAAAATAAAAATAATTCACCTCCCTTAATTCCCCCCCCCCCCCCCAAAAAAAAAATTTATTAAAGAATAACACAACCAAACCACTTCCATCATCACTACCACCACTACAACAACCACCATCATAGTCTTACCACCGCCATGAATACCACAACTCCAAAGAGAGAGAGAGTGAGAGGTATTTTGCCCTCTCCCACACTCCCTGACCATCCCTTCT
The DNA here is from genome assembly GCA_958450375.1 of Homarus gammarus. Lineage (NCBI taxonomy): Eukaryota > Metazoa > Arthropoda > Malacostraca > Decapoda > Nephropidae > Homarus > Homarus gammarus. The sequence goes on along the minus strand of CAUDMG010000774.1, from coordinate 648,086 downwards.
CTCAATCCCTCGATGTCTCTCCCACAATCCCCCGACACAGGAAACATCCTTTCACGCCGTCAGGAGACAAACTCCCTGGCATCACCGCATCACCATCAACATCACCTCCGGGAGCTTAATACACACGTCCCCTCCACCGGCTCACAACAACCACCTCCGAAATCTCTCCGGATTTTAGAAAACGTCTGAGCATCACCCCGATAGCTCGAAGCCGATTGAATTCTATCCCTTTTACCTGCAATCGAATTCTCTATCTCTCATTTATAAATCGATTTGTATTTTGTCCTTCTCGTCGATGGTTTTGTTTATGGGTTTTGTGTGGGTTTTTATTTTAGTTTTAGTTTGGGATGGTTTTTGTTAACGAGGTTTTGTCTGGTGCCAAATGTAGCCGCAGAAAAATGTGTGGTGAGGCACAGCCGCTTTCATCTCTTATATCAGGTGCAAGAAGTTGGATTAATGCTGGAATTATAGTTATTTTTGGCTCACGTTCCATCCTTTAGTCTTGTTTTTATTATAGTAATGATATATCAATCTTGCTCTACACACTTTTTACTCTTATAATATAAACAAACACCTTCGCTTGCCTTTACGTGAAAATAAACACATGTGCTTGTCTGTCTCTTGTTTGTATTACCATAAAACAAACACTTGTTCGTCTTACTAAGAGAACAAACATACTTGTTTGTTTTACCATGTAAACGAACAACTTGCTTGTTTACCATGTAAACAAACACGTGCTTGTTTACCATGTAAACAAACACTTGCTTGTTTACCATGTAAACAAACACTTGTTTGTTTACCATGTAAACAAACAGACTTGCTTGTTTACCATGTAAACAAACAGACTTGCTTGCTTCCCATCATCACTAAAAACGAAAGAAGACATTTTCATTTCTTTAGAAAGTTGTCTTTCTGGCCATGTTTTATTATATATTTTTCACCGTACACAAATATACTAGAGACCTGAGTAACATTTTATATCTTGGACAACAAAACTGGTCGGGTTTTTACTATACCTGTTTAAGCAGTTTCTTGTTTGTTAGAAACCTGGATGATCAATGACATTAAGAATTCAAGTATACCGGTATCGGTACAATATATTCTGTTTAACGAAGCAGTATTTTTTTCGGTAACCTGTTGTCGTTCAGTTGTGTCTGTCCGTAGATCGTCACAGAAGACAAAGCCTCTCTCTCTCTCTCTCTCTCTCTCTCTCTCTCTCTCTCTCTCTCTCTCTCTCTCTCTCTCTCTCTCTCTCTCGTGTTGACAGTGATGGCCGTGGTGATGTGTGTGTGTGTGTCAGGGCTCCGCGGCTCACCTGACCTAGCTACTGGCCCTAGTGAGACCTGTGGTTACCTGGAGGCCGGGGATCCACTCGCTCGTGAACCTCTTTGATTCAGAGGGCAGCAGCCGGGCCTGGCTCTTTATTCTCTAAGTCTAAAGCTTCGAATGTCTGAAACTCTCCATCTTAGATTCTAGGGGGCGTAACGCAACCTAACCTAACCTAACCTAACCTAACCTAACCTAAACTTACCCTAACCTAAACTTACCCTAACCAGCCTAACTAACCTAACTTAACCTAACCTAACCTGACTTAGAACAGCTACGTAAAAAGAGAGATTCTTAAAGTTTCTGACTCTGAAGTTTTCCATCTTCATTAAAATCGTAGGAGAGCCTCTAACCTTTTCACTTAATCTATGACACAAAGTTGGATTCTCAGAGATCTTATGTTAAAATTTTCTACCTTAACTACTGTAGAATCGTAGGAAGGTGACTCAGTGGTTCGTATTTAAGGTCCCCCCCCCCCCTTCCCATACTAGATAAATAACAAAAGAATAGGTTGGGTGAATATAAGAGCGATAAGGATTGGGTGTAAACGGGACTGCCCAGTATGGGCTAATAGACCCGCTACAGTTTCCTACTTTATGTTCTTATGTAGTGTGTGTGTGTGTGTGTGTGTGTGTCTAATAATATTAATACAGTAATAATAATAATATTAATATTAATAATAATTAACGGTTTATTGAAAGAGCATAGCAGCCAGAAGGCTGAAAATATACAGTTACATAATTGGGGAATGGGTTACTTGATTGACAAATAATATACAAGTAACATAAGTGATACAAATATGATATATAATAACTAGGTGGGGAGAAGGGCATTCATCATAGTAACAGTGCAAAAAGTAAGATTGGCTGGGAATACGCACACTGGTCGACTACGAGTTGTTGATCATTTTTACAGTGCTTGGAACTGAACTGTTCTTATGGAGATCAGTACGTGCTCGTATGGGCTGGATTCGATTGTGGTGTCGAACAGCAATTCGTGGACGATGGATCTCGGGGGGAAGCAGGAGCCGGTGTCGAGGATGGTGCAGAAGCTTCTCACCTAACTTGCAGATGAGATCGTGGTGATGATGGGAGAGCGTTTCTTGATATGTGGAGTAGGAGAGGGAGAGAATAAACAAGCATGCCCCCTTCGGCACTTTTTCTTGGTGTTTCCGTTGTGTGGCATTTAGGGAGAAAACCAGGCAGGGGGGGCATAGGTGAACTTCGGAAGAATGAGTGTTGAGTAAACACTGAGGAGCTCGGGCGCAGGAACTCAGAGGGACTTGAGTCGGTGGAGGAGGTGGAGACGAAGCTAGAGGACTTGACAACTGTACTGTCGTGTGTTTTCCAATTTAGTTTGTTATCTTCAGTGATGCAGAGGAGCTTAGTGGAGTCCATAACCTGGAGAGTGTTGGGGCCCAAAGTAATGGGGGGGGGGGAGATGGGACAAGGTCAGAGGAGAGGTTGATGTGCATAACCATGGTCTTGGTATGGTTGATGGTGCCATGGTTGTTGGCGGCACAATTTTGGAGACTGTTCAATATATTCTGGAGGGCTGTGTAGTTGGGAGCCGAGTTGTTCATACTGATCCCAATGGTGGAGTCGTCATTCGTAAGTATGAGGAAGCAGAGCGGTCCCATCTTGGTGCCTTGGGGGACGCCACAGGTGAGTGACTGAAAAGTGGAGGCTGCCCCTCGGAAGCGTACGGCTTGGCGTCGGTCACTAAAGACGTCTGTAAGCTATGGTATAATACTTCTCCGAAACCCGAGGTCGATAGCTTTGTTCGAGAAAGCAGACAAGACAGTGAGTGGTGGAGGAAGTTTTATATTGCCAAATTGCTGAGGATCTATGGCGCCTATAATATCAGCATAGGCCCAGTCAAACACGAAACTTTCACAGATTAAGCTGGGTGTAGGTGATGACACTGGGTCGTAGCTCATTTAAGGATTGTGGGCTGGTTAACTTGGGCACTAGTGACACATGAGGTCTTCCAGTCAGCTGGGCATCTTGCTTAACTGACGGAAGCATTGATGATGGAGCAGAAGGGCTTAGCTGGTTCTGAGGAGACCTCCTCGTAGACTTTCATTAGTAAGTCTATGGGGGTGGTGGAGCGTCTTACCTTCAAATTCTTCCAAACGTCAGTAGGAAAGGGGGCTGGATAGGTAAGCAGGGAGACTTTGTGTCAAGCCAGGGAGCGTCTGACATATAGTTGCGAAATGGTTGTTTGATTGCTCAGCTGCGTCACCATTAGTGAGATGGCTAAAGAAGGGGAGGGGTTGTGTTTTATTGTTTAGTATACAGAGTTCTTTAAGCTTATCATACCACTGACTGATGTTGGTCTGCTTCAGGTGGTGCAGCTTGGTTGGGAAGTGGGACTTCTTTGCAGCGCGTATTTCACGGATGACTTGGCTGATAAGGGACCTGTAGCGGTTGTGGTTATTGAGAGAAAAGGCTCTGTCTCTCTGCTGCGTAAGTCTTTTGATCAGAGGTGTGATCCAGGGCAAGTCAGCTGGGTGTGATCTGACCGACTTCTTGGGGAAGAAGTGGTGGTGAGTTTCTGTGGTGGTGTTGTAATTTATCCATTTGGTGTCCACGTCATTCACACTAAGTACTTCAGTCCAGGGATGGTGAACTATCTACTTCCCGAAGAGGCGCAGTGCAGTCAGTAATCGGCCTGTAGGTCTTGATGTAGGGTCTCTGCACTTGGCGGGTAGTGGGAACTGGAGACCAGAGCACTGATAGGTGTGTACTGCACCCGATAGGAGGCATTGGTTGAGGTGGTTGGTACTGGTCCGCTACGTCAGTTAAGATAAGGTCAAGGGTATTTTGACCGTGTGTGGGGAAGGTCACAACTTGTGATAGTAGCAGCTGGTCCTCGATATCAGTGGTGTCAATTTCGTTATAATCCCCACATAGTACTAGCTTGGCACATGGGTACCTAACTCTGAGGTGGTAATGAGGTGATTGATAAGAATGTCTCTGGTGGGTGAGCGAGGAGGATGGTATGCCACACAGTATATGATAGGGGCAGTGTGGCGAGGGTGGGCCCGTGGCACAACACGTACCTATAATGCCTCCACATCAACTGGGACTAAAACATCCAGGCGTGAACAGTGAACTTCATCTTGACAGAGAAGGGCAATGCCCCCTCCACGTCCATGTGTACGAAGGTGATGAAAGAGTTGATATCTCTCAATGTGGCAAGTTTCAGGAACAATTTGCCACGCCTCACAGATGGTAACGACGTTGGCAGCTCGTCAAATTTGTTGGCGAGGGAGGTGACGTTGGAAACCAGTAAGGAGGGGAGATTGTACCGTATTCAGGGAACTTTATTGTATTGGTAAGGTCTGTCAAGAGTGAGTTTCTCTGGTTGTCTAGTGGAGGTGATGGTCCTGATGGGATTCTGTTTATGATGTCCTTGTCTACGGCTGGGAGCATGGAATATGTTCAGTGATTTTAGTTGCGCAATAACAAGGCCACCAGGATAACCGTTCCCTCGCTTTAAACTGTACAAGAAGAGCCTGGAGTACTTCACTGTTGGACATCTGATGATGATATCTGCGGTGTGTGTGTGTAATAATAATAATAATAATAATAATAATAATAATAATAATAATAATAATAAACAGTTTATTAATAGAGTTGCAGCCGGTGGTTGAAAACATACAAACTTACATGTGATTTAGACATAATATTATGCATTCAATACATTTACAGGGCTATACAGTACATAAATCAGGAGCTGTTTATTATTTTAACAATAGATAGGATGGTGCTGTTCTTATATCTATCAGTGCGGGCTCTTATGGGCTGAATTTTGTTGTAGTGGCGGACTGCGCGAGGTGGGTGGGGGACTGCCGGTGGCGTGGTGGTGGCGAGGATGGTGCAGTAGTCCACTGCCAAATCTTGCTAGTGCGTGGTGGTGGAGGTCACTGAGGGATGGCATTTCCAGGGTGGAGAGAGCGTTGTTGTAGCTCGAGTAGTCTGCAGTCTGCACCGAGCATGATTCTGCAGGCCCTCTTCTGTACCTTCTCTACCTGACGTTGTTGGGTTGAGTTGAGAGAAGACGACCAGGCTGGTGACGCATACATTAATTTGGGAAGAATAAATGCGTTGTAGATGGTCCTCAGCTCTGGCGTGGGTGCCCCAAGTGACCTGAGTCGTCGTAGCATGTAGAGTCGGTTCAGGCTGCCTTGATTGTGTTGTTTACATGGGCCTTCCAGTCCAGTTTGTGGTCTATAGTTACCCCCAGGAGTTTGGTAGACTGCACTAACTGGAGAGGGTGGGCACCCACTGTAACTGCTGGAGCTTGAACTGGAGCGGTGGCGGCATTGAAGTGCATGACTATGGTTTTGATGTTACTGATGGTGACCTTGTTCTCCATAGTCCATGCCTGTAGCCTGTCCAGGGTGCCTTGTAGCGATGAGTAGTCCGGTGAGGTGTTGTCCACTGTAACCCCCACAGTGCAGTCATCCACGTACTTCCACCTGTGAAGAGTGATCAGGATTAGGAAGCACAGTGGTCCCATCTTGGTCCCCTGGTGAGGTGTTGGAATGTGGAGACAGAACTCTGGTACCTCACTGCCTGACGACGCTCACTCAGGAAATCAGTGAGCCATGAAACCAGGTTGGTGGGCAGCCCTAGTGCATTGGCCTTGTTGATAACAGTGCAGTGATCAACAAGGTTGAACGCCTTCCTGAAGTCAACAAGGGCAACGGCCAGCGATGTCTTACGTTTCTCCGGATTTTTGTGCAGAAAATCCAGGAAGCTAACTAAGCAGTGTGATGTAGAGGAGGTCCTCATATTGCCAAATTGCTGTGGATCAATTGACTGATAAATACTAGCAAATGCCCATTCAAAAACAAAGTCTTCACGGAGTAGACTGGTATGGGGGTAATGGCAACTGGCCTGAGGTCACTAGGGGACTGTGGGGTGGGGATCTTGGGGATAGGGGTGACAAATGCTGTTTTCCATTCATTAGGGCATTTGATTTGTCTGAGGGATGCATTATTAATGGAACAGAGGGGGGTGGCAAACTGCAAACTCCTTGTAAATTTTGATTGGGAGGTCATTGGGGTTGTGGAGCGTTTGGATTTAAATTTCAGGAGTTTTTGGCAATTTCAAATGGTTGAATACTGGGAGGGGAGGAGGGGGAGGGTAAGTAAGCCAGGAGGAGAGTGAGGTCAAGACTGGGTAGGGTATGACATATGGTAGCAAAGTGGTTATTAATTGTCTCAGCTGCCTCCTCACTAGGTAAATGTGTGTCTGTCTTACTCTTGAATGCACGCTATTTTACTCTCCTCTTTTCCTTACATTGGTCTTGGTAGGCTTAGAGAGAGAGAGAGAGAGAGAGAGAGAGAGAGAGAGAGAGAGAGAGAGAGAGAGAGAGAGAGAGAGAGAGAGAGAGAGTTAAGTTACCCTACCAGCCGTTAAAATTAACCGGCCTGTAGTCTTGTGTATCTTTAATTTCACACCCATCAGTCGCAATCATCGGCCGGACCCCCCCCCCCTTTACCTCACTACCCCTTATGATGAACGCCTCTCGTCTCTCCCCTCACCCTCCTATCTCCTCTCCCTTCATCTCCCCTCAAGACAGGCTCCTATCTCCTTTCCCCTCACCTCCCCTTAAGACAGACTCCTATCTCCTCTCCCTTCATCTCCCCTTAAGATAGGCTCCTATCTCCTCTCCCCTCACCTCCCCTTAAGACAGGCACCTATCTCCTCTCCCTTCATCTCCCCTTAAGATAGGCTCCTATCTCCTCTCCCCTCACCTCCCCTCAAGACAGACTCCTATCTCCTCTCCCCTCATTTCCCCTTAAGACAGACTCCTATCTCCTCTCCCCCTCACCTCCCCTCAAGACAGGCTCCTATCTCCTCTCCCCTCACCTCCCCTTAAGACAGGCTCCTATCTCCTCTCCCCTCACCTCCCCTCAAGACAGGCTCCTATCTCCTCTCCCCTCATTTCCCCTTAAGACAGACTCCTATCTCCTCTCCCCTCCCTTTATGACAAGTTCTTCTCTCTCTCTTCCCCCTTATCTCACTTCCCCTCACATTCCTTTATGACAAGCTCCTCTCTCCTTTCCCCTCACCTCATCTCACCTCTCCTTACATTCTCTCGTGACAGGCTCCTCTCTCTCTCCCTCCCATTTAACCCCTTCGCCTCCTCTCTCTCTCTCTCTCTCTCTCTCTCTCTCTCTCTCTCTCTCTCTCTCTCTCTCTCTCTCTCTGTCCCGTCACCCAGCCAACCCCTCCAAACACCCGTGCCTGACCCGTAATTAAACACCGCAAGATCAGCCCAGGGTAAACATCGGCACTCATTATCTTTCTTCATTAAAACCGAGTTACGCAGTGGCTCCTCGCTCCCAGCACTCAAGACTGTCCCACATCACCCCGTTGTATTAAATTAAAAGCTTATGTATATTTATGTATGCATTGTATACTTGACAAGATTGAATTTTATTAAGCTCTGTGTGTGTGTGTGTGTGTGTGTGTGTGTGTGTGTGTGTGTTTAATATGTGTGTGAGTGTGTGTGTGTGTGCGTGTCTGTCTCTGTGTGTGTGTATGTGTGTGTATCTATCGTATATAAAAAGTAAAATAATTGTATAGTAAATTCTATATGAAAACGACTATAATTTCTATAATCTTCCACATTTATGTCGACGTAAGCTCAAGAGATGTTGCAGTAAACACCTTAAATAATAACTGAGCTCATATAATTATATACTTAACACAGATTGAGACTTTTGGTATTATGTTTGATACTATACTCAGCATATTTCTATAATTGAGATATAATATACTTTCAGAATATTATGTAAGTTGAGGTATTTTTTTTTTTTTTATCTAGCAGAGCCGTGACTTGAGAGCTTGACGGAGATGACAATTTGGTGCGTTAAAGAGAGGCGTTTGTTTACAGGTATTTATTCTGTTTACTTTATAATCGTGTTAGTTAATAGAGCTTGTTGGTTGGTAGCGTTTAGCGTTTGTTTACAGGTATTTATTCTGTTTACTTTATAATCGTGTTAGTTAATAGAGCTTGTTGGTTGGTAGCTTTTAGCGTTTGTTTGCAGGTATATTTATTTCGGGTTTGTTTGCAGGTAAAAAAATGTAGTTGTTTGCAGGTATTTTTATTTAGGATTTGTTTGTAGGTATTAGTCATGTTTTACGATTTTGTTTGTTAAGATAGTGTGTGTTTTTTGGTATTATTTAGCCCTTGTTTGCAGTTTTCTCATTTGTTTACATGTATTTATCGCTATTTTTATGGTTTTATTAGTTAAGAAAATCTGTTTTTGCTTTTATGTAACGTGTTTGTAGATATTTAATTCGTGTTTGTTTTGTAGAATTTTATCATATATTTGGAGATAAATTAACTGAGATGATTTAGTTGTCTTTAGATTGCTGGTGTCTGAAGATTAGGCACCCAACCCAACCCAACCCAACCTAACCTAACCTAACCCAACCCAACCCAACCCAACCCTAACCCAACCTAACCCAACCCCAACCGAACCTAACCTAACCCAACCCAACCTAACCCAACCCAACCCAACCCAACCCAACCCAACCCAACCCAACCCAACCCAACCCAACCCAACCCAACCCAACCCAACCCAACCCCTCAGGTAACGTTAGTGCATAATCTCCAAGGAATAAAAGCTGAGGTGCCTATTTTTCAGGTGATCGAAAGATTATTATGACTTTTATTTTTATTATTATTACCCCTGTGTTTTCATCTGAGTTTCCGTATCTTGACAAATATTATATCAACATATTTGATAGTCTACAAGTGAATGTTTGCAACGGGGTCATAATTATGTGTTGCAGAGAGAGAGTTTCCTTCACCAGGGTCGTGATTTACGGGAGTCGTGGTTACCGAATGAATTATTATATTATAGAAGTGTCCGGGAGTGAAGAGAAGCTCGTGTGTCAGACAGCATTTAGCGTGGGTCATAACATCTCCCCTTACAGTCTTCCGTCGTTGTCTCTCCCATAAATTTTCTCCTTCTTTCTTGTGCCTGCGTTTTTGTCTTCGTCTTTCTTCCCCTGTCTGTCTCTCTCTCTTTTCTTTTTTTTTTCTTTTCTTGATTTTTATTATGCCTCCTCCTCCTCCTCCTCTTTAGCCTAGACAATGTATATCAGGGGGTTTCCTTACGCTTGTTTGTTCTTATGATCGATGGCCTAATTACCTTCATATTTGGACTAGAGATTCGTGCTATGTTTACTCAGAACTGTTTGGCGTGTGTCCGTGTTTAGACGTTTTGTTTTTTTCATGTTTTTCTTGATCTCTGAATGGGTTACCTACTGCCGGCAATAATAATAATAATAATAATAATAATAATAATAATAATAATAATAATAATAATAATTCATGGTTAGCGTGTGAGAACTGGGTATGTACACGACTGCCTCCCAGAGTATATTTTTATATCGCGATTATTTACTTGGCGGATTTCTCGGTAAATAACCCGGGGCTACTGTACTTGGTAGTGAAGCGTGGGTAATCATCATTAATATTATTTACCGTTTATAATGATCTCTGGTAGTCTGCACAGTAAAGGAGGAGGGTTCTGTTGTTGTTGACCACTAGACCACTCTGCTTGTTTCCATGACACACCGGAGTTTTTATACGGCGGTGTAGCAAGTGACATGGAGCTTGTCTTACTGTCTCTTTATTACCGCATTATCAAGTTTCTCTCAATCTCTGTCTGTCTGTCTCTGGATAGGAATGTAGCTATCTATCCCTATCATTTAACAGACCACGAGCTGTCATCTCTCTCTCTCTCTCTTTCTGTTTCTCTCCGGAGTGTAGTAACTCGGGAGCAGCAACATGCCAATCTGCCAACTGCACAAACAGCTCCCGGGGTCATGGCACTTCTAGTTCATATACTGTACTTACTTCCTCAATAAATTCCCCCCCCCCCTTTTTTTTTTAATATTATCTTACACCATCTCAAACTCTCTTTCCCGTTACGTCTCAGGGGTACAGACCGGAACCAACACATACCAAGAGATTCTCATTTATTGCTATTATTTGTTTTTCGTTCTTGGCAGATGTTTTAGTGTTATGATGTTCTCTCTTACCATAACAAGACTCGAAAAATGTTATCTGATTTTAACACCCCCTCCCCCCCCCCCTCCCCCCCCTCCTCCCCCCAGCGGCGGTTTATTTATCACCCCAGCAACACGGCTAAGCATCCCGTCTATCCCCGTGAACACCACTTGACGCCATAGTTCTCTCAGGTCATGCACGCCTTCCGATGGTTCCTCAATGTTCATCTTGCATGCCCGTCCAATCTTCGGTTAAGTGCCTTCTTTCACCCCCTCCTTCTCCGTCTTTTCCTCTTTCTTTTCCAACATCCATCCACCATTGTTTATCTCTAGGGTTTTTTTTGTTCTTCATTTCTCACATTAAGGACAATTATGACCTTAGTTAATCTTGTTTTCTTTCTGTCTGGCGCCTCCATGTTGTCTCTTGGTCTCCTTACATCTGTGTGTTTTTGTGTTTGTGTCCTAGCCATTCAGTATGTTGTTCTTAAGTATGTCAATTTTCGTTGGTATTTGCTCGTTATTCTTTTACTCTTAGTGTACAGACCTGTGAAAGATTGTCTGAACAGTTATTCCTTTATAAACATTACCACCTTTGCCATGCATTATTATTATTATTATTATTATTATTATTATTATTATTTGAGTCTTATTAACTTTACTACATGTTAAACCTATAATTCATCGTTTATTTAATGTTTTATAAGAAGCAGCACCTAACCTCGTTACTCTTGGAGGATGTGAACGAGGCTACTAGGTGCTGGTGTATATAAGACGCGGTGGAAAAAAAAAATGCTTTAGATTTGATAAACCTCGATAAACCTGGAGAGAGATGTAAACAAACCGAGACTCTGGTCCACGACTACTCTCTCACAACTTAGGGTGAGAGAGAAGCATTCATAGTCCGTGATAACTAACTTTTTCACGCCCACACATAGTGAGCGTTGTGTGGGCGGTCCAGGGAAACAGGGGCGTATCTCTTTACTTCTGTTCCAATTCTTCCCCCATCCTTCCTCTGTCCCTCATTGTCATCATCTCATTCATTATCATCATCATCATCATCGTCATCATCATTATTTGTATTTAGTTCTTAAGTGAAAACCTCCAACATTTGCCTTTGTATTATTTTAATTTTCTCTTGTCCTTTCAGTACTTCTACCCTCACCTCACCTCACCATACACTAGCTACTCTTCCCCCGGGTCTTTTCTTATCTCGTGGGATCTAGTCTCGGATAGCCTGCCATTGATCCTCCGTTGATCTGTTATTGCCCCCTGTACATTCTGACCGCTGCAACTACGTGTTCGTTTTCTTTAACCCCTTGAGTACGATGATTTAACCCCTTGAGTACGATGATTTAACCCCTTGAGTACGATGATTTAACCCCTTGAGTACGATGATTTAACCCCTTGAGTACGATGTTTTAACCCCTTGAGTACGATGATTTAACCCCTTGAGTACGATGATTTAACCCCTTGAGTACGATGATTTAACCCCTTGACTACGATGATTTAACCCCTTGAGTACGATGATTTAACCCCTTGAGTTCGATGATTTAACCCCTTGAGTACGATGATTTAACCCCTTGACTACGATGATTTAACCCCTTGCGTACAATGACTTAACCCCTTGACTACGATTAAGTAACCTTTTGAATAAGATGATTTAATTCCTTGGGTAAGTTGAATTAGGCCCTTGATTACGATGATTTAACCCCTTGAGTACGATGATTTAACCCCTTGACTACGATGATTTAACCCCTTGAGTACGATGAATTAACCCCATAACTACGATGACTTAAGCCCGTCAACATAGCTATATCTCTAAAATGTCACCCACTAGTATTGTAACTTGTCTCTGAACCTGTACGTGTTACCTGGAGTTACAGCCATGTGAGGTGAACCAGGTCAATGAAGTCTTCCTATGCTTCTTTAACTAGTTTGGAGTTTACAGTATTTGTGTGTTTATTTATTTATTCATTTATTTGTTTAGTTATTTGTTTATTTATTTATTTATTTGTTTATTTATTTATTTGTTTGTTCATTTGTTTATTTATTTATTTATGTATTTATTTATTTATTTATTTATTTATTTATTTATTTGTTTATTTATTTTTTATTTATTTCCTTTAATCTCCTTGTCCTATAGACCCAATTCAGCCTCGGTCATATAGTTTTTTGATTCCATAAGAGGTTACTGTACTGTATACATAATGCGTCTGTATACATGTTGCGTCTTATATGCATGTTGCGTCAATATACATGTTGCGTCTGTATGCATGTTGCGTCTGTATACATGTTGCGTCAGTATACATGTTGCGTCTGTATGCATGACAGGTCCTCAGAGGTCCTCCAGTGTGTTGTGATTCGCCGTTTGATATCGCTCAACTTATTTTCATGTGTTGAGATTATTGTTCTAGATTAATTCAATTTATTCCATGACTTGCACTTATAAACCCAAATATCAGCTAATTTTTTTTTTAAGTTATGAGTCGTAGAAATTATGACTCGGTGGACGTAACTTATTAACTCTAATTCAAAATTCAAAATACAACAACAACAACAATTTTTAATATTCAATCCTTGGCCTCTAGTGACTTGGAAGTTATAAGCTAATTAAACTTTAGTTATGGTAAAGTTCGTTATTAATCCTGTCAGTTCACTGGCCTCACTCTGTGCTTGTCTTCGTGTTTGTGATTCTTGTCGGGTATGATGTACAGTAAGTCGTGAGTAGACCGGCGGTGATATCAGTAGCCGCTGGTGATGTGTATACCTGTATCTTCCCCCTCAGGTGAATAGGATTTATTTTCTGCGATGAAGAGCTTTGGCGAAATTCACCAAATTTGCAGATGAGGTCGTGGTGATGATCAGAGAGAACCGAGAGGGCCAGTTTGTTGAGCGCTTTTTGATATTTGGAGTAGGAGGGGGAGAGAATAAACTTGCATGCCCTCTTCTGCACTTTTTCTAGGAGTTTCTGTTGTGTGGCATTTAGGGAGAAAAACCAAGCAGGGGGTGCATAGGTGAGCTTCGGAAGTATGAATGCTGAGTAAGCACTGGGGAGCTCGGGTGCAGGAAGTACGAGGGAGGTGGAGACGAAAACTGGAGGATTTGACAATTGTAGTGACGTGTGTTTTCCAATTTAGTTTATCTTCTGTATAGTGACGCCGAGGAGCTTGGTGGAGTCAACAACCCGGAATGTGTTGGGGCCCAAAGTGATGGAGGAAGGTGGGACAAGGTCAAAGGAGAGGTTGATGCGCATAACCATGGTCTTGGTATGGTTATTGGTGGCCCAATTTTGGAGACTGTTCAATATATTCTGGAGGGCGGTGTAGTCGGGAGCCGAGTTGTTTACACTGATCCCAATGGTGGAGTCGTCGAAATATTTCCAGTAAGCAGAGGTTTCTCTTAGGGCATCATTGATAAGCATAAGGAAGCAGAGCGGTCCCATCTTGGTGCCTTGGGGGACGCCACAGGTGAGTTACTGAAAAGTGGAAACAGCCCCTCGGAAGCGTACGGCTTGGTGTCGGTCACTTTGGAAGTCTGTAAGCCATGGTATAAGACTTGTCCAAAACCCGAGGTCGATAGCTTTGTTGATGATTAAATTGTGGTCGACTAGGTCAAATGCACTGGTGAAATCAATGAAGATGACAGCTACAGACGTCTTTCGTTTTTCCTGATAGCGGATTTTTTTTTTTGTCAAATATGATTATTGTATAATACACTACTGATTTTTTTTTCATTACTCAAGATTTAATAATTAATCATTTACTGGTCATATAAAAATAATTATCTATAAGCGTTTTACCGGTTAATTACGCACTTAAGATAATTGATAAGATAATTGTAAAAAAGAATTAGGTATCATCTGAAGACAAAGGAACGAAGAAAAGCGAAAGAAATAACAGGAGGAGATAAGGTTCACGAAATGGACTGAAAAAATAAGTAGCAAGACTGGAGAGAAAGTGAGTAAATATGAATAAGAAGCTAAAAAGGGAATTGATGACTCACGAACCAGGAAATAAAAAAAAAGATGAGGAAATGTAAATAGATGTAAAATATAAAGATTTTGTGAAGAGAGAGAGAGAGAGAGAGAGAGAGAGAGAGAGAGAGGATGACTCACCTGTGACCACCCTAGCTTGCAACCCGCTACCACTAACACCACCACTACCACTACTATTACCACCACCAACCATTATTACCACCACTACCCACTACCACTGCTAACTACCATTTACTGATTCAGGGTCCAGATTAATTAAGGTACTGTAAATAGATAAATAGATAGATAGATAGATAGATAGATAGATAGACGAACGGACGGACGAACGGACATTGGTTTAACACGTACGGTACACAGTAAACAGAGGTAAACAATGAGTCAATTTAAGCAGTGATAAGATTGGTCTCCTGACGAACTATAACCAATAAGATAATAATTTAAAGATTAAGTCAAATTGTCTAGTTGTCTTAGTGTCCTTCTGATTATTTTTGTGAATTTAATTGTTATCTTTAGATCGAGGCAGGTTAGGTTAGGTTAGGCTAGGTTAGGTTAGGTTAGGTTAGGTTAGGTTATCTTTAGATCGAGGCAGGTTAGGTTAGGTTATCTTTAGATCGAGGCAGGTTAGGTTAGGTTATCTTTAGATCGAGGCAGGTTAGGTTAGGTTAGGTTTGGTTTGGTTTGGTTTGGTTTAGGTTAGGTTAGTGACTGGTAGATGTCACTCCTACAAATAATATATATTACTTAGAAACAAAAAGACAAATTGAGAAAAGACACACAGTAGATTCTGACTTTGACCAACAGCACAGGATGATATTTTTTGAGGATTGCAGGCCAAATGGACCCTTAGTCCTAACCTAACCTAACCTACCCTAACCTAACTACACTAAATATATGTGTTGACGGGTATGGGGATGAAGCCTCGACGCATTTATGCACCTAACTCATTGTTTCATTCATTTCGGAGAGACAGTGACTCTAACACACATTCCTCAATGGTTTCCAAGTCGAATTTTCCTCAACGCTGGAAATTATAAACTCACCTAACCTAACTTAACCTAACCTAACCTGCCTCGAGCTAAAGATAACCTAGCCTAACCTAACCTAAACATAAGAAGCGGAGGACCATATAAGACCATTAGGATTTACCCATCATTATGAATAGGGGTCTATTAGGACTTAGGGAGGGAGGGGGGGGGGGCGATGGTTCGACTAGTCATCGTGTTTGGGTAAGCTCTTAACAACCTGTGTGACGCAAGCTAGCAACAACACCACCACTCACACCCCCTCAAGTGGCGGTCCTGAATACCCTTGTAGTAGTAGCTATCCCCCCTACCCCCGCCCCTGCTGAGGGTCAAGGTCGGGGGGGGCAAAGGGCAGGGAGAGTAGACAGGAAAGAGGGGGGAGTTGTTGTAGATAGTGAGCGTGAGATAGACAGGGAGAGTTGATAGTGAAGGAGAAATGAATAACAGGCAGAGTAGATAGAATGAGGGTGAGAGAGTAGATTTGAAGAAAGGAATGGGAGAAAATAAATGTTGTTTGAAAGGGGGAAAAGAGAAGAATTAATGAGAGAGAGAGAGAGAGAGAGAGAGAGAGAGAGAGAGAGAGAGGCTATAGTCAATATATACAGTATCTCTAATTGGACCATAAAATGACCATATACAACGTTCCACAACTCTCCTCCTCCTCCTCCTCCTCCTCCTCCCTTCCCAAGACAGAGGCAGATATTCAACCAAACAATTCAAGAACTGACTTGAGAAAAAAATGCCTTGAATAATGATTGTGCAAAGTCTCTCAGCACTGTAACGTACAGCACGTGTGAGAGAGAGACAAAGAGACTGATTTTCCTGTGTTGCTGGACTCTATCTCTCCTTAATGCTTGGCTCTTTATTATTCTTTAGTGAGTTTCTAATTTGCTTGCTTGGACAACTTGTTTTTACTTTCTTGAAGACTTGCCTGCTTACTTTAGCTTTGTCTTAAGGATGTAACGGATACCTAATTGCTTGGTGCATCTGTTTACTTATAGATGCACTTGCTTGAGGCTGTTGCTTTCTTAGAATACTGTACGTGCTTGCTTGCATGATCCACCTGTCGATGATTCACTTCTCGTTGATGATAAGGGTTCTTTCCCAGAGTATGTAAGGTCTCTCTCTCTCTCTCTCTCTCTCTCTCTCTCTCTCTCTCTCTCTCTCTCTCTCTCTCTCTCTCTCTCTCTCTCTCTCTCTCTCTCAGTATCATAACCAAATAATAAAAGACTAGAGAAAGGTCCTGAGCGAGGTGTTTGATACTTCTTCACGGCTCCTGACAGATTTTCTTAGCAGTTTGGTGTGGAATTTGAGACGGCCCCGTCAAAATATACGGCGGACGAGCCTTGCTCAGCGGCCAGTGTATGTACACTACCCACACACACATAGTGGTGCACATGTTCACACGCAGCAAAGTAGTATATTACACACACACACACACACACAAATGGTGTAAAATACCACACAAGACATGCATGCTAGTACACTTATTTTCACACCCAGTGCACCCAGTGTACAGTGCCAGTGCACAGTCTATACACAGCAAGCTCGTATACATACAGTCATGCCCACTCTGACACACACACACACACATAGAGTGCATACGTCCACACACACACACACACACACACAGCTAGGTCAAGCACAGTCACGTCCAAGCATAACTGATGCAGACGCCTATGCACAGTAAATTAATATACATACAGTCCCGCCTCCTCTCAACTATAGCCCCGAGTACAGTGACAGCCCATTGAGTGAGTTATTCCCTTGAGTACGATGTTAACCTTTTGAGTACAGCGAGTTAACCATACTGCAAGATACTGTAACCGCTCGAGTGTTACTGTAAGATACTGTAACCGCTCGAGTGTTACTGTAAGATACTGTAACCGCTCGAGTGTTACTGTAAGATACTGTAACCTTTCGAGTGTTACTGTAAGATACTGTAACCGCTCGAGTGTTACTGTAAGATACTGTAACCGCTCGAGTGTTACTGTAAGATACTGTAACCGCTCGAGTGTTACTGTAAAATACTGTAACAGCTCGAGTGTTACTGTAAGATACTGTAACCGCTCGAGTGTTACTGTAAGATACTGTAACCGCTCGAGTGTTACTGTAAGATACTGTAACCGCTCGAGTGTTACTGTAAGATACTTTAACCGCTCGAGTGTTACTGTAAAATACTGTAACCGCTCGAGTGTTATTGTAAGATACTGTAACCGCTCGAGTGTTACTGTAAGATACTGTAACCGCTCGAGTGTTACTGTAAGATACTGTAACCGCTCGAGTGTTACTGTAAGATACTGTAACTGCTCGAGTGTTACTGTAAGATACTGTAACCGCTCGAGTGTTACTGTAAGATGCTTTAACCGCTCGAGTGTTACTGTAAAATACTGTAACCGCTCGAGTGTTATTGTAAGATACTGTAACCGCTCGAGTGTTACTGTAAGATACTGTAACCGCTCGAGTGTTATTGTAAGATACTGTAACCGCTCGAGTGTTACTGTAAGATACTGTAACCGCTCGAGTGTTGCTGTAAGATACTGTAACCGCTCGAGTGTTACTGTAAGATACTGTAACCGCTCGATTGTTACTGTAAAATACTGTAACCGCTCGATTGTTATTGTAAGATACTGTAACCGCTCGAGTGTTACTGTAAGATACTGTAACCGCTCGAGTGTTACTGTAAGATACTGTAACCGCTCGAGTGTTATTATTTAACACCTTGAATAGGAGGACTTTATTTCTTTAGTAAGTCATTAATGTTATACGTGAAACCTCGTAAATAAACAAAGATCCAAGATGGCCGTAAACAATGTAACACCTCTTGTAGTGTCTCGGTAAATATGAGGACAAGATTACGCTGTTTCTGCCAGTGTGTGTTTGTCCCCTGAAGTGTGGTGACGACACGTGACACAGTCCACCATAAACTGGCGGCTGACGCAACCAAAGATGTTTGAAGTTGAGGAACATGTAACCACGTGCATAAATAGACACCCACGACCTGTGTATACTGAACTGCTTTTGTTGCTCAATAGTCGCCAAGAATTACCTTACTATTGTAGTGATTTATCGAGTACAATAATTCTTTTACTTGGTTTAAATTTTATTGAACAAAACAATACATATATTAGTTCTCGACAAGTGATAAGAGCCTAACATTAACAGGTGTCCCTTCAACATAACATATAACACTTATATTACATAATTATGTATTCCACGTTTATAACTTCGTATGGTTAGATCTTAAAGTTTAACATAATCTGAGTACATTTTGTTAAGAGGATTAGCCCACCCAGGCACAGGTCACCGACCCACATCGGGGCCTTGGGGCAAAAAAATAAAATAAAATAAAATACACAAATAGAAAAAAATAAACAAATCAAGAATAAGAAACCATATATATTTGTTGTGTTGTAAAAGAAAGAGAAACAACTGAGACCCTGCAATTGTGTGCTGGTAAATCTGATTAGCCTTAACTATGATTTCATTGGAATAGGTTGAAGTTTATGTGACTAAGTGATACACAGTAGTTCCAACACTCCAGGGTAACGTTTGTGTATTGGGGTCACTCCTGTGCATCTGTGTGTGTGTACCTGCGTCTGTAAGTATGCCTGCACTTGTGTCTGTACCGGTGACTATACACTTGTTTCTAGATTCCTAAAGTGAAGTTATATAATACGTGATAGGGTTGTTAAGCTGTCACTAGCATAAAGGGTTCACTTAGTTGTTATTAACTCAACAGAGGTGACTGAAAGTGTTGGAACCGGAACCCTTTTGATATATATTTTTTTTAATGTAATAATACTTATCTATATTAGGTACAGTATTAGTGAACGTAGTGCGTTATTTAGGCGTTGATAAGGTAATAAACGAATTATATTGCAGTAGACGTTATTGAAATAGGGTGGTGGCGGACTTCACTAAGACCTGTGTTTGTTAGGATTCCTATATACTGAAGGCGGCGCAGTGGCCCTGGTCTTGCTATATTTACTGCCCTCGCTAGATGAGCTCCACAGAACATGTTTTTAGAGGCGAATCATGGCTCTATTTGGCCCCCATAATGATCCTTGTGAACACGAAAAAACTGGAGGGAGTAAGAACGGGGAGGGGGTGAAAAGGAGAGAGAGAGAGAGAGAGGATAAACGAATAGAGAGAGAAGGAGGAAGAAAGAGAGACGGGGGTTAGGGAGAGAATGAGAGAAAGGGGGAAGGGAATATGGAGTGAGGAGGGTATGAAAGAAGAGGGTGGAGGGAAGAAGGAAAAAAGAGAGGGAGGGATGAAGTGGTAAAGGGGAAAAAGCAGAGAGAGGGAGGGAGGAAGGGGAAAAGGAGGACGGAAAGGAAGAAGAGGGTACTAGGGAGTAAATGAAGGAGAGGTCACAAGGGAGTAAGTGAGGGAGAAAGTAGGGAGAGGACAATACTATGGAGAGAGAGGACAGTACTAGGGAGTAAGGGAAGGAGGGAAGGAGGGAGGGGCAGTACTAGGGAAGGAGTGAGAGGACAATACTAAGGAGAGAGAGGACAGTACTAGGGAGTAAGGGAAGGAGGGAAGGAGGGAGGGGCAGTACTAGGGAAGGAGTGAGAGGACAATACTTGGGAGTGAGAGGACAATACTTGGGAGTCGGCTAAATGACTCAGAAGGAAGCGAGGTGCCTGGTTAAATAAGAGAGGGGGGGGGACTGGAGTGTGAGAGGGGAGACTAAGAGTGGGAAGACTGGAGTGGAAGAGGGGAGACTAAGAGTGGGAAGACTGGAGTGGAAGAGGGGAGACTAAGAGTGGGAAGACTGGAGTGGAAGAGGGGAGACTAAGAGGGAAAGACTGGGGTGGGAGAGGGGAGACTAAGAGTGGGAAGACTGGAGTGGAAGAGGGGAGACTAAGAGTGAGAAGACTAGATTGGGAGAGGGGAGACTAAGAGTGGGAAGACTGGAGTGTGAGAGGGGAGACTAAGAGGGAAAGACTGGAGTGGGAGAGGGGAGACTAAGAGTGGGAAGACTGGAGTGGAAGAGGGGAGACTAAGAGTGGGAAGACTAGAGTGGGAGAGGGGAGACTAAGAGTGGGAAGACTGGAGTGTGAGAGGGGAGACTAAGAGGGAAAGACTGGAGTGGGAGAGGGGAGACTAAGAGGGAAAGACTGGAGTGTGAGAGGGGAGACTAAGAGTGGGAAGACTGGAGTGCGAGAGGGGAGACTAAGAGTGGGAAGACTGGAGTGGGAGAGGGGAGACTAAGAGTGGGAAGACTGGAGTGGAAGAGGAGAGACTAAGAGTGGGAAGACTAGATTGGGAGAGGGGAGACTAAGAAGGAAAGACTGGAGTGGGAGAGGGGAGACTAAGAGTGGGAAGACTGGAGTGGAAGAGGGGAGACTAAGAGGGAAAGACTGGAGTGTGAGAGGGGAGACTAAGAGTGGGAAGACTGGAGTGGGAGAGGGGAGACTAAGAGTGGGAAGACTGGAGTGGGAGAGGGGAGACTAAGAGGGAAAGACTGGAGTGTGAGAGGGGAGACTAAGAGTGGGAAGACTGGAGTGGGAGAGGGGAGACTAAGAGTGGGAAGACTGGAGTGGGAGAGGGGAAACTAAGAGTGGGAAGACTGGAGTGGAAGAGGGGAGACTAAGAGTGGGAAGACTGGAGTGGAAGAGGGGAGACTAAGAGTGAGAAGACTGGAGTGGAAGAGGGGAGACTAAGAGGGAAAGACTGCTGGAGTGTGAGAGGGGAGACTAAGAGTGGGAAGACTGGAGTGGAAGAGGGGAGACTAAGAGTGGGAAGACTGGAGTGGGAGAGGGGAGACTAAGAGTGGGAAGACTGGAGTGGAAGAGGGGAGACTAAGAGGGAAAGACTGCTGGAGTGTGAGAGGGGAGACTAAGAGTGGGAAGACTGGAGTGGAAGAGGGGAGACTAAGAGTGGGAAGACTGGAGTGGGAGAGGGGAGACTAAGAGTGGGAAGACTGGAGTGGAAGAGGGGAGACTAAGAGGGAAAGACTGCTGGAGTGTGAGAGGGGAGACTAAGAGTGGGAAGACTGGAGTGGAAGAGGGGAGACTAAGAGGGAAAGACTGGAGTGGGAGAGGGGAGACTAAGAGGGAAAGACTGGGGTGGGAGAGGGGGAGATTATGGTGACTGTGTTGGTGGTGAATATGGTGGTGATCAGTGTGTTGCAGCGTCTCTCTCTCTCTCTCTCTCTCTCTCTCTCTCTCTCTCTCTCTCTCTCTCTGTAGATTTATCACTGAAGTTAAGGGAGTTTCATGTATACAAAATTCTTGTAAAATTTAGTAATGAAAAGAGTTGCACAGTTTTACTCGAGGTAGGAAGAAAGTATCTGTTGGTAGAAAGAGGTAAATAAAAGTTGTTACTCGTGGAAACTTTTACTAGATTGAAGTTTTTAGTCTGTGAATATTGACAAGAATTTTTTGCAAAAGCATTTTTTTTTTCAGTTATGTGAATTTTTTCTGTCGGGTACTTTACACAGTCTACTACTACTACTACTACTATTTTATTTTATTTTATTTTTAAACGTGGCCTCCAGCCTCCCCCAATAGCCACAACTTCGCCGTCATTTTATAACCATAAAATTAACTATCCTAATACATAAGTAGCTACCCTAGGCTGTGTTGAGTTAGTTAAGCCGCAGATCTTTGCGACACTCAGTGACTGTTGCCTCATAGTCAATATCTGCGACCCTTGTTGGCTGTGGGGCCGAAGATCTCGTTCCCCTGAGGCAAAGCAATGCTGACCAAAGCAAAGAGAAGGACAGTCGACATCACAACCAGGCTGCAACGTGGCGTCTGAGCTGCTGCTTCTGTTTGGATAACACCTCAGCCAGTCTTGCATAGAAACATATTGGTCTCATCCTTCCAGAGGTTGTGAACACCAGAGGAGTGAAGCTGCCCTCATCAACATTCAGAATTCTCTCCCTATATGTCTTGTTCTTGTCATTCTCGTTCCTCTTGTGTGCAGCATCGAGAGCTACGTTACGGTGACATGCGGCCATGGGATCGAAAATCCTTAGGTCAAAGAAGGTTCGCTGTCCTCGCGTCCAGAATCCTCGAGCACTGACGTCCACACTGTCTTCGTTGCATGTGTTTGAGCTTCTGTGACGGAGATTTTCACCATCCTATGGAAGGAGGGTCGGTTCTACCGTGGCGTTGTGGCAGATTTCCTTCAACATATTTGCTGTGAGATCCCCTACTTCGTCATGCCTCCTGCACACGAAGCTCCCTTTCTCGCACACCATGGCGTGGACGATGTCGTATGGTGAGCCACACACTCATTGAGTGGGTATACCTTCTACTGGCTAACCATACCGTAGAGAATTCTTGTTTAATAAGACTGAAGTGTTTTGCCTTTATTGGTAACGTTGTCAGTCAGTTCGAGGCGACCACCTCCTGCGCTAAAGCGAATTTTTTGCTACTACATAACAATAATAATAATGGTAATAATAATAATAATTATTATAATAATAATAATAATAATAATTGTTACTACTTGCTATTATTATTATTATTATTATTATTATTATTATTATTATTATTATTATTAGCAGTGTGACAGACACACTCACTCACTCAGAGAAAATAAACTGTACGCTGGCACAGTGTATGACGTGAACATACTATACGCGAGACTACATTAAGTGGATCAGTGAAGAGGTGAGCGTCTTCCTGAGTAGCTGTCCTTCCTCGGTGCCTGTTGTGTGTTACCTGGGACATGCTCTCTCTCTCTCTCTCTCTCTCTCTCTCTCTCTCTCTCTCTCTCTCTCTAAGCTACATTGCTTTCACTGGCTGTATCATCACTTTCCATTTTCTCCCCCCTCTCTTCCCCTCCCCTTTCCTTTCCTTACCTCCCTCTCTCCTCTTCCCTTCCCTCTCCCCTCTCTCCCTCTCCCCTTCCCTCTCCCATCTCTCCTCTTCCCTTCCCTCTCCCATCTCTCCTCTTCCCTTCCCTCTCCCATCTCTCCCTCTCCTCTCTTCCCTTCCCCCTCCCCATCTTCCGCTCACACCGCTACCTCTTTTCCCTCATCTCAAGGGCTGTCTCATCACCTTCCCTCTTCCCTCCCCCCACCCCTCCCTCCTCTTCGTCAGAGGTTTCAAGGAGGGGTGGTGGGAGGGTGTCAGGCAGGAGGTGTCAGTGTGGGAGGGAAGGAGGAAGGGGGGGGGGGGGGCTGGAGGTGTTGGGGCGTAGCGAGAGAGTGTGAGTCGTGAAAGGCGAGAAATTCCCCCCACCTCAGCCCTGACAGATGACGGCCCGGGAGCCTCCGACACTTGGCATCCGCCGCGCCTCCTCCTCCCCCACCAGCCTTCGCCACCTACTCTGCCTCTCGTCCTACCTGATACCCAGCGATTTTTTTGATAAATTTTCGACCAATTGCCTAATGAGTTGTGAAAATTATCTTCGATTTGGCTCAGAATTGAACGGCCACTAGATCAAGGTTGGAAAAATTCACCGATTATTTTTCTTTTTATTGTCGGGAGAACGAATGGTTCACGCACTGGTGTTTCAGGGATGGTATATGACGGTGTGAACGAAGGGTTGTGGCACTGAGCGAAGACCAGTGCCACTTATTCTTGGCATCTGGGTATCTGTGACACGGCAATTTGTCGGCCACATCGTCGGGGAATCGCAATTTGTCGCCCATTACAAGATGGATGCGCAGAAAATGCGTCAAACGGTTGCTTTACTGAACGAGGGATCGGCGATGGTCGTGCGTCTCCTCAGTGCGTAACTCGCGACTGAATGATGAGGGGGCGTAGGTTTAAGGGGTGATCCTAAGGGGTTCCGGGGGATGCCTAGGGGTACCTAAGGGAAGCCAGGGGGAGTTAAAGACTGCCTAATGGGTGATTAGGAGGAACTAGTGGGTACCGAGGAAGTAGAGGAGCCCAAGACGGTCTTGTTGATGTACGAAGATGAGTTAAGTTACCGAAGTTGGGTGTGTGTTTGTGGTGGTGCTAAAGGATTACGTACCTACCAACTGTACGTCTTAAAGAGATAAGTGATATTAGATATGATACCAAAGAAACAGATACCAATATTCAGAACAAATTTGGAGGGTACTGTACCTACTGTATGATCTGTCTTCCATATATTATTATTATTATTATTATTATTATTATTATTATTATTATTATTATTATTATTATTATTATTATTATTATTATTATTATTGTGTGTTGTTGTTGTTGTTATTTTAGTAATATTGATATAATGGTTGCTAATGTATTTTAGTCAAATAATCCCATATTGTGAACAAGAAGTCGATAATCTGCCCAATTAATCCGTCCCACATAAAAATCCTTAGCAAATACAAGCAAGAAAAATCACCCCAGACAAACTTAAAATCCGTAAGCCACAGAACCGGAAATGAAGTAATCCCATAATGGCCGCTAGAAGGCGGTAATCTACACAATAAATCCACACACAGATAAATCCTTAGATCACAGAACAAGAAAATCTGGCTCCCACGTAACCGGAAGTCTTGTAATCCCAGAATGGCCGCTAGAAGACAGTAATCCACCCTGTAAATCTCCCCCACAGGACCTCAGGCGGTGGTTAATCCTGTAATCCCCCACAGCCCCCACCCGTCGACCGCTCATCAGGCGCGTGAAACTTGAGAAATCCTCCCAGCCTGATGAGACGCGGTGGCAGGTCCTGATGACGAGGGGAAGGAGAGGGAGGAGAGGGAGGCAGAAGGAAGAGAGGGAAAAGGAAGGAAAGTGGGAGGGGGAGAGAATTGAGGGAGAAGGAAGGAGAGTGGAAGGAGGAAGGGATAAGAGAGAGGGAGAGTGGGAGGGGGGTTAAGGAGAGGGAGGGAGGGAAGATGGGAAGGAGAGAGGATTGAGGGAGAAGGAGGAGAGGGACGTGGAAGAGAAGGAAGGAGGGGGAGGGGGACTGAGAGAGAGTGAGAAGGAAAGTGGGAGGGAGAGTGGGAGAGGAGGGAGTTAGAATAATGGGTGGGAGAGTGAAAGGGAGAGGAGGCATGATATCGAGAAAGGGAGGGAGGAAAATTTATGAAAGGGAGAGGTGGGAGGAAAAGGGAAGGAGATGGTGTAGTGGGGGGGAGGAGAAGGGGCGAGAGGGAGAGTTGAAAAAGGAGGGAAGGAGGAGAGAAGAGAGAGAAAAGAAGAGAGAGACGAGAGGAAACAGACAGAGAATGTAAGAAAGTAGAGAGAGAGAGAGAGAGAGAGAGAGAGAGAGAGAGAGAGAGAGCTGTGGCCATGGTGTTTTTATCTAAGTGTTATTGTTGCACAGATCATGGCACTGTGGGGGACGTGGCACTGTCTGTCTGGCACTGTGTAACTCATCGACGAAGGTTTAACTCTAACCCAATGACGACTATGGTTTAACCTTCTTAAACCTTTATGGACCATGTTTTAAATCTGTCGTTATCAGAGGTTTTATATCAAGGCTGAAACATTTACCTACCTGTTCAAAATAAGGTGAACATTATATCATTGTATTATTGTCTGATTTTTTTTTCGCTCAGAATTTGAAGTTTATTAATTTATTGTAGTGTTCCTGACTACCTGTACTGGACTGTATCTTCTGACTAAATCACTTGAGTTTAAGAAATCATCATATTACTTGAAACTGAATTTGAAACAATCGTTATTCTATGCTTTTTTTAACCCAACCCAACCCAACCCAACCCAACCCAACCCAACCCAACCCAACCCAACCCAACCCAACCCAACCCAACCCATCCCATCCCATCCCATCCCACCCAACCCAACCCACCCAACCCAACCCAACCCACCAACCCAACCCATCCCACCCATCCATCCCATCCAACCCAACCAACCAACCATCCATCCATCCCAACCCATCCCAACCCAACCAACCCAACCCAACCCAACCCAACCCAACCCATCCCATCCCATCCCAACCCAACCCAACCCAACCCAACCCAACCCAACCCAACCCAACCCAATATGACATACCTTAACATCTTGGTACTCAGAAAATTTGTGTCACCTTACAGTTCATGACTTAGACCAGAGTGGAGGCGAGTGAACTAATGGCTGAGGGAGGCAATAAGACGAGTGAGTGTTTTGAGTACATGTGGAGGAGGAGAGAAGGCAGTGAGGCGAGTGTGTGTAGGGAGGGGGACTTGGAGGTGTGAGTGGGAGTTAGGTGAGAGGGAAGAGTGTGTGTGTGTGAGTAGGGAGGGGGACTTGGAGGTGTGAGTGGGAGTTAGGTGAGAGGGAAGAGAGTGTGTGTGTGTGTGTGTGTGTGTGGAGGAGAACGCGGGAGTTAGGAGAGAGGGAAGAATGTTTGGGGGAGGGGGAGGGAGGAGATGAGGTAGTCTGACAGAGTGACAGCTGCTTGGAGAAATGATCAAGGTATTACAGTGAAAATGAGAGAATGATTTATTGTATATATATAGTCGTTGATTCTCTGTGAATGTTTAAAATTATTATAATAGTTTTAAAATATTTATATAATTTACATCTATCTAATATTTTGTCCTTGTGTGATATTTATAGTATTTTGATTTATATTATTAGTTTACGTTGAAATTTCTTATGCATTTTTATATTAACTATTACCTGAGAAATAATTTATGGGAAGTTTATAAAGGAATTGTAACTATGAAGAATTATTATATTATGTCGGTTTAAAAGATGATCAGTGAATACTAGTATTAATTTCGCCTCCTTTGAAGTAATGATGAATTGGTCTGTTCGTCAGTCATTTTCACCTTAGTGAGTGGTGGCTCTACTGTACAGTCAATCAAAACTTTATCTGTTGTTGTGGAGGTCGATGAATTTCACAACGAACACCGCTTACTCCTGTGTCTCGATAGGATTGTCAAAATCCTTCGTCCATTGTGTCATATTTTCTCGACACAATTTTATATTGATAATTTTTGTAGTGACTGTACAGCCTCCGTCCATCCGTCCGTCGCATCCGTTTATAACTTAAGAACCACTTGATAGGTTTAAATTAACCCCGGCTTTATATCAGTAACCGCTCACCATCTCGTCTCACTTCCATAATCATTAATTTTAGATACACACATAACCACAGGTGTGACCCGTATAGACATCTTAATTAGCGGAGTATTACCTCACCTTCGGCGATGGTCTTGTTATAGCACATACCGATGGTTTCGTTGTAGTTTACTGTATTAAGATTTCTCAACGTTGTCCTGACCATCAATAACTAAGCACCATAATTTAGAGGACACGACACATTTTCCGTTATGTCTCTTTAAGTAGTCCACAAGGATAGGACAAATATGTGACAAGATTTCGACAAGGTCACTGTAAAAATCTTCAAAGGTCGTGTTTATTCAAGTTTCTCTACTCAGAGTCTGTCAGTACACATGTAGCGGCTTCTGTTTTACCCGAAACACACGAATTATGGGACCGAAATACGAATACGAAACCCAATTGACGAATGAGTGAATGAGAAATCCGATGATGAACACACACACACACACACACACACACACACTAAGACAAAGAGACTATCAGGGACGTGCTCTTGATTGACTTCGTTGAGTTTTTCTCTCTTAGTTAGATAGTTGGCGTTAGAAGACGATTCATGTGACTCTCGTAGATATGGTGTGTGACATTTTTACTCGATGAATGCATTAGTAGTAATGTGGTGCCTACGATGCCTCTGGTCATCTGATCCTCCCCATAGTGGCCTCCGTATGATCGCCTGTCACACCCCTCATGTATATATATCTCTCTGTCTATCTCTCCCCCCTCGTGGTGACGTGGGCTGAGTCTCGACAGGGGGTGAAGGGGAGAGGGGGGGGGGAGGGGAGACCGACAGCGGGTACGGACTGTTGGTAGCAAACGAGTACGTAAGGGGAGGGGGGTAGAGGAGGGGGTAGATAGGTATACTCTGGCAGGCAGGGAGACAGAGGCAGGTGAGGGGGTGCAAGAGTGATTACCATGCAGAAAGGTAAAGAGACGGACAGAGACAGGAGGATAATCTTGCAGGAAGCGATACAGACACGTAAATTAGGGAACAGACAGAGGACAGACAGTCAGACAGTCAGGCAGGAGCAGGTAAATCAACAGGTAAGCAGTTGTTAGCTAGCAGGTGGCCCAGCAGAAGGACGGGTAGCAAGTGGAAGCAGACAGATAAGAACCGGTAGACTAGACAGACGGGGAAAAACAGGTAGGACAAAAGACACAGAGGTAGACAGACGGACAGGTAGACAGACGGACAGGTAGACAGACGGACAGGTAGACAGACGGACAGGTAGACAAACGGACATGTAGACACACGGACATGTAGACACACAAACAGGTAGACAAACGGACAGGTAGACAGACGGACAGGTAGACAGACGGACAGGTAGACAGACGGACAGGTAGACAAACAGACAGGTAGACAGACGGACAGGTAGACAGACGGACATGTAGACACACGGACATGTAGACACACAAACAGGTAGACAAACGGACAGGTAGACAGACGGACAGGTAGACAGACGGACAGGTAGACAGACGGACAGGTAGGCAGACGGACAGGTAGACAGACGGACAGGTAGGCAGACGGACAGGTAGACAGACGGACAGGTAGACAGACGGACAGGTAGACAGACGGACAGGTAGACAGACGGACAGGTAGAGAGACAGACAGGTAGACAGACGGACAGGTAGAGAGACAGACAGGTAGACAGACGGACAGGTAGACAGACGGACAGGTAGACAGACGGACAGGTAGGCAGACGGACAGGTAGGCAGACGGACAGGTAGACAGACGGACAGGTAGACAGACGGACAGGTAGACAGACGAACAGGTAGGCAAACGGACAGGTAGACAAAAGGACAGGTAGACAAAAGGACAGGTAGACAGACGGACAGGTAGACAAACGGACAGGTAGGCAGACGGACAGGTAGACAGACGGACAGGTTGACAAAAGGACAGGTAGGCAGACGGACAGGTAGGCAGACGGACAGGTAGACAAACGGACAGGTAGAGAGACGGACAGGTAGGCAGACGGACAGGTAGGCAGACGGACAGGTAGACAAAAGGACAGGTAGACAGACGGATAGGTAGACAGGCAGGCAGACATCAGCTGTTGTGTACGACCCTCCACTCGTCAAGTTGTTTACATATACCTCACCATCCTTCCCCCATCCTCTCTCTCTCTCTCTCTCTCTCTGTGGTCCTTCTTTTTATATTATAATTTATAGTTAACTTAATTAAACTTTATCTTTATTTACGAAAGCATTGTACATTTCTATTAATATTTTGAATAATTTTTGTTCGTTATATATAATTTTTTTTTACGAATTTTTTCTCCCATTATATTATATGGAATCTTTTTTTTATGGCTCCTGTTGTATAATTTTTTTTCCAGATGTATGGCTCAGAATTTTGGCTCATTTCCGAATATTATTTTTCTATACGAGATTCCAGATTGATTGTTCTTATTCTGAGAGTATTGTATGTTGCTTGTGTGACTCAGAGGTGATTATTTAAGCTGTGACTGTTGAGTTTATTTATCCCATAAATGTCGGTGAATAACACAGAGGAAACTTAAGGTTATTTTTATAATTAAGATGTTTACCTGAGTGAGTCGTTTGGGCCGTGATGGACGCTACCTGTGTTAGGTCCCTGGTGGTTAGAGCTGAATGTTATTGTTGTTATTGTTATTTTTATTATTATTTTATTGTTATTGTTTATTATTATTATTATTATTATTATTATTATTAGTAGTAGTAGTAGTAGTAGTAGTAAACTCTAGGGACCGGCACTGCAAACAACCTTCTCAGCACTCAGGTAAACAATGGATAGGTGAAGACGATAATAATGTGTGTATATAAAGTGAATATATTGGGTCGTGTGTTTCAGAAAATTTGATTGTTATTATTTTGTTTTTGTTGGGATTCCATAAGTGATCCTTTATTATTGTTGTTGTTTTAGTGTTGTTGTTTTGTTGTCTTGTGTTTGTTTTTAGTGTCTTCTTCTTAATATTCCCTTTTTTATTTCCCTTCATGTCTTCCTTTCTCTTCCTTCTTTCTTCCTCTTTTTTCCCCTTTTCTCCTTTTCTTTTCCTTCCTTTTTCCTATTCTGTCTTTCTTCCTGAGGATCAAATTTTAACCACATTCACCACCTCCTTTTCTGCCATGTGTATTATTCCTAGTTTTAAAGACCCTCATCTAACCCCCTTTTCTAATTGGTATTTTTAAGGAACTCTTCTTGAAATGAATAAAATCTTAGAATAGGTTGTTTTACTAATTATAGTTTTAAAGGTTAGCCTATCTCCCCCCCCCCCCTTTCTCTCTCCCCACTCCATACTCTCCCTCTCACCCACTCTCTCTCCCTCCCCATTCCCCCTCCATGACCAGACAGAGGGACCACCGGGGTAGAGCTATTGTCGTCGACGCTCGCCAAGGTGGACTTTATCAGGTACATATGGACATCGCCGCTCTTCTAATATTCAACCCCGAGCTCTTTTTTTAGAAGCTCTTTTTAAGCTCTATTTTAAACCCTTATCTACTTTACTCGCATGTTATTTTAGAAGCTCTGTTTTGAAGCCTTAAGCACTTAACTCCAAGGTCGTTTTGAAACTGTTTTGAAGCCTCAGCCAATTCACTCTCAGGGCGTTTTGAAGTTCTTTTTGAAGCCTTAAACAGTTCACTCGCAGGTTTTTTAGAAGCTCTATTTTATTAATCCTTAACCACTTCATACCCATGTCATTTTTAAGCTCTATGTAAGCTCTATTCTATATTCATAACTGTACTCACATGACTTTTTGAAGCTCTATTTTGAGGCCTTAGCCAATTGAAGCTTGAGGCAAGTAGCGTCACTCTTAGAGAACCGTGAATACAATATAAAACTTGAAATATATAGTCTCTCAGAGTCATCAGAGTTCTTCATAAAATTAATCTTAATTTATAATGACTCTTCACTCGTTCTATTTCTCTAAAAAGTATTGTGTCTACCAGGAGCAATAGTTCATGAACCTCTTTATGATTTCACTCACTCATCATACCAGCCAACACAGTTCATAATGTCAACAAATATTTCTTTTTTTATTGTTTTATTTTCAAGAATTATCGTATGGTATTGAAGTAAAGTTAAGACAGGAGGTTTTATAATTATATTTTTTTGCTATAATCTGTAGTATATTGTCTATCTGTGTCTACTTTACTTCTCTCTCCCACTTTAGTTTTGGGATGAATTAATTAAGGTGAATAAAAACCTCGAAGAAAGAGAAGGAGAAGAAAATAAGGTGATTGGTTCAAAATAAGTGTATAAGTGATTGGTTCAAGATAAGTGTATAAGTGATTGGTTCAAGATAAGTGTATAAGTGATTGGTCCAAGATAAGTGTATAAGTGATTGGGTCAAGATAAGTGTATAAGTGATTGGTTCAAGATAAGTGTATAAGTGATTGGAAGAAAGTTAGAACGACGAAGAGAAATAACCATAAATACTTACTCATATCCTACACGTTACTGTGCGTTCCAAATTGAGGTGTCAGGTTAGGTTAGGTTGGGTTAGGTTGGGTTGGGTTGGGTTAAGTCTCATTAGGCTGGATTAGGTTAGGTTAAAGTTGCATTACGTTAGGTTATCTTTCCTATTATCATTACCATGTACATAACATCACCGTTCACGATCTACTGTACAGTACAGTCATTGTTACATCAGCACCACACGTGAGACCTCTGGACCTCCCTCTTCCTCCTCTCTACACAGTTAATCCTTCTCTTTCTCAGTCTTTCTCCTGCTCTCTTGCCTTCATAAATCTTTCTAACTAATGTCTCACCTGCAACGTGATCCGTGCGTCTATGATATTCATGTAAGTTTACCCTTTCCTTTATCTAAATATCCAGAGACCTCTTTACTCCTTACATTCTTCTCTACATCTTCATTCTGTAATCTGTCAGTTTTCTTAACTCTCATAATGCTTCTTCAAACTCTCCATCGTTACTACCCTCAGTCTTGACGTGTCACTACTGAGACACACCTGAGTCTTACATCTATAGGAAGGAGTTGAAACAAACACTCCCCGATGCCGTCCCCTGAACACACTACACTCTGACTCCCATCACATGTTCATCTCCCTTCCCTTACTCCGTTGGTAACTTTAGTTCTCCTATTTCCCTTCTGGTTTAACATTGTTCTTAGATATTTGTATTCACTCACAGCCCTTCAGGTCTCCTCCACTCAAAGTGACATCACACAAAGACTCTTCTTTTCTTTCAGAAACTTGGACTCGGAAGTTTACTCTTTCATATTTTCACAGGAAACCTGTTTATTCTGATTTGATTGGTAAGTTCAAGCTTTGTTAATTTCTGAACATTCGTCCTTCCTCTGAAAATAAAAACACAAACGCATCAAAAAAAAAATAAGTATATAAAAATATATTCTCGCTGAGTGTACAGATCAAAGTACATTTCTTAGCAGCAAAGTTCAAAGACATACTTAAAAACTGCCCTTTATTCTCTTTCCTCTCTATACCTAGCACGTCCCTCCCTCCCTCCGCCCCTCCCTCCCCGTCTCCTGCCTTAAGCTCCCCTCGGCCCCAGCTGGTGTTCCCGGGCGAGGACCACCTACGGGGCGGGCGCCAGGTGGAAGGCGTCAGGGGGCCGACAGTGGTGCCGTCCTCAGCTGGGTTGGGCCACCTCCTGACGCGGGGTTTTGCCCTCCGTCGAGGCCCTCGTCAACACCCCCAGAATTTCCCTGCTGAGACTAATGTATGCTAGCTTTTGTTTACTTAAGGCTATATATGCTCTCTGACTCAAATGTATCCTGAAAACTTTACTAAGATAATTTATTTGCGTCGCGTTGACTCCCATCCAGCAAGATATATTTGTGAGTTGTGCTGGTTAAGAAAATTAGGACAATTTCCCTAGAAATAGAGAATGCTCGTCTTTTTTTTTTACCCATCCCTCCCTCCCACCCATCCACCTTCCTTCCCTCCCTCTGGGCTCCGAGATCGCGCCTTGATATACAGCAGTTTTTCGTGTTTGTGTTTTCGTTTTGTCTGGAGGGTTGAGAAGGAGTTGTCGTGTTGTCATCCATATATTTATATAATTTGCATGACACCGTCTGCACGGCTTTTTGTTATTTAGGATAGGAGTTGGACGTTTTCACTCTCATTTTCCTCTGGATATATACAATTTTGTACTTTACAGTTAATCAAATCATGGTGTGTTTATATATGTACTTATGTTAGGAAAGTTGTGTATTTGATATTTAAAACGCATTTTTAAGTGTTTGTAGACGCGCATAATTTTTCTTTGTTTTTTTTTAAGAGAAATTAAAAAAAAAAATCTGAATATTTTATATAAGCATTTCTGTCTTGTTTGTTCCTTCTCGCGTTAATTATCATCTTGGCACACTTTACCTCTACACTGTCTGCCCTCACAGGTGTAACCGCACGGCACTTACTCACTAATACAATATATGAAAATAATTAAACTGAATTTCACTCTTCAAGTAACTTTATATTGCGACTCTTTCACAAACGAAGTATTGTCACCCAACGAGAAACAGATTTTTACCACCGGGGCATCTACTGTATAAAGCTTTGAGTAGTGGAAAATATTCTAGTTTCGGTTAAAGGCTTTTTGTGGGGGGGGGGGGGGGGGGGGGGCAAGTATATTTTCTAGTTATGAGGTAATATCTATTGATCCCGATATAAAAAAATATATATTGTAAATTGAAAGATGGAGGACATAAGAGGCTGATACTTGGGTTAGTGTAGTCCCCCCCCCTCCCCCCCCCCTCGTAGCTGGCCTGACGTACACAAACCCTGACTCTGTGTTGAATAAAACTACCTGAGTGTCCGAGTAACGTGGAGCGGTGCGGCCTATTGGAGACACCATTCGCCTCCTGTCCAGAGGGTCACTGGTCCGAATCCAGGACATCTCAGGTCACTTCATAGTTGCAGGAAGCGAAGGCGATCGAGTGTAGTCGCGGACACTCTGCTGCCTTGTGTACCGTAAAGTAGGATTTATTTTAGTGTTCTGTATCCTCAGTATTATAAAACGACATTCATTATTCGTTTCATCTACAGTTGTGTCACGGCTGGACCAATAATATGTACAATATTGGACGAGGAACAATTTTTACATATCTCAATGATGGCACGTTATCAAGGCTACAGTTTATCCTCCCTGTCTAGTAAAGTCACAATAAAATACAGAGACCACTGCGCCGACAACTTGCTCCCGTTCGAAAACCACTTAATGAATGTTGAGTGGGATCTTGTCTACGCCTCCGACAACCCTAACTTGATCTGCTGCAACTTCTCTTGCATCTTCAATACTTGCTTTCTTAAATGCTTCCCCCTCAAGACTAAGTTAGTAAAAAAGTAAATATATCTTCAAACCCTATATTACAATTGATATCAAGGCAATGATAAAAGAAAAAGAAAAACTCTAGAAAAAATTTACAAAAAAGACCCATAACTTTCGGTGTTACTTACCTCAGTATACGAAATAGAGTAACACAAGCAGTTAGAAATGCCAGACGTAGGTATTATACAAATAAGCTCCAGTCAGCATTCGGCAACAGTAAGAAAGCCTGGAATATCATCAATTCTATCCAAAACAGGAACTCTCAACCTACGGCTGCCCACTCAGCTTTTATGACAAATGATACAGTTGTAACGCAATCCTTTCTCATTGCCAAACCAATTCAATGATTACTCCTGATCACCATAAGGAATTTAAAGCCTACCTGCAAAACAGACAGTAAAATGATCTGTTCTTATCCCCCGTCACGGCAGATGAATTATTGACCATCATAAAAATGTCCAAAGATGCAGCAGCAGGCGACGACAATATACCACTGAGCACCATTAAGAAAGTGGCCCACCTATTAACACCTTTCCTCTCACACATTTGTAACTATACTCTTCTGTAAAAATGTGTATGAGTTTATAATATACAGTAAAAACAAATAAAAATACAAAAATAGATGAAGAGATAAAACGTGATAACATTGCTTTTGTACAGCATTTACCAACACCATGTAAGTAACCCAGATGCTACTAAATGTTATATAATAATTTCTTTAGATAAATGTACAGTGCATCAAGGGCGACTAACAGGGTTTAAGCTCTCACTTGGCTCAGTCATGTCACTATTGTTATTATTGTCCACTCTGTGTTTTTCTGGGCTAAATAAACTGTTTCAATATCAATATACTTAACAACCTTCCCCACTCCTCCGTTAAGTCTCCCCTCTCTTTTTCCCCTCCCATTCCCTCACTTCCCCTCAGGTCCCTTGGGTACGGGCGTGACCTTGGGTGACCTGTGAGGAGGGGGGTGGGGGGAGGGAGGGGAGAGGTGGTGAGAGCGTCATGAGGCTGATGAGGGGAAAAGCAGTCGCTGGTGATGATGAAGGGAGGGGAGGATGAGTGAGGGGTGCGGTGGTGGAGGGTACAGTGTGTGTGAGAGGGGTACAGTGTGTGTGAGAGGGGTACAGTGTGTGTGAGAGGGGTACAGTGTGTGTGTGAGGGGTACAGTGTGTGGGTATCGAGGTACAGTGTATGTATTAGGGTACAATGTGTATATAAATCCACAAGTATATTAGTGTAAAGTACTGTACACGTACCGTATGTATGTATGTATGTATGTATGTATGTTTGTATAAGACCTTAAGAATGTGTACGTATACATATAAGTTTTCGTATATAAACTAATAGAGACGAGTTAGAGAGAAAATAAAGAAAAGAAAGATAGAGAGAAAAAGAGAGACAAATATCTTTACTCACGTCTCCAATGCCTCTATCACTAGCCCCCTTCCCTCATACTAAAATTTCCCCATTACCGAGAGAGAGAGAGAGACATGGGAGGAGCGGATGGGGTGGGAGAAGAGGGGTAATTTTCCCATCCCACCCCATCGTTCACAGGCTCCTGATTAACTTATAATTGACGCTGGGAAAGTCACGCAAATTAAAAGGTATTTACAAATATTATTTTTTTCTTTAGGTTATACAAATATGAAGACAAAATATTATGTTACGTATCTTAGTGGACCCGGGAGTTGGTGGAGTGTTTAGTGCTTCGCTGTAGGGGGTTGATATTGAAACAGTTTAGTGACATGGTTAAGACAGTTGAAAGCATGAGCTCTCTTAGTGGTACCCTGATATATACTGTACATTTATCTCAAGGAAGGATTAAGTAACATTTAGTATCATCTGGAACAGTACACATAGCTTGGTGGTAGTAAGAACATATCAGAATGTTCCCACGATTATCATTTATTTATTTATTTATTTATTTATTTTATTTATTTTATGTTTTTACATTTATAGGTATATGCATATTTTACGGTGGAGTTGATATATATTAATCTGGAAGTAATGATTTTGATAATAAAGATTGCAATACGGATAATAGTTGAAACAATAATAATAATAATAATAATAATAATAATAATAATAATAATAATAACAGCATAAGTAACGGTCCAAAGACTCCTAACTGATAACAATAATAACCACAATTACACTTATTCTCAAAAGCTCATAAACTCACACCACACAACATACCAAGACTCACGAACAAATTAAAAATAATCATCTTTTGACCTTAACCCAACAGGATCTTTGGATGGCTCGTTAGTGTACTAGACTTTAACGATCGTATCACAGGAAAGGACATTTAGAGAGGAACGATAAGGATAACTGGAATACCCACTTACATCTTGAGGGTGATTCATTCTTTCAGATATACACCACACAGCTATCGTCCTCTCCTTCTCATTCCTCCTCCCTCACTATACACTGCCGCACTGTAATTATTTCTGAAGACGTGAGTTGTAAGAGCAGGAGGGAAGGAGTTACCTCAAGAGAGTAGACGACCGTATTCTTAAGGTGGTATTTCCTGTCTTGTTCAGTCGCCGGGTTGACTAAGGGATGGGTGACGATGGGTGAGAATTTACTACACTTATCTTGGTTGTGTTCCTCAACGTAATTTCCGCCGTTCCTGACGTAACTGAAAGAGAATTATCGTACGTGAGGGGTTTATTTTTTTCAAGGATGGGTTAACTCGGCTAATGATTCATTCATGATCATTCTGTGTTGTGAACTGTCAACAAATCATCTGTTTACATTATCAAAACGACTCGAGTGTCCTAAAATCACAGCACCATTGTGTGTTTTTTTACCATTGATGTTCAGCTTTCGTGTGTTCAAACCTGTTTACATGTGACAATTGTAAATATAATATTTTCTTTTGTTTTTGTTTTTATTTTTGTCGTGTTATGGACCTACTTAGATCATGTGCTTAAAGACCTTTGTTAATGAAGCACAGAGACGCACACACAAAAGTCGCTGATATAATTATATATTACGTATATATTGTGTTGACCTGGTTCATACACCGGATGTTAAGTACTAAAAATTCTCCCAGATAAACTATGCTACCTTTAAGTTAAAAATACGTTAATTTTACCTGGATCAATTTTTATAATCCGTTTTGTATGATTTATTTACAGATGTCATCAGGTCTTGTAAGTATTGTCTGTGGATCTGGTGGAAAGTTTAACTAACAAATACAGGCACTACATAATAAAATACATGAATAAGTACATAGAATAAACCTATTGATCGCCTCCCTCCACCTCCCCAATTTCAAGAGGTCTTTAGAGGATTGCAGTTCTTTTCTTACCTGCTTCAAAAAATCCATTAAGATATACAATTATGTGTCCTTCCCTTTTCTCCCCATTTCAGAAAATTTCTTTACCCTCAAATAAAAATATAATAATAATAATAATTTAAATTCCATTAAGCTGTGCCACTATATCCCTCCCCCTCCTTCCTTCTTCACCTCATCCCCCCATTTCAAAAGCATCCTCCCTCCACCCATCCCCCACACCCCATCCACCCCGTCTCCCCTCCCCCCCAATTTCGAGAGGTTCCCAGACTGACAAGAAATAGGGAAGTAAACAGTGAATGCGATCTTTTTGATGCTAAAAAATTTGGCCAACGCTTCTTTACCCCCGAAGAATAAACAGCTGGTGGGAGGAGGAGGATTACGTGTTTAATTTGATGACCTGCGGATTGTGTGGCGTGGTGGGGGGTCCAGTGCAGGGGGGCGTGGTGGGGGTCTGGTCCAGAGGGGTGTGGTGGGGGTCCGGTTCAGAGGGGTGTGGTGGGGGTCTGGTCCAGGGGGGTGTGGTGGTGTCTGGTCCAGGGGGGTGTGGTGGGGGTCCGGTTCAGTAGGGTGTGGTGGGGGTCTGGTCTAGGGGGGTGTAGTGGTGTCTGGTCCAGGGGGGTGTGGTGGGGGTCTGGTCCAGAGGGGTGTGGTGGGGGTCCGTTCCAGGGGTAGCATGGCAGGGGTCCGGTCCAGGGGGGGGGGGGGGCGTGTTGGGGTCCGGTCCAGGAGGGGATAAGGGTGGAGAAAAATTTAAAAAAAAAATGCAAAATAAAATATTAACATTACAGTGTAAAAAAAAATTGTATTTGGTTAATATTTATTTTAGTGTCTGGCTGGTGTTAGTAGTGACCCTGGTGTTAGTAGTGACCCTGGTGTTAGTAGTGACCCCACCACTAACACCAATGGTAAGACTCTTTCTCTTACTACTAAGCGCATATGAAGATGGGTCAAAACATTGGTGATAGTGAACTAACACACACATTTATGGAGGGTCTCTGGACAACTGTATTAGTTTTAATCTATCATACACAATTTATAACCCCGATGTGGTCACTGATCTTATGTCTGGTCACAAAACAATCCTACCCAGAATACATATGGTCAGTTCTCCCCCCCCCCCCCCACCCACTTTGATGGTAAATTCAACTAGGATTACAAGTCTGACAATTACCAAACTTCCCATGGCGCGATCTTGTAGTTAGGACTTATATCCCTTCATCACTAACAAAGTCACTACCAAAAAGAAGGAAATGTGGTCAGCAGAGTGTTATGGTGACCCCCCCCCCCCCCCTTGCCACCGTCAGGGAACGCTCGAAATGCTTGGGAAATATGTCAACGGCCTCAATTAGCTTACTCCCCCTTAGCACGGCCTAGACTGACGTAAACCACATTCAGAGGTAAAAGCAGCATAGGCTCGTCTCCCATCCTCACCCGTTCGAAAAATCTTATGAATTAATAACCAAATGGGATCAGTTCTCTTGCTATAATATTGTAATTGGTTGA
Source organism: Homarus gammarus (assembly GCA_958450375.1). Lineage (NCBI taxonomy): Eukaryota > Metazoa > Arthropoda > Malacostraca > Decapoda > Nephropidae > Homarus > Homarus gammarus. The sequence goes on along the minus strand of CAUDMG010000774.1, from coordinate 608,629 downwards.
AGGTCAAACATATGAACGAGACGTCGGTATTATATGGTTTTCTGTGGATTAATTCCGGGTATTTAGAAATTCATTGTAATTATAAAATGTTATGTTGTCTTTTTTTTTCATTTTCCTTCTGTCTTTTGTATTGTCTCTATTTATATCTTTTGTGAAAAAAGATTAATGTTTCTTCTCCCTTCCCCTTTACCTCCCTTTCTTATTAAATACTTTGTCTCTCGCTATTTCCTATGTCATCACCTCTCTCTCTCTCTCTCTCTCTCTCTCTCTCTCTCTCTCACTGAGGCCAAATTAATCACCTTGAAGACCTTCCCTAACAGCGGTCGTTAATGAGTGAGGGGAAGTGTGGAACTTGAGTTACTACGGCAGGTGGCTTCCCTCAGACACCCCCCCCCCCCCCACACACACACACTTCCCTTCCCTACCCCTCACTCCGTCTTCTCACCTCTCCCCGTCTCTTCCCCTTCCTCTTACTCTTTCCTTTTGCCCTCACTCCATATCTTCTTCCTTCATTCCTTCCTCTCACCTCCTCCCTCTCCTCTTTCCAACCCCTCACTCCCTTACTTTCTCTTGTTCCTCTTGAGTTTACATCACCGTTCTCTCTTTCCTCTGTCCTTTTGATATCAACTTTAATGCATGTTTGATTTTTGCTTATGATTATTTATCCTAAAAGCACAACTACTATCATCATCATCATCGTACAACACCTGCACCTTTCTTTCTTTCTTTCTTTCTTTCTCCCCCCCAGTGCCACCACCACACTCCCGTCACCACTTCATAGTCACGCCGTCACCGTCCAGAAAACCACATTTGTCGTGACAGGGATGAGACGCGCCCCTTTACTCTTCCCTCACGGCGTCGTTTAATCTCGTCACATGTTGTTGATGCCACTACTAACTAAGACCGGTATTCAAAGGCTTTTTTTCTCCGGGTTAATAATGAGGTGATTATATTCGCCTAAGTTCCTTCGTTGTAATATTTTCTAGTATATCCACGAGACAGATGGTTTTGTTAGACAGACAGACATACGGCGTAAAATTTTGATATATTTACAGGTGTCAAATACATTAATGAAATATACAGTAGTCATAACACTTTGTAAATATACTTACGTCAAACACTTTTTCTAAAACCTACAGTTACTACCAAGACCTTTTCTGAAATTTACCTACGTCAAGACCTGTTTCCAAATAAACACATCAAACTTCTCTCCAAAAACAAACACACGTCAAACACCTTTCTAAAACAAACAGGTGCCAAATCTCTTTTCTAAAACTTGTACACAATCAGACATTTTTCTAAAACATTCACGCATAAAATTAATTCTAGAACATATGTCAAGATTTAAAAAAAAAAAGGTAAATAAATAAAAACACGCAGCAAATTCCTTTTCTAAAATTCCCTTTTTGACTTATTAAGAGTAGGTGTGACCCGTTAGTTGACCTTTCTTCCATTCTTATAGGTGCCTTTGTTATTCTTGTTCTTATAGTTTATCACGGTCTCCCACCCCCCCAGAGAGAGAGAGAGAGAGAGAGAGAGAGAGAGAGAGATTCGACAATACTCCAATATTGTCGTTTATCATTTTTTTTATACTTTGAAACACAAGCAACATAAAGATAGATATAAGATAACTTTTTTTTAACAAACTCTAAGGAGAGATACACCGATATCATCATATTCAAGGGATTAGTTCATCGTATTAAAAGGGTTAAATTATCGTACTCAAGGTGTTATGCCACCATATTCAAATGGTTAAGCCACCGTACTTAGGTGATGAAATAATCGAACTCAAAGGTGTTAAAATCCATAATCCTTGTAAAATTTATATCCCCCAAATCGTAATTAAACACCGTGAGATCAACACCCTATCATCGACCACCACACAGCTCTCGTAATTCTCCCTCTACTTGCTAGATATTATTCCATCCGTCTATTTATATGATAGACAAATATACGTTCCCTTTGTCCAGTGTCCCACATGCATAAGACAATATCCCTACGGCGGCCGAGGTGGAGACATATCGGCCTCTGAGACCAACAAATAGTCTTTCACCCTTGCATGGCCTATGTATAGCTCAGTGCCTCCTGTTGATAACTGCAGTGCCAATTGTACATCTGGTCTCTGTCACCCTTAAATAACATCAAAGAGCAAAAATGTAATCGGATAGAGGCGCAGCGACATACCCGAGGCCGGATACCACCGTCGAGGAGGAGGTACCAGTCTGGTGGACCTCGGGTAAGTGGGACGATGGTGGGTAGACTGGTGTTCGGGTGAGGGGTTGTATGAGAGAGAGGGAGAGAGAGGTAGCTGGGGGGGGGGGAGATGGAGGAACGTCAGAGGTAGACTGATCTTCGGGTGGGGGGGTGGGAGAGAGATAGCCGGGTGGGAGAGATGGGGGGGGGAGGATGGGAGGTGCGAGGGCTGGCTCAAATCATACTAGTAATGGCTTGCCTCAATGTGGGTTTAATTGGTGATCCTAATCATATCAATCTTTATTTTTTTTTCATTCCTCTTCGTAACCGGATGTTCTTAATGCATTGTAGGTTGACCTCGTTACCGGGAACACGTAATGTAGCCTTGACGTCACCTATTAAGATGGTTGGGCAGAGCTGATTGACTCCACGCTTCATCCATTATAGTTTACTGCGATATTTGATGATGCTTGGCAAAGGTGTGTGAGCCTGAGGGTGAGAGCGAGGGATGTGATTACCGAGGGTGAGAGGCGCTGTGTGGGAGGTGAGGGGTGGTGGGGTGAGGGGAGGGAAGGATCGCCAGGTGGTTCATAACACAGGCAAATGCGCTTCCTCCACACCGCTGCCACCTTACACTCACGTCTTTTCTTAGCTGTTTAAGGCAAGTTTCATTCTCCTTAAGTCGACCCTTCCTCGTAAACACCGCCATCTTGCCTCCCTATTGGGCTTCCGAAGTATAAATCAATCACCTGGGTCTCACTTTACTATTGATCACAAGTTGCTGAACTCTGGCGAAAGAGAAGATAATGACTTGAGTTGTTCTTTCATCTCTTGATCAAGGAACAGAACGAAGAGTTTAGGAATGGTGTTATTTTGTCCATGTGTTTCGTTCATGTCTTTGGGTGGTGCCCTAAGCCTTGTTTTTCTTCTTACCATGTGTTTGCATTCATTATTTCCATTTCGACGTCTGACGGGTCGCAAATAGCCCGCCGCGGGTCGCCGCTCCCCTACCTGAACCAACCCGCCCAAGTTTTCCTCCACCAGGAGTATCAAAGGCGTCTGGCAAACAGTAGGAAAAATCAGACAGCATATTAATTTAATTAAATGGCAGCGTATATTCGTACCCAGATTTATTTAGGTAATTATTTCAGATATGTGTTTTATACAGTTTAAGGCTGTGATACATATTTACATCCGACACAGATGATAAACAGCCGGATTAAATATAAAAAGAAAACATTGTAATGATTCTTTTAATAATGAGTTCGTAAACAAGACCGCCAGCAACATGCGAATAAGTTTTAACAACTGTTTTTTTTTACGGTGTCCTACAATGGATCACAGATGATAATGTTGGTACTGTACGTCTGGCAGCGAATATAATAAAGTGTCTTTGGACTAAAAAAAACTCCCCCCGTGTAGAAGATGATCGTCGGTCATTCAGCTACTATGGTAGACGAGTATTGAGCTGCTGACTCAACTAAGAATGTATCAAGGCATGGCTGTGATATTGTAATGTGTCTCGACTTACAGTTCAGGATCTTGTGAAAAAAAAAATTATTGTCTAGAGATACAGTGATTGATGTGCCCCTTTGAACATGTTAAACTGTATATATCAACTTGCATTACGAGATTATAATGCATCAAGTTATTGATTAACCCACTGAAAGACTTTAACCCCTGTGCCCCCGGCCGATCACACTACGGGCTTCCCACACCTGCGCCCGACCCTCAAACCACGAAGGTAGATGCGATGGCCACGCCGGCTCTTGTTAAACAGTCAGAACTCGGAAACGCTTTTCAAAATATAAGTTAAGAAACTACTACTACTACTACTACTACTACTACTACTAATACTACTACTACTACTACCACTTATAATAATAATAATAATAATAATAATAATAATAATAAACCAAAAGGTATTTTCCTCCTCCTGACACACACACACACACATACACACACACACACACACACACACACACACACCACGAACACAAACACAGAGTCACGAGACAGGCGCTAACTAACAAATATTCTTCTTTTAAACCTTTAGTACGAACCTCTGTCAATATTACCCTTCTTAGTGCCTGAATATTGCAGAGAATAGGAAGGCGTTTGTGTGTAAGAAGTGAGAAATAGTCGCAGCTCTGGAGGCAGGAGTGGACCGCCCTCTGACCACCGTTCCTCCCCGGCGGTTTAGCTGGATACGTATTTTTCTTGGAGATTCACTGTGCGCGGTACACAATGGTCGTCTTCTGCAGAAAGCGCGTGTAATGTGTTCACAAGGCACAGGGCAAGGTGCCTTAGTTAATATGTACACATATACCTGGTTATGGAGCACCCAGACACACACACACACACACACACACACGTACACGCACACATATGCACGCACGTTCTCATACATACACACACACAGAGCTAAACAGACGTGGCATATAGGTAAACATAGTGATGCATGTGTGTGTGTGTGTGTGTGTGTGTACCTACACTTGTATAGATGCGCGCGCGCGCACACACACACACACACACACACACACACACACACACACACACACACATTTAAAGAAATAAACATACACACATTCATATACTACACAACCAACACAAACACAAAACCAAACGAAAAATCCGAACTCAAGATAAACACCAGAAGCGCAAAATATTACCCAAATAAAACGCTTTAGAATCTCAGATGTCTACGATAATAATCATGTCACCCGACGATCATCAGGAGTTTTTTGTTTACATCTTAACCTTCTCACAAAACTGACTGTCTTACGTTCACAGTTACAGCAGAGTGCTTTGTCTCTGATGTATGATGAAGTTGTGTTTTGCCTGAAGCTATTGTCATGACCAAATAGGTGTCATGTCTAAGCTTGCATCATGTCTAAATTATTGTCATATCCAGGCCTTTAGTCATGTCTAAATCGTTTATACATTGGAATGGGTCATGCCTATAAATAAATGTCATATCCAGGATTACCCGGAATTTCTGAACACACGTCTTTAGGTAAGTGAACTTCTCCAGCTACAATGCAGTCTCAGTACAACTCCGATGCCATTTTAGTTGGTAGTTAAGTTGAGTCAATTAGACGAGTTCTTACACGACCAGGTAAATGGACTAAAGTTTTAAACGTAAGATGCTGTAAGACTCTGAACCGTGGATCGTGTACCCTAGTCCTCAGCGGTCGAGTCGTGGTGGTCATGATGTATGTTGTGTGTTTAGACAACGAACCAGTTCATGGGCCCCGTCACTACCTCCACCACCACCACAGCCGACAACACCGCCGCTAATGCCTGTTGCAGCCGCCCCCCAGCCGAAAATGTCCACTTCAATTGTCCAACGCCGCCCACTGTAGCCGCTAACGTCATCGTCCATCATCTCCTCCTCCTCTTCCTCCTCCTCCTCCAACACCACCACCAACACCACCACCAACACCACCACCACCACTACTACTTCCACCACCACTACTACCTGCCCCCCACCACCACTACCTCCTCCTCCTCCTCCACCACCACCACCACCACCTCCCCCACCACCACCACCACCACTACTACCTCCCCCCACCACCACCACCACTACCTCCACCACCACCACCACCACCATCAACACCACCAACACCACCAACACCACCACCAACACCACCACCACCATCACCATCACCATCACCACCACCACCACCACCACTACTACTTCCACCACCACTACTACCTGCCCCCCCACCACCACCACCACTACCTCCTCCTCCTCCACCACCACCACCACCTCCCCCACCACCACTACTACTTCCACCACCACTACTACCTCCCTCCCCCCACCACCACCACCACTACCTCCTCCTACACCACCACCACCTCCTCCTCCTCCACCACCACTATTTCCTCCTCCTCCTCCACCACCACCACCACTACCTCCTCCTCCACCACCAC
>CAUDMG010000774.1:542500-597500 GCA_958450375.1 Homarus gammarus | reverse complement strand
TATTTTTTATTATATCTTTCGCCATAATAACTACTGTACAGTGATCTTATAACCTTAGAAAAACGTAATTCATTATAAATTCCCCCCCAGATTCTCACCTCTTCTCAAATCATCGTCATAAGGGGTTTCATTTTCAGCGAATTCCTGCCAATGTGAGCGTGCCAGTGGGATTCCAGGCAGATTCCTAGACAGCCATTCCCAGTGTCGGTACCGCATTCTCGGATCAAGTCGAGGAGTAATTTGTGGACGTGTCATAATCCCTGCACAACACTGCGGTTCCCGTTTTCTGTACGACTAAAGGGGGGACTTTGTTATTCTTGTAAGATTTATAAGTTTGTCGCAGCTGTGGGATTTTGTGTCAGCTCGTCCGTGCATCCTGGCCTGGGGTAGGGAGAGAGTATCTATGTGGAGGATTTATGTGGATTACTTTCATTTCTTAGGTCTTCTTTTCAACGGTGTGCTAATCCCCAATCTTAAACCTTAGGTCGATGCCATCTGTGAAAATAAAAGAAAGACCAGCTGTGATCTCAGAACAAGAGAGAAGAAAAATACTTGTTGGGGTATTTTTGTTTTCTGTGGGTTTACGAATCATAAGGAACGACTGTTGGCCACGGATATAAGGTGTCTCGAGGATGTTAAATTTCCATATATGTAGGTTATTATGGCCAGGGTAATGGGGTGCTTAAGTAGACAAAATAATAGTAAAGTGTATCGTTGAACTCTTTGTCTCGACGTAGCCTCAGACACACACACATTCCCTCTTCTCGAATATCCTCTTCATTTCCTCGTCTTTCTCCTTCGCTTTATCATTGTCTCTCACATTCTTTGTTGATCCTTCTCCTCTTCCTCCTCCCACGTACCTCATATCCGCGAGTTATACACTGTTCCTTCTTATGTCTCCTTCTCACCGGCAAGTTGTAAGTCTTGAGTGTATGTTTGGGTCGTTTACTAGTTCCCTGGTATCATTCACCGATGGTTTTTAATCTTATTTTTCGTTCATTTATTCATGTGTGTGGGTGTGTGTGTGTAATAATAATAATAATAATAATAATTAACGGTTTATTGAAAGAGCTTGGCAGCCAGAAGGCTGAAAATATACAGTTACATATTTGGGGAGTGGGTTACGAATTACAAATAATATACAAGTAACATAAGTGACACAAATAAGACATATAATAACTTAGATGGGGAAAAGCTCAAACTACAGTTCAATTCAACATAGTGACAGTGTTACAGTATTACAAGTTATTGATAATTTTTACAATGGTTGGGACTGGGCTGTTCTTATAGCGATCAGTTCGTGCACGTATGGGCTGGATGCGGTTGTGGTGTCGAACAGCAATTCTCGGACAAGGGACCTCGGGTGGTAGTAGGAGCCGGTGTCGGGGATGGTGTAGAAGCTTCTTACCAAATTTGCAGATGAGGTCGTGGTGATGGTCAGTGAGAGTCGAAAGGGTCAGTGTGTTGAGCGCTTCTTGATATGTGGAGTAGGAGGAGGAGAGAATAATCTTGCATGCCCTCTTTTGCACTTTTTCTAGGTGTTTACGTTGTGTGGCATTTAGGGAGGAAGACCAGGTGGGGGAGGCATAGGTGAGCTTGGGAAGTATGAATGTTGTGTAAACACTGAGGAGCTCGTGTGCAGGAACTCCGAGGGACTTGAGTCGGCGGAGGAGGTGGAGACGGAAACTGGAGGATTTGACAACTTCATTGACGTGTGGCTTCCAATTTAGTTTGTTGTCTATGGTGACGCCGAGGAGCTTCGTGGAATCTACGACCTGGAGTGTGTTCGGACCTAGAGTAATGGAAGGAGGTGGGACAATGTCGGAGGAGAGGTTGATGTGCATAACCATGGTCTTGGTATGGTTGATGGTGACATGGTTGTTGGTAGCCCAGTTTTGGAGACTGTTCAATAAATCCTGAAGGGCGGTATAGTTGGGAGCAGAATTGTTGACGCTGATCCCAATGGTGGAGTCGTCGACATATTTCCAGCGAGCAGGGGTTTCTCTTAGGGCATCATTGATGAGCATAAGGAAGCAGAGTGGTCCCATCTTGGTGCCTTGGGGGACGCCACAGGTGAGTGACTGAAAGGTGGAGACAGCCCCTCGGAAGCGTACAGCTTGGCGTCGGTCACTGAGGAAGTCTGTAAGCCATGGTATGAGGCTTCTCCGAAGCCCGAGGTCAATAGCTTTGTTGATGATTATATTGTGGTCGACTAGGTCGAACGCTTTAGTGAAATCAATGAAGGCGACAGCTACAGACGTTTTTCGTTTCTCGAGATGGCGGTATATGTAATCGAGAAAGCTGACAAGACAGTGAGTGGTGGAGGAGGTTTTCATGTTGCCAAATTGCTGAGGGTCTACGACTCCTGCAATATCAGCATAAGCCCAGTCGAACACAAAACTTTCACAGATTAGGCTGGGTATTGGGGTGATTGCAATAGGTCGTAGCTGATTTAAGGATTGTGGGCTGGTTGACTTGGGCACTGGTGATACATAAGAGGTCTTCCAGTCAGCTGGGCATCTGGCTTGACTGAGGGAAGCATTGATGATGGAGCAGAGGGGTTTAGCAAGCTCCGGGGAGAACTCCTTGAAGAGTTTCATTGGTAAGTCAATGGGGGTGGTAGAGCGTTTTAATTTTAGTTTGTCCAGGCGTTTTGCTACGTCAAATTCTTCTACTAAGTCAGTGGGAAGGGAGGCTGGTAGGTAAGCAGGGAGAGTGGTTGTGTCAAGCCGTGGGAGCGTCTGGCATATAGTAGCGAAATGGTTATTTGTTTGCTCAGCTGCGTCAACACTAGTGAGATGGCTAAGGAAGGGGAGGGGGTGTGTCTTATTGTTTAGTCCACAGAGTTCTTTAAGCTTACCATACCATTGACTGATGTTGGTCTGTTTCAGGTGTTGTAATTTGGTTGGGTAGTGGGACTTCTTTGCAGTGCGTATTTCGCGGATGACTCGGTTGCGAAGGGACCTGTAGCGGATGTGGTCACTGAGATGAAAGGCTCTGTCTCTCTGTTGCATAAGTCTTTTGATCCGAGGTGTGATCCAGGGCAAGTCAGCTGGGTGAGATCTGACGGACTTCTCGGGGAAGAAGTGGTGGTGAGCTTGCGTGGTGGTGTTGGTATAATTTATCCATTTGGTTTCCACGTCATCCACGCTAAGTACTTCAGTCCAGGGATGGTGAACTATCCACTGTGTGTGTGTGTGTGTTAGCGTTATTGTGCCTTTACTTGATGTGCTTCACCCAGTGTCAACACCTCCTACTGTATCTCTCACGTCTTACTGCGCCTCGCTTGTCTCTCCTGTAACCAGTATGTTGTCTCTCCTTATTTATTAGTGATAGTCTCATTATCTCTCTCACTTATTCGTATTCATTCATTTATTCTTTATTGCGTTATTGTTTAATGCTCAGATTTAACTCTCTCTCTCTCATATATTAAAACATTACCCAAAGTTGGTGTTCCATGAACGATCTCCCCAAAAATGAGGATCACATATCAAGGTTTCCAGGGAGGAAGGAGTCAACAATGAAGAGGGGCTCTGCCAAGGTATTGTCTTGGCGGGGCAGAACAACGGGCCAGTTCCCAGAAGTGTCCATTGATCAGCGTGTTTGGCTGACAAGCGTCGGGGAGATGTACACATCACAACACAGTATAAAAACATTCCCCGTGGCAGCAGAAGCAAGGCAAAGCGAAGGTTCGTCTGGCGTTTAGCTGTCTACAGGCACCCCGTGATAACATTCCCGCTTGCAGACAGAAGTAAGGTTAAGCGAAGGTGCGTCAGGCGTTCATCTCTCGACGGGTAACCCATGATAACATTCCCACCGGGAGACAAAAGCAAGGCTAAGAGAAGATGCGTCAGGCTTTGCTCTTTATAAGCATCTATGATCGGCACTGTGAAAACATTTACAGTGAGAGAAGAAGCAAAACTGGCGAAGATGCGTCAGGCGTTGTTCTCCAATGGTCTAGGTGACACTAGTGGCAGGCAATAAACGCCCCGCGGCCCTGTGGAATTCCCTCACTGGCGTGGGTCAGTTCACATAATTTCTCACGTTATTTTTTACTGCATTTTATCAGCCCTACGTCAACTTTTCCTAACCTGACTGATGGATATTGTTCACACTTGAGGAAGTTTTTCTCAGGTGTGACGTAACGCAGACAATGACCGGTTCTTGGCCAAACATTATTATCCCTAACATCTTAAGAAGCAACACACACACACACACACCCACTTACCGTAGAGTCTCAGTGTTAATCATTCTTAATCCATCTGTTACGATAATACACATGAAAAACATAGATAAGTTACGTATGGTGTGTGTTTGTGTGTGTGTGTGTGTTTGTGTGTGTGTGTTTGTGTGTGTGTGTGTGTGTTTGTGTGTGTGTGTTTGTGTGTGTGTGTTTGTGTGTGTGTGTGTTTGTGTGTGTGTGTTTGTGTGTGTTTGTGTGTGTGTGTTTGTGTGTGTGTGAGAGAGGAAATAAATGATTGATGTTGTAAAGGCTTGACCGTTAAGATACCAAGAGAATTGAATTATTTACATTATTTGACAATGATCTCTTCTCCTATATGTTAAAATATGCAGAAATTAACAAAACAAACACAAAAACACACACACACACACACACACACACACACACTTTCACCCAAATACTCTATCTCCTGCTCAGTCACAAACACCTCCCGCGCCCCCCTACTCAGTCACAAACACCTCCCGTGCCCCCTACTCAGTCACAAACACCCCCCTACTCAGTCGCAAACACCTCCCACGCCCCCTACTCAGTCACAAACACCACACACGCCCCCCCCCCTACTCAGTCGCAAACACCTCCCACGCCCCCTACTCAGTCACAAACACCTCCTGCGCCCCCCCTACTCAGTCACAAACACCTCCCACGCCCCCTACTCAGTCAAACACCTCCTGCGCCCCCCTACTCAGTCACAAACACCTCCCACGCCCCCTACTCAGTCGCAAACACCTCCCACGCCCCCTACTCAGTCACAAACACCACACACGCCCCCCCTACTCAGTCGCAAACACCTCCCACGCCCCCTACTCAGTCACAAACACCACACACGCCCCCCCTACTCAGTCACAAACACCACACACGCCCCCCCTACTCAGTCACAAGCACCACCCACGCCCCCCCCCCAATCAGTCACAAACACCTCCCGCGCCCCTCTACTCAGTCACAAACACATCCCACGCCCCCCTACTCAGTCACAAACACCTCCCGCGCCCCCCTACTCAGTCACAAACACCATCCACGCCCCCCTAATCAGTCACAAACACCTCCCACGCCCCCCTACTCAGTCACAAACACCACCCACGCCCCCTACTCAGTCGCAAACACCTCCGACGCCCCCCAGTCACAAACACCTCCCACGCCACCCAATCACAAACACCTCCCGCGCCCCCCTAATCAGTCACAAACACCTCTCACGCCCACTACTCAGTCACAAACACCACCCACGCCCCCTACTCAGTCACAAACATATCACACGCCCCCTACTCAGTCACAAACACATCTCACGCCCCATACTCAGTCACAAACACCTCCCACGCCCCCCTACTCAGTCACAAACACCTCTCACGCCCCCTACTCATTCACAAACACATTCCCACGCCCTCTACTCAGTCACAAACACATCCCACGCTCTCTACTCAGTCACAAACACCCCCCACTCCCCTCCTACTCAGTCACAAACACCTCCCACGCCTCCCAGTCACAAACACCTTCCACGCCCCCTACTCAGTCACAAACACCTCCCACGCCCCCCTACTCAGTCACAAACACCTCCCGCACCCCCTACCCAGTCACAAACACCTCCCGCACCCCCGTACTCACTCACAAACACATTGGTACCTGCTGTGTCGACAATAAGTGCACTTGAGTATATGTAGGTGTTTGTGTGTTTGTGCTGCCTCTCACTTATTTTTCACGACCCCGAGAGTTAATCTATCACTATGGCACTTGGCACTATGGCACCTGGCACACGTATTGACACCGTGCCACTTGAGTTTTGTTTGGCTTTTTAATGTCGAAGGATAATGAGGTAGTGGAGAGGGGGAAGGGGGAAAAGAGTGGGGTTGGGAAGGGAAAGGGGGAAAAGGGATTTGAGAGGGGAAGGAGGAAGAGGGGGTTGGGAAGGGAAGGGAGAAGAGGGGGTTGGGAGGGGAAGAGGGAAGAGGGGTTTGAGAGGGGAAGGGGGAAGAGAGTGGGGTTGGGAAGGGAAAGGGGGAAGAGGGGTTAAGGAAGGGAAGGGGGAAAAGGGGGTTAGGAAGGGAAGGGAGGTGGAGGAAGGGGGATGATTGAGAGGACGTTGAGTGATGGTGACTAGAATTCATTCATGTTCTTGTCTAGAAAATGTTTGTGTGTGTGGGTGGGGGTGTGGGGGTGGATGGGGTGGGGGGTATGGGATTATGAAAGAGTCCAAGATGGCGGTTTTCTTTATGTATAACTTGATCGTTTATAATATTAATAACTAGTACCTTATTGGTGTGTTCGTGTCTCCCTGTTTGTCTGTCTGTCTCTCCTTGCTCTACAGGGGGGGCCATGAGGGCTGAGGTGTGTACAAGGTCAAGTTCGACAATAAAGGGCACTGACCCAATAAATTACCTCCCTCCCTCTGGCTCTCCATTTACATTATACGACGTCGACTATTGGCTTCCGTGTTAATGTGTTTATTCTTGTTTTAGTTTAGAAAGATGTTAACTATGAATATTGATTAGCATATACAGTCTTGTGGGTTTATTTATTATTATTTTATTATTATGTCGATGGAAAATGCAGACATATGGGTCAAAGAAACCTCCTCAGAAATTGTCAAGTGGTCGCCCGCTAACATATTTGAACCACCCAAGTGTGCGGCCACCAAAGAAATGATTCGGGAGATGACTCGCTTCATGACTGATTACACTCAGGACCGCTTCCTCGCCCCTCTAGCTCTTCAAATACTGGCAATAATATCACACACAAAGGCTAAGCACAAAGAAAATGTGGCAGCAATGAAGAGAAGATTGGCAATTTGGCAGACTGGGGCCCTAGATGATCTCCTATGTGAAGACTAAAAATTACGGGTGACGGAAAGCAAAACACCGATGACGTGGCAAGAAAATTTGGAAACAAAATGCGTGTGGGAAAAGTGTCTCTTGCGGTAAGATCTCTCACAGAGGAATCCTCCGGTGGGGTGATGCCAATAAACAGAGAGACATTAAAACTATTGAAAGAGAAACATCCCCCGGCAAGCGAAGACGAAGGCATCAGGTTCCAGGGTGACTATATCCCACCAAATGCTGTCCTGTTCGAGAAAATAACAGGAGAGATGGTGTGGAAAAAGGCACTGCAGACTCGAGGAGGAGCCGGCCCTTCAGGTCTGGATGCAAACGGTTGGAGAGTCATCCTCAGCACAAACAAGTTTGGCCCTGTAGCAAGCGATCTCTGCACTGCCATTGCCGCCCTTGCAAGAAAGCTTGCATCCTCTTGCTGCCATCACCTCCAGGCCCTGACGGCCTGCCGCCTTATTCCTCTGGAAAAGAAACCAGGATGTAGACCTATAGGGGTGGGGGAAGTGCTGAGGCGGATCATCGGAAAATGCATAATGGAGGTGGTAAAGGATGATGTCAGGGCAGCAGCAGGGAACCTACAAGTGTGTGCTGGCCACCAGGCTGGTGGGGAGGCTGCCATTCACGCCATGAGATTGATTTTTGAGCAGCGTGACTGTGACGGCCGTTCTCCTGGTGGATGCTTCAAACGCATTCAGCATACTTAACCGCAAGGCTGCACTGCGCAACATCAAGATCAAGTGTCCAAGCTTTGCGATGTATGTTGAAAATTCGTATAGGAATCCATCAGACCTCTACATAGTAAACAACAAGGCTCTAAGAGGTGATACCATCTTACAGTCAACCGAGGGAACAACACAGGGGGACCCTGTTGCAATGGCAATGTATGCAATTGGCCTATCAGTGCTCCAACAAGAAATAAAATTTGAAACAACTGGGGTCAAACAAGTGGCATATGCTGATGACCTTACAAGAGCAGGAAAAGTGGAGGGCATCAAAAAATGGTGGGACTTGGTAACATCGCGAGGTCCACAAATAGGGTACCACCCAAACGCCAGCAAGTCCTTCCTCATCGTGAAGCCAGAACATTATGAACGGAAGTGAGGTCAAAATAACTAAGGACGGCCAAAGACATCTAGGCGCAGTAATTGGCACTACGGACTTCAAGACCGAGTACGTAGCGGGAAAGGTGGATCAGTGGGTTAGTGAAATCCAAGCTCTGTCTGAGATTGCTAACACAGAGCCACATGCGGCTTTTGCTGCATTCACCCATGGAGTCAAGCATCGTTGGAACTACCTGATGCGTACTATCCCTGATATCGGACCCCTTCTCCACCCTCTGGAAGAAGCTATCAGTGTCAAGTTCATTCCCAAATTAGTGAAACACCCTGACTTAACCCCAGCAGAAAGAGCACTTCTTGCACTTCCACCAAGACTGGGAGGGATGGGACTAACAAATCCAGAGGAGATTGCTGCCACTGAACATCAAAATTCACTTAAGCTCACGGCAACCCTCACGGACCACATAATAGCCCAGAATGCAACAGGGGAAGTGGATACCAGTGAAGTAAATAAGATTCGTAGGTCCATTACGACAGATCGACAGCACTGCCAAAATGATAAGTTGCAGCAACTATTGCTGCAGGTACCAGAAAATTTGAAAAAAAAAGTAGCTATAGTGCAGGAGGTGGGCCCCTCGAACTGGTTAACTACGTTACTGATAAGGACAAATGGTTTCAGTCTTATTAAACAAGAATTTACAGATGCCATTGCTCTAAGGTACGGTCGGCCAGTAGAAGGTTTGCCCTCCCAATGCGTGTGTGGCTCTTCCTATGATGGTGATCACGCCATGGTGTGCAAGAATGGGGGCTTCATATGCATGAGGCATGACGAGGTAAGGGATCTCACAGCAAATATGTTGAAGGAAATCTGCCGGTATGTCATGGGAGAACCGACCCTCCTTCCATTGTATGGTGAGATTTTCCAACACAGGACTTCAAACACATCTAACGAAGCCCGTGTGGACGTCAGTGCTCGAGGATTCTAGACGCGAGGACAGCGAGCTTTCTTCGACATCAGGATTTTTGATCCCATGGCCGCATGTCACCGTAACCTAGCTCTCGATGCTGCACATAGGAGGAACGAGAATGACAAGAGAAGGGCATATGGGGAGAGAATTCAAAACGTTGATCAAGGCAGCTTCACTCTTCTAGTGTTCACAACCTCTGGTGGGATGGGACCAAGTGTAAGATGTTTCTACGCCAGACTCACGGAGGTGATCTCCGAACAGAAGCAGCAGCCCAGAAGTTATGTTACAGCCTGGATGAGATGTCGACTGTCTTTCTCCTTCGGTCGGCTTTGCTCTGCCTCAGGGGAACGAGAGCATCGGCCCCAATTCCGACAACTGCTGCAGATATTGACTATGCGGCTACTGTCACTGAATGCCGCATAGATCTGTGGCTCAACTAATTCAACACAGCTAGGATAGCTACTTATGTATTAGGATATTTAATATTAAGGTAATAAAATGGTGGCGAAGGTGTGGCTATTGGGGGAGGCTGGAGGCCACTTTAAAAAGAAAAAATAATAATAATTAGTAGTAGTAGTGTCGTCGTTGTTGTTGTTAATATTGTTGTTGTTGTTATTAAATTGTTGTTGTTGTTGCTATATTATTATTATTATTATTATTATTATTATTAGTGTTGTCGTTATTTTTATTATTATTATTATTATCATCATCATCTAGTGACATGGATGAAAACATTGATGTAAATATGCAAATTAGGAGGAATTTATGCATTTTTTTTTACAATCAATGCACTCTTCCAGTCCAGGGCAGTTATGATCACGGTCTGTTATCAAACCCAACTTGGAGAGAGAGAGAGAGAGAGAGAGCTATTTCACTATCTAATGTATAGTGATAATTTACCTAATTCACCTAGCAGTCCCCGTAACTAACACTGATCACGTCGGTAGCAGAAGGTTAGTTTAGGTTAGGTTAGGTTAGGTTAGAGACTTTCCCTCATCTGTGTGAGAGGCGCCATCAAGGAAGTTATTTCTCCTCTGGATTAGTGTCGAACAAAGGCTTAAGACCTTGATCCAGTCACCCTGAATTACATGTAACTTAGCTTGTAATTACATAATCTGTCAGAGCCTAGACAGCTTTAATCACACCTTGCCAATATATGCCTAACCTAACCTAACCTAACCTAGTCAAACCTTATTTAACCTTAATTAATCTTACCTGACATAACCCTAGCCTTATTTAAACTTACCAAACATAATATAACCTAACCTAACCTAGCCTAACCTAACCTAACCTAACCTAGCTTGGTCCTCATCGTTACAGCTCCTGCATGTCTCTACTAGCTAATAACAGTATATACGTCCGACTGTCCTGTGTAGCTGTAGAAACTTGTCTTAACACTACAGAAGTAAGACTATTGACAAAACCACACTCGGACAAGCTCACCAAGAAGTTCCTGCCTAAAATAATTAACAGTTCCATCACTGGTCGTCGTCATAAAAACATTCTCCGTCGTCGACATTTTCTAAAAACCATCCAGCAAACACGAGCTCGAATAATGTTGACTGACCTTATATAAGACAATTAAGTGAAGGTGTCTATCATGGGCGAGTGTGGGCACCATCCCGCTAATAAAGAATAAAGGCCAGAGTTTACCCACGCCTCAGTGTTTCCCCCATCCCCACACCCCAACCCCACACCCTACCCACACTCTACAAATCTGTAAATATTGTGACTCAAAATCTCGTGGGGGAAAACAAGAGTCTTCTATCAGCCCTTGTAAATCTGTGGGTCAACACTCGGGACTAAAAGCGCCTGTAAGCTCGGCCTCTATTGGTTGGTGTTGGGTGTGTAAACTTGAGGGTCAGTACTCCGGTTGAATGAAGATGTAAACTCGATTGTCATTGGTTGGTGCGGGGATGTGTAAACCCTTCAGTTAACACTCCTGGCTAACGGGGTTGTAAATTCGTTGTACAATTGGCTGCTTATGCATGATGTGTAGACTCTTTAGTAAACATTTCCACCTACGGGAGATGTAAGATCGATTCCTATTGGCTGGAGAAAAAAGGTAAACTCTGAGTCAACACTTCAGGCGAACAGGCACTTAAGAGAGACCCTCATTGGTTGGCAGACGGGAAATAAATATCAGAGATTTAAAAGCACTTATGTGATTGGCTAACACAGTAAACTTATTTACCAATAGATTCCTCGCTTTATTGTCATCAGAGGCCATTAGCACATGATGAAGAATATTTTTTTATACTCTACAATTTATGAAAAACTCTATGGCATTACAGAGAAGAGAAGACATGAGCATGGAGCAGCGATGTTACGTTTAAAAATATATATAGACAAGTTCAGTGATCTCTTACTTGGAAAAAAATACTGCTGATAAATTTGTATAGGTCGATGTGATTGGTTGAGGAACGAGTCGTATGATTGGTGACTTTTACCGTCACTACTGGGTGATGTCTAATGTGATTGTAAGCGCTGACCTGATTGGCTAGAGTACAGAGATGCTACCCCCGTGGTGTCTAACACGCCTGTAAGCTTTAACATCATTGGTTGCGAGAAAAACACATATTTTAAATCTACTGGTCGATGTCGGGGAAGAGTAAAAGCGATAATACTATTGGTGAGTACGCGAAACACACACCCCGGGGCTGCTGCTGGGTGTCTAACAAGGTTGTAAACGTTAATAAGATTGGCTGGTCGTCTTTCAGCAATAACACGACTTCCGACCCCAGTTCTCCCGCCCTCAAGCCTCGCTGTACAAGAGGCAGCCATTTTATCGATGACTATACTGTTTTGTGTGCAAATATCGGCCATGTTCGTCGCTTATTTTCCAAACATCTTGGGTTGCAAGTCAAACAGAACAGCGGCTATTTAAACCAAACCGAGCGAGACACTGGTGATGGCCCGAGCGGACCACGGGGTCCCCGGTACGGGCCACGGGACGGTCCACAGAACGGGCCATGGGGCGGGCCATTGGGCGAGCTACGAGGCGGGTTACGGTCTGGGCCACGGGACAGACCATGGGATGGGCCACAATACTTACCGTGTAAGGGATGAGGTATATTTGTGTGTATGGTGCAGCCAAGAACTGTCTCTTGGTCCATCTCGTCTCCTGGCCTGGGCGCAGAGCACACAGTTGTCTCACTCGTCTCCTCCGTGGCGGAACTGTCTTTCCTCATCCCAAATGTGAAGCTTCACCATGTATCTTGAGTGTGACACTATGGTGTTATTTTAATCATCATCATCATCATTATTATAGTTGTTGAACTATTTTAATTATTGTTGTTATTGGTGTTAGTGTTGTTATTATTAAAACCACTAAGAGTTTACTACCACTCAAAGTAGTAGAGTGTGACTGCTTCATATAATAGTGTGGAGGTCACATGACGCTCAGTCTCGATAACACGGTGTTAAACAGAGCGGAAGTAGATGGGGGAAAAACGACTGTAAGATATCAAGTTGAGTGGCCCCCAGGTTCTAATGGACTGGGGCCCATCAGGAGTGGGGGATCATTTCGTCTGGGGCCCACGATTACTGGGCTTCAATAAATATACCAGAGTTCATTATCACTAGGGTCCATTTGATCAGTCCTCGAGCTGTGAGTTAGAAAGACAAAGAGACAGACAGAGTAAAGAGTAGGGGACAGATAGCTCCAATACTGTTCCTGTCTAAACCTTTTGATTCATGTTGGAGAGAGAGAGAGAGAGAGAACGTGCGTGCGTGAGTGCGTGCGTGCATGTGTGTTGGTGTTGGGTTGTCAGTTCCCTCGCCCCATTCATCAGAGAGGTTCCAACAGTCCTGAGCTCTGATTCACAAAACATCTCTACTACGTTGCTTTTTTCCCCAAACTAATTTTAATAGAAAACATCCAAGTTATGGTACAGTTTTCGTGTAATTTTGGTGCCATTTTTTTTTTAGTTTACTTTTTTGGTTCTTTGTATACACATTTTCACGAACCTTTGAGAATTCGATTTTTTACATCGGTTCCTCAAAAGGTTTTCTGATTATATTTTCCCTTAACACTCTCTCTCTCTCTCTCTCTCTCTCTCTCTCTCTCTCTCTCTCTCTCTCTCTCTCTCTCTCTCTCTCTCACACAGAGGAAAGACATAGACACAGGCATAGAAAGAAAGACTACACTATGACCAGGAGTGTCAATAGTGCCACATCCCCCCTCATCATCACCCCCACCACCCCTTCACCCCCCCCACCACCCCTTCAACCCCCCACCACCCCTTCACCCCCACACTCTCCCCCCTCACCCCCCCCCATCCTCACCCCACCAACACTAATTACCCACCCTAAAATTTTCAGTAGCTCACCACATTGTCTTATACACCTTACCTCACCAGTACCTAAGGTCGATAACCCCTCCTATGGTGTGGCGTAACCCCCTAATGCCCCTGTTAGCGCGGCCAGGGGGATATTTCAAGCATCCCTCTCACAAGGTTTTCGAGGTCATTAATTACCTTTGTGGCTTTAAAAAAATGGTCAGAGTAAGACCCCAGTCGTTTATCATGGAGGTGTCGAGGTTGAGGAGAGGCAGGTGGTGTGGTAGTGGGTGTGGTAGTGTGGTGTTGGTTGTGGTGGTGTGAAGGGTGGTGTGTGTTGGTAGTAGTGGGGTTGGTGTGAAGGGTGGTGTTGGTTGTGGTGGTAGTGTGGTTAGTCAGTGTGGTGGTGGTTGGTGGTACGTAATGGTTGTTAGTTGTGGTGAGTGGTGATTGGTGGTGGTTATGGGTTGTGATGAGTGTGGTGATGTATGGTTGTGGTTGGTGATGGTGGTGATGTATGGTTGTGGTTGGTGATGGTGGTGATGGGTAATGTTTGTTGTGGTCAGTGATAGTAGTTGTAGTAGTACTGGTGGTTGTAATAGTAATAGTGGTAGTGCTAATACAGGGGTGATGGTGATGATGATGATAGTGTATTGCTGGTGGTGATGACTGTAATAGTGTTAGTGGTGGTGCTAGTAAGGGTAGTAGTAGTAATGGTGAAAGTTGTGTTAATGATAGTGGTGGTGGTAGTAGTAGTAGTAGTAGTAGAGGTATATAATGAATGGTTAAGGTAAATAAACAGTATTAATAATGGTAGTAGGAACAGAAGTGAGATGAGAGAGTCCAAATTCTCATAACTCCAAAAAACCCTAAGATAAATTATCCTCGTATCTTAAGGTAGAAAAATAACCTAACCTAATCTAACCTAACCTATCCTGACCTAACGTAACCTGACCTAACCTAACCTAACGTAACCTAACCTGACCTAACGTAACCTAACCTGACCTAACGTAACCTGACCTAACCTAACCTAACCTAACTTACTTAAGACACATGAAAACAGCTTTTAAAAATGGTGTGCATACTCTACAAAGACTTGACCTTAGCTATAACATTACTTGGCAATAGTTACGAGTCATAATCAATATTTGAATCCTTGTGAATCCTGACCCTAGATTGGCGAATTAAGGGAAGGATTAGGGACAGATAGGGAGACACAGTTGGAGGGATTAGGGAATAGGGACTATGACTGGAGGAGTAGGGACAGAGATTGGGGATTTCTGGAGAGATTAGGAATTAGGGTGTGGAGATTCAGCAACCAAGGAGTTGGATTATGGATTAGGACGGGAGATTGGGCAGCAGGGAAAGAAAATTGAGATTAGGAATTGAGATTACGCGTCAGGAAGAGGAACAAGTGAATACCAACGGAGATTGTAAACCAGGGAGAGAGATTGGGGATTAGGAACGAAGATTGAAGGCCAAGGAGAAACGATTGGAGCTAAGGAAGACTGGAGATGAGGGTTGGTGATTAGGAAGGCAGTCTGAGGAAGGAAGAGAGCTGTTAGTGATCAAAGGACGGAGGGAATAGGCGTGACTAGTGTTGCTGATTGATGAGTCGTTTAATTAAAAGTGTGTGTGTGTGTGTGTGTGTGTGTGTGTGTGTGTGTGTGTGTGTGTGTGTGTGTGTGTGTGTGTGTGTGTGTGCACGTACCGATACTCTACCCGCACTTACACACCCCTCCCCTCCCGCCCTCTCCCTTTCCCTCTCTTCCTTTTCCACCTTCCTCTCCCTCTCCCCCTTGCACTGTCATAACCCCCGTGTCAACTGTCAATACCTTATGACTCGTGCCCCCCCCCCCCCATATGACAACAGTTCCGGCATAGTTCCCCCGTCTCGTCGTCACTCACTCTCCACCAGCCATCATTTTAACCACTCAGAGTGACGCACCTCACATGTAACGAGGTGTTGCTGTGCATTATGAGGTGTTCATTGTAGGAGAAGTGGATAGGTTTTTGTAAAAGTGTACAGGTCTGTGTAAACGTGTACAGGTTTGTGTAAAAGTGTATAGGAAGGAGAACAGTAATAACCTTGTCTCCAGAATGCAACACATGTACACTTTAATATATATAGACCAACATGTTTTGGGTACAGATCCCCTTAGCAATGAGGTGCAGATTATGTGGTGGTCGTTGTTATGACAGAAGAGCCCAACGGAAGAGATGTGACCTGGGCATTTGTTGAAGGAGGGGCGGGGCGGGGGCGGGGCGGGGAGGGACGCGTTTTATTTTCAACCCCTATTGAATTTTCTGTAGATTATTCTAATAAGGACCAATAAGGTATGGAGCCGCTGTATCTGTATAACTCATTACTTGATAGGCTCCATTGATATTCGACTGAGGTTGAATACAGTCATCGTCAAATGTATTAGACGCCTGAGAGTAGAATGTTTGTTATATATACTGTTTATTATCTGGAAACCCATATTAGATCTTTTAGGTGTAGTCTATATCTGGTACTGCAAGGTAGAGAAGTTGAGATGTTGCTGTCTGTGGCTATATTATACTTTGTTGTCCTGTGAACTAGTTGCTATCTGTGGGTATAATATTATCTTATCCTGACTCCAGTTAAGCGAGTAATATTCTTAAGGCACAGCTTAATATTTGTTTTCACTCAAATAAAGATATACCTCACGTACAGGATGACTCCAGGACCCCAAAATTAAGACTAAGAGAGTATCCCTCGTGTCTGACACCACGACCGCCCTCAATGTCAGGAGGACTTAATCTCACTAGTTACTACGTGTCTACCAACATTTACCTAAAAGACCTACACCTCAGAGCGTCATTCAGAGGGAGATTTATACTGACTGCTTGTCACTGAAGTGTGTCAGAGGCCTCAGAGCACGTAAGACTTTAACTGCTTGACGGATGGTTGCAAAATACGGGAGGGCGGCTTGTTGTGCGTTCTTCATATATCCCTCACACACCCTATCACGCCCCCACACACCCTCACACGCTCCCACACCCTCACACGCTTCCACACACCCCTCACAACCTCACATGCTCCCACACACCCTATATAACACAAATATTATCTAACATGCTCCCACACACCCTGACACGCTCCCACACACCTCCCCACACACCCTGACACGCTCCCACACACCCTCACACACCCCCACACACCCTCACACGCTCCCACACTCCCTCACACGCTCCCACACACCCTGACATGCTCCAACACACCCTTACACGCTCCCATGCACCCACCACACACCCTGACACGTTACAGAGGCATTGTGTGGCCTCCTGCACCATCACTCTTCAACGTTTCCACACACACACACATACACACACAGCCTGAGTGTTGCCCGGCTCTCTGTACCTTCACAGTCTTACACACTGACACTGGGAAAGTATAGGTTTATATACAGGTTAGGTATAGTGTGGCAGCGTTCTGTTTGTTTACTTTCGACAGAAGGAAACTCACAATAGTAAACATACTATGGAATCAAATTAAAACAATATTTAGAGATAATGATTTGTGGAATGTTTATATGACGAGCCCCTGTAAACGCACCAGTGAAGGGGACTGTATGTGCACCTGTACCTACATTTGTAACTATAATTATACTTTTACCTGTACCCGTATCTACACTTGTATCCGCACAGGTCTTACTGAAGCGATGAAATATTAAATGAAACCAATATATTTTATATTTTCTCACTTTTTATTCGCATTTGGAGGGAGAGAGAGAGATTAATGAAAACGTAATTAGAATACCTTAGAGTTTTCTTCCAAATTAGTAAACAACCTTTAAGCAGTGCAATGTTCTTCTTTATTATCATTAATCATATTGTTGTAAGATTTCATTTAATTATATATGAAATAGAGTGAAAGCAAAGTGATGATGTTCTTAGGTATTTTTTGTGCATTTTGAGGTGTGTGTGTGTGTGTGTTGGGGGGGGGGGGTTAGGTAGGAGTGTGTGTGTGTGGGGGGGGGTTAGGTAGGAGTGTGTGTGTGGGGGGGGTTAGGTAGGAGTGTGTGTGTGTGGGGGGGGTTAGGTAGGAGTGTGTGTGTTGGGGGGGGGGTTAGGTAGGAGTGTGTGTGTGTGTGTGTTGGGGGGGGGGGGGTTAGGTAGGAGTGTGTGTGTTGGGGGGGGGGTTAGGTAGGAGTGTGTGTGTGTGTGTGTGTGTATAATGAGGGAGGAAAGTGTGTGTGTATGGTGTGTGTGTATGGTGTGTGTGGGGTGAGGGAGGAGTGTGTGCATGTATGTGTTTGTGTGTGTGTGTTTGTGTGTATGTGTGTGTGTGTGTGTACTTATAATTGAAATAATATTTATACAATAATAGTAGTTTCGTACCTTTATTTATTTTTATTTGTTAATAATATCAAAAGATTCTTTAGAATAAATTAAAGGCATTCAAAATTTATATCGATTTAACTTTTAATTGATCTTGCAAAATATGCAACCACTGTTAGCCTCAGAGTTACCCCTGAGTTACCAGACCCTGCCAGGGAGGCCAGTAGTTTGGCTTAGGGCCTGCCCACCCACCCGCTTCTCCCAGGCGGTGGGTCCTGGTGCCACCCGCAGTGCCGGACGGATGGCACCATTCCCCATCTCCCCCTCCACCCCCAGACAGGCGTGATATCCAACGTCTTATCAGGGGTGGAGAGTTCAAGAGTGGTTCCAGTGTTGGTGATATTGTTAGTGTGTTTTCTCCCGGTCACACCACCACCACGACTCGGGGCACAAATAATTGACAATTTGATCTTGTATTTATGCTTAATATTTATCTCTCAATTACCAGCTATCTTTTCTCCGAGTCTTTTGCGCGTTTTATTGTTTATATATATTTATATGTATTAGAGAATGTGTTTAGTTATAAAATGTGTATTGGTGAAGTAAAGTCAGCATGGAAGTTATTAGTTTATAAGATAGAGGTATGTAGCCATATTCTGTTATATATAAGTAGATGTATAAGGTGAGAGTGGACAGTAATATAGAGTACATTTAAAGGTAGGTTTTCATATATGGGGGAGGGGGGGGGGGGTGTAGACTAGGGGTCCCAAGCATTTTTCAGTGTGACTCCATCTAATGTTGTCGTCTATCCAGTGCGACCCCGAGTCATTAATATAAGGATTCGTAGAATAAATACGAACATTTTTACACGTAATTAACTGTAAAAACAAATAATACAAATATATTACATAATTGAGAAGTGTAAAAGTTAACACTAGCAGAAACAGGTTACAATAGTACTGTCATGATTAAATCATCATTTAGTTTTAGTGTTCTTTACCTGGGGGTATAATTACGTGGTTAAGCAACGTGACATACAATTTTGTTAGTTACAGTTTTGTCTTATTTCATATGTAAAATGTGTCCATTATCATTAAATTAATTGTCTGTTAACTGGGGGTATAATTATTATATGATTAAATAACATACGCTACTGGGCCATACAGCTCGTTAACTCAGGGTGTGGTTGTTGTGTTGGCGACACCTTCTACACTTTAAGCAAATTCACGCATTAGGTGGCCCTTGGGCCTGCCATCCTCGTGCACGAGGGGCAACCATTATAGGGTAAGGGAGAAGGGTGTGTGTGGGGGGGGGGGGGGGGGAGTATAAAGGGAAGAGAAAGAGGGGGAGAAGGAAAGTGTAAACGGAGGGGATCCCAACTACTAGATCACAGGAGATTACTCTACACGCGCCACAAATCACAACCTCCTCCTCCTCCTCTCCCTCTTCCCAGTCCTCCTCCTCCTCCTCTCCCTCTTCCCCGCCCTCCTCCTCTCCCTCTTCCCCGCCCTCCTCCTCCTCTTCCTCTTCCCCGTCCTCCTCCTCCTCCTCTCCCTCTTCCCCGCCCTCCTCCTCCTCTCCCTCTTCCCCGTCCTCCTCCTCCTCCTCTCCCTCTTCCCCGTCCTCCTCCTCCTCTCCCTCTTCCCCGTCCTCCTCCTCCTCCTCTCCCTCTTCCCCGTCCTCCTCCTCCTCCTCCTCCTCCTCTCCCTCTTCCCCGCCCTCCTCCTCCTCCTCTCCCTCTTCCCCGTCCTCCTCCTCCTCCTCTCCCTCTTCCCCGTCCTCCTCCTCCTCCTCTCCCTCTTCCCCGTCCTCCTCCTCCTCCTCTTCCTCTTCCCCGTCCTCCTCCTCCTCCTCTCCCTCTTCCCCGTCCTCCTCCTCCGCTGCAATAAAACACGATTTATTTCCCACCTCAGTATTAAAAGGTTAAAATTTATTCTTTCCTTGTTCAGCTACAAGCGATGTTTTCCTCAGCTTTGATAATCACACACGGGAGTTAGATCAAAGTAACCCACTTCCTCATTAATAAAATTTGTATATTCCTGTCACGTGAAGGGGGTTGAGAGGGTGGATTTGGGGTTTTGTATTCTTCTTGGGGTTTTGTGATTGAATACGGTATTTTGAGAGTGGGCAAGGGATTTTAGGATTGAATAAGGGGTTTTAGGGTTGGATTTGGAGTTTTTTATTTTTATTTTGGATTTTATTGTTGGATAATTGGGTGTAGGGTTGGTATCAACTGTCAGATTTTGTAGTGGATTAATAATTGGCTCGAAGACAAGCAACAAGACGTGGCCATAAATTGAGTATATTTGGAATGGAAAATAAGGATCTGTCGTCGGATCCACCCTGTTTCTGAACTACATAAACGACATAGACGAAAACATATCGAGCTACATTGTAAAGTTTGCAGACAACGCGAAGGTATTTAGGAGAATGGTAAATCAGGGTGATGTTGCAACAATACAGAAAGACCTGCATGAACTGGTCAAGTTGTTTCGAGACTGGCAGATGCTCTTTAACATTACGAAATGTAAAACTCTGCACGTAGGATACAACAACACCAATCATAACTATTCTGTTAGTAACACTCTCCTGAACACTGTCGATACGGAAAAAGATCTTGGCGCTGTGATAGATCAACCACTGAAGGCGGCGGAACAAGTGGGAGCAACAGACAACAAGGATAGAAAAAGTCCATTTAACTTTAAAAATCTTACGTACGTCCCAGTTTGGATTTCTGAAATACAAGTCTGGAAACTCTACCTCTAGAAAGACCTAACGACTAAGATGATTCAAGAACTCTGTCATCTAGATTACCAAAGTTGACTGAGGACTAACAACTCTTCAGACAAGGCACAATAGGACAGATCTCATACACTCATCATCTATTTTCAAGTAATGTCACGTACCACCAACACGAGGAGACATAACTTGAAGCTCTTCACACAGAAGGTGGTAGACATAAGGAACAGTCTACCAGCCCAAGCTGTGGAATCGAAAACAATACTAGATTTCAAAATAGCCATAAACATGACTATCAAGAAAAATTGAGGTTTCCTACACACGCCACTGTCCTTCCCTCAGCTTGGCCACCTCTAGTTGAGTGGCCATTGGGTAAGTCAGGTAAATAAATGATTTAAGAGTTGCATAAGTGGTTTTATACCTATCCTTACGAGCTTTAAGGTTGGGGAAGGTGTTTTACAGTTACATTAAAGGGATTTCAGTTTATGTGTTTAAGTTAACTTGGGAAGAAATCTTCAACTTAACCCTGAAATGTTTATCAGTACCGTTTGAGTTATTCTCCATTGTGTCAAGTTTAAAAGAACCTCAAAGCTGCATTTGCTCATTGTTCGTTATTGTGTTCGTCGTTTCATTTTACTTATTATCTACATATCTGTTATTCGTTCTTTGTCATAATCTTGTAGAAACATTATGATAATTCATGTTGGCATTTCATATTGGTTTTCGTCATATCCTTCCCATTTTTACGTCATATATCTTCATATGATATATATGTGGCATGTGCGTTTTGATTTCCACGCCTGCTTACAGAATTTACGAATAAAAGTTTTTTTCATACACCTTATTTTGTGTTTACCGCCGGAGCCAGAATCTGTAGCGTCTGTCGCCTCAACTATTGTCGTTTTGCTGTACTCGCACTGAGGAGGTCACGTATACATGCCGGTCAGTTTTGTTTTATAAGTCTGCATATCTAACACCAGTGTAGACAGAGGAAAATAACGTAAATAAACTTGCCCACAGTTTCATCCTGCTTGGGGATCGAACCCGGATTTACTCGCCTGCGAAACGAACACGCTGACAACAACACGACCGCCGCCACCACCACCCCTTGACACTCTCATCAATCACTCCACAAAACCCAAGACGTCCCTTGCAACGTCGCCTTCAAATGGCCCATTGAAAAACCTCTACGAGTAAAAGATGAGCAGGGCAGAGTAGAGTTGTGGTGGTAGCGGTGTTGTTGGTGGTGGCGATGGTGTTAGTGATGTTAGTGGTGGTGGTGTTAGTGGTGGTGGTGGTAGTGGTGGTGGTGGTGGTGGTAGTGTTGGTGGTGGTGGTATTAGTGGTGGTGGTGGTGGTGGTGGTAATGTTAGTGGTGGTGGTGGTAGTGTTAGTGGTGGTGGTAGTGTTAGTTGTGGTGGTGGTAGTGTTGGTGGTGGTGGTGGTGGTAGTGTTAGTGGTGGTGGTGGTGGTGGTGGTGGTGGTGGTGGTAGTGTTAGTGGTGGTGGTGGTAGTGTTAGTGGTGGTGGTAGTGTTAGTGGTGGTGGTAGTGTTAGTTGTGGTGGTGGTAGTGTTAGTGGTGGTGGTGGTAGTGGTGGTGGTGGTGGTGGTAGTGTTAGTGGTGGTGGTGGTAGTGTTAAAGGTGGTGGTAGTGTTAGTTGTGCTGTTGGTGATGGTGTTAGTGGTGGTGGTGGTGGTAGTGGTGGTGGTGGTGGTGGTAGTGTTAGTGGTGGCGGTAGTGTTAGTTGTGTTGTTGGTGATGGTGTTAGTTGTGTTGTTGGTGATGGTGTTAGTGGTGGTAGTGGTGGTGGTGGTGGTGGTAGTGTTAGTTGTGTTGTTGGTGATGGTGTTAGTGGTGGTGATGGTGTTAGTGGTGATGGTGGTGGTAGTGTTAGTTGTGTTGTTGGTGATGGTGTTAGTGGTGGTAGTGGTGGTGGTGGTGGTGTTAGTGTTAGTGGTGGTGGTAGTGTTAGTGGTGGTGGTAGTGTTAGTTGTGTTGTTGGTGATGGTGTTAGTGGTGGTAGTGGTGATGGTGTTAGTGGTGGTGGTGGTGGTGGTAGTGGTGGTGCTAGATGTAGCCCTCCACACGTGCAAGATTCTGTGGACGACCCTGTCGATCCCGTATCGGCATATCGAGTCACCTCAGAGCTCACCAACGAAGGTGACATCCCTAATAACTCATATAAGAACATAAGAAAATAAGGAGTCTGCAATAGGCCGGTTGGCCTGTGCATGGCAGCTCCTGTCGAGAGTTACTACCACTCTCTATCATCCATGAATCTATCTAGCCTCCTTTTGAAACTTTCCAGAGTTCCCGCTGGATGATCGTCATACTCGATTCCGAGGGACAGCAAAGTAGCAGCAGTAGGGTGGTGGTGGTGGTTTTTAATTTTGCCACTTGCAGTGGCTCGTATATTGTGCACCCCATACTCATCCTGTGAGCTGTAGCACAAAAGGATTTAAGATTAGATTTCACAAAGGGTCAGAATAACTAACCCCCGTCGTCAGGATATTCTGGTATTGAATGTTCCACAGTATTTCAAATAAATTCTTTGTTTAGTTCTATACATAAAGGTTAACTTATTCACAACTGCGTAATTACAGGAGTGTGAGGCAGTATGTCTGGCGTCACACTTTGTTATTCACATTTGCATGAGAAGTATTCAAGCACATTGTGTGTTTGGTTCTATGCATGGGAACTGATATAGCTACTAAGTGCAAAAAGTGGATACAATACAATCTTAATATGTCGGCTATCTTGCCATTAGAGATAAAGTGTTGTGCCAATTCACACACACAGTGTGCTTGGACCTGTCCCTAAAAGGTTCTATCTTCACACAGTCGAGGACGTAGTGTTCGAGTGTTTGGCCACACACTTTACGTCTCATCATGGTAAACTATGGATCGACTAGTGCCTGTTTGCACTTGTCTACTTGCGTCAAATTCATCAATAAGGTCTTTCCTAATTACAGTTTTAAGGGTTCTTTTTGACAGACCCAGATTGTATTCAACAGTGTCTTTGTTAGACGCGAGTTTGGCGAGAGCATCAGCTCTGTCATGTTCTTTGAGGCCTACGTGAGAGGGGATCCACAATAGTTTGATCTTGACACCCCGGTCAACAACGTACGCATATTTGTGGGTGGCTTCAGAGACAAGCGCGTGACAACTTAAGTTGAGGGTGTCAAGGGCAAGTGGTGAGGACAGAGACTCAGGGATGATGAGACTGTCAATGACAGTGGTTTCAATAAATTTGATAGCTGTGAGTATGGCAACTGATTCAGTTTGTAGAGTGGATGCCCAGTTGTTAATTCCAACTCCTTTTTCAGTTTTATTACCGTTAGGTTGAGTCACAAAGATAGCACTTCCAGCCCCCCCCCCCCCCCCCTCCCCACAGGCGGTGTTAGAGATCCATCAGTGTAGATGGTCTGTGTGATATTATCATCAGTCTGTAGAGTGTGTATGTGTTCAAGAGCTCTCACTTTGGCAGTGTGTTGGAGATAAATACTTAGTATAATTAATCTTTTAGGCGGATATGTCGGTATTGTGATATCGAAGGGAACTGTCCGCCAGGGTGGCAGGAAGCGCTGTTGTGTCTCAACTTTGTACAGGTGGTCTAGTCCAAACATCTTCGTATGTGTAGCTGTAGTTTGGATCCATTTAGATTTACCAGTCCCATGGTTCATACATTCTAGTAATTTTAAGGAAACAACGTTATCAGGATCACCACGCAGAAGCCTCAGGGCTATCATGAGGTTGACTTCAATTTTCTATCTTTGACACTGGGTATACCGAGTTCTTTCTTTCTATTTAGTACTTTAGTGCTCATGGGACATCCTAGGATAATTCTGAGGGCTTTGTTTTGAAGTTTTTCAAGCTTGTCAATGCCTTTCACGTCACAAAGGACCAGGGCTGGTGCATGGTAATCGATCAGAGATCTTATATAGCCTAGGTACATTGTTTTAACGCTTCTAGTATTAGCACCAAAATGTGGGCTGTACCCCGCTACACTTCTAAGAGGTTTCAGTCTGTCAGTACATTGGCGGGTTAGCTGTTGTATGGCAGGTAAGGTACAAGGGACGGAGACACCAAGATATTTAAAAGAAGAGACATAGTCAATAGCGTTGTTACCTATCTTGAACTTGGTGGGGCCGCGTTTGCGGTTAGCAGCTTCTCTGTTGAATACCTTAGTCTTCTCAATGGAGACAATAAGACCGAGGTTCTCACAGGCTGCGTGTACATGGTTCCGGGTGTTTTGCATTTCACGATGAGTTTTAGTATGTATAAGAATATCATCAGAATAGCTGATTGTGATATTGCTGGGGTTGTCTGGTTTCGAATGTAATAATGCATTCATAAGAACAATGAACAAAGTGAGACTAAGTACTCCGCCTTAGGAGGTGCCAACTTGTATATCTTTAACCCTAAAACAGAGCAGCAGCCCTTCTGTTGGTTAGGTAACCACTTAGCCAGTGTAACAGCCTACCTCCTATATCCATTTTGGCTAGTTCGTACAATATAAGTTGCCTATTGGCAATATCAAATGCAAAACTTAAAGATACTCTATTTGACTGATAATGGAATGATATTATATTTGAATTTTATTACGAAACATACAAACAAGTCTTACTTAGGTTAGGTTATGAGTTGTACTGTAATTGTGGTCTTCAGTTATACCAATTTCTCTACCCCAACTATTCGTACTGTACATTCACAATCACTGATAGATAATACACACACACACACACACACACACACACATATATATATATATATATATATACTGTATACATATATATATATATGTATATGTATATATATATGTATACAGTATATAGTGTGTGTGAAATACGAAGAAATTATAATTTATTTAAATAAAATATACAGTCTTAAACAATTAATAGTCATTAATTTACGAGAAAAATATTGTGTCTGGCCTGGTTGTCTAGAAGCATTAATTACTGACGCTACAGTGTCTTCAAGCAATTTTTATGTAGATTTTGTTCTATTATAATTATTATTGCTACAGTTACGGGACTGTATTAAGCATCATTTACTAACACACTAAATATTCTTACACAGTGAATTAATAACAATAATATGCTAGGCGAGACACGACTTGGAATCTCCAAGTTGAAGACGACTCAATGAATAAACGCTCTCTAGTGACGGCACGAGCAGATGATCCGTGACGTCACAGGGTAAATAAACCCAGCAGGTGTGGGCACGGATGAGAAACAGGGATTCCTCCACTTTCATGTTTCTCGACTTTTTTATCGCACAAATTCATAGTAAAAAAAAAAAAATTTCAGACATTAGCCATTAGTTAAATAGTAATACCCATCGACTCAAATCATGTGAGGCCAAAACTTCTTCCTTGTAAAAAAAAAATATGTGAACTTTTTCTCTGTCCTGAATACGTGAGTGGGGGTAGTATTTAGGAGTGGACCTCACGCGTGACAGGTCGTTAATACCTGAGCCACATAAACAAGTCGTAGAGAGAAACTCAAGGACGTGTGTTTTTCAAATGGTTTTCAATGATGAGCCAGGAAAATTGTGACTTGTAGCGGCACGGGGTTCCTGCAGGCTGAGATGAAGCAAGCACTGGTACTGTACGTTAACAAGAATCTGGGAACCTGTGTTTGTGTACGCCTGCCTGCACGCCACATAGATAGCTGAACACTACTTACTCCTCCTAGGGCTAGCTACCACTGTTTACCCTGGATGGTGGCGAGTTCTCCCTGTTGTAGTTGTGTGTTATATTCTGTTGGCACTGTCCGGGGTAATAGGACAGCTTAATGATTTTATTTTTAATTGAATTTAAGTCTTTGTAGTAAGTACAGTATACTACTTGTTTGTTACTTTAAATATTCCTCTGTGGTTTGTGTGAAATGGAAATACTGCCAATAAATATAGATACAGTTTTGTTAATGAAGAAAACTATCTCTTTGCAGGTGAGTGTTGAAGAAACGACTGGTGAACTACTTATCATGCAGGTGAGGAGGCTTAGTTCATCTTGAGAAAGGAACACAAAATTTTTTACTGTCAGTCCTGTGAATTGACTCAGCGACAGAATATTTTTTTCAACCAGCACGTGTTGCCCGGATGTATGTATGTATAGATATAGTAAAAACTGAATACCGGATGATGCAAAAAAGGGACTTTTTTGTCTGATATTTGTAGAGCAGTTTCGGTAGACCAGTTCGACTCGTTGAATATATATATATATATATATATATATATATATATATATATATATATATATATATATATATATATATATATATATATAATAATTTTTTTTTTTTTCTTTTTTTTGCTGTATCGCCCCAACACGTGATGACTTCCTGGGAAGTTGTGTAGAATCCCTCCATTGTGTGGCTATAAACCCCTCACAACAGCGTGAGTGTCCAGAGCAGAGAACAAATTCTTCAAGTTTTATTCCGATAATCAGGTTGTTCTTGAATACATGGATGCGGCGGCCTTCCCGTCTTGTCTTAAGGGTTGCATTTTCACGCCCGAGGCACCCCCAGTTGATCCTGGTGTAAGTGGATACCTAACTTTACAGTTTGGTAGTGAAGGAAAAACTGTATAGTTCCGGTCACACTGCCACCTTGAGTACTGAAAAGAAAAGCTTAGTCTACAGTGTGCTGTATCCACACTGCCCCTAACGGGTTGTAAGGTCTACGGGACCTACTTTCGCAGTATACACACCAACACACATACATTTAGGCCACATGGTCGTGCTAAACAACACCCAGGTTCTCCACCTCTGGCCCAGACGTGTGGAAGGTGGCCGTGACAGCTTCACCTGGTCGTTTCCTCACACCTCAGAGACAGGTCGTTGTTGCCGAACCTGAAACACATTAATGGTCCCCCCCCCCCCCCCAACCTGCCTCCTCTGGTTAAACCTCTGTTTTGTTCCTTTTACTCAAAATGTTGATGAATTCCAACTCTTACATTTATTTAATTGTTGTTGTTCTTTTTTTAATTAAAATTTTGTTGTCTCCTCATTTATATTTGAGTTTTCATTTAAAGTAATTATTGTATTAGTTTATACACACCTTTACTCATATGAAGCAAATAAAAGGGTTTATAGGGTATATTCGATCGGTTTTCCTTGGCTCATCTTCTTAATTCTATAATTAGCTCTTAAGAAAATGAGGAATATGTTCTTTAATATTTATAAATATTTCCATAACCTTATTAAAAATGTTAAGAAAACATGAAAGGTTGTCTTGATAATTTGTGAAAATTTTCTTTTACAACTTTCACTAATAAAAATCTGGAGAGAATTTTCTTTATCAAA
This sequence comes from Homarus gammarus, assembly GCA_958450375.1. NCBI lineage: Eukaryota > Metazoa > Arthropoda > Malacostraca > Decapoda > Nephropidae > Homarus > Homarus gammarus. Next base: position 569,785 of record CAUDMG010000774.1, on the reverse strand, counting down.
ACAATATTCCCGTCAGTAGTGTTACACCAAGGGAAGACACATGGACTCACTCTCACTCTGGTATTGGTATTTCCCCCCGACTACAAAAACATCACCGGCGGAGGCACTCATTACCGCCTGGCGCTAGAAGCTACGTCAACCTGTCATCATTCTCCTGTTAAATGACATGTTAGTTAATTAATATAAAAATATTTAAATTATTTTTTTTTCAGGATCTCATGAAGATTAATCATTTATTTCATTTGATATAATATAAACACCTTAATGCTCAATTGGTTAGATTAGGTTAGGTTAGGTTAGGTTTGGTGAGGTTAGGTTAGCTTAACTTAGCTTTGGTTAGATTAGATTAGGTTAGATTAGGTTAGGTTTGGTTAGGTAATTTTAGATTAGGTTGAGTTATGTTTGGTTAGCTTAGATTAGGTTAGGTTAGCTTTCGTTAGATTTGGTTAAGTTATATTTGGTTAGATTTGGTTAGGTTAGAATAGGTTAGGCTAGCACGGGAGCGTTTAGTCATGAGGTGAAGTAAAGCGAGGGTTCCTAATCTTCATAAAATCCCTTTTGGTGTATATACATTAGGTTTATTGAGCGATTTCTTTTTTTTTTTTTAATCCTGTGAATCGAAGTTGGGAAGGGATTTATCCTATTCACCCATATAGTTTACATCTTGGGATTTATTGTACATGGATTTATGGGAGTTTGGTGTGTGTGTGTGTGTGTGTGTGTGTGTGTGTGTGTGTGTGTGTGTTACCTCGTGGACACTGATAGACCGCATAACGTATTGTGTTTGGAGTAGAAATTTACTACGAATAATAAGACTATTTAATCAGTTATCATACACACGAAGCAAATCAACCTAACCTAACCTAACCAAACCTAACCTAACCTAACCTAACCTAACTAAGGGTTCTTTTGGTTAGGTTAAGGAATTCTTTTAACATGGACCAGGTTTACTCGTTAGCTTAGTCCTTGTAAGTGAAGATGATAGAATGTACCCTACCCTACCCTTACCCTACCCTTACCCTTACCTTACCCTTACCCTTACCCTACCCTTACCCTTACCCTACCCTTACCCTACCCTTACCCTTACCCTTACCCTTACCCTACCCTTACCCTTACCCTTACCCTACCCTACCCTTACCCTTACCCTACCCTACCCTTACCCTTACCCTTACCCTACCCTTACCCTACCCTTACCCTTACCCTTACCCTTACCCTTACCCTTACCCTACCCTTACCCTTACCCTTACCCTTACCCTACCCTTACCCTTACCCTACTAAAAAAAATAGCATTCAAAATCAATCGCTGGGACCCGACCTTAATTGGATATGTTCAGTTAGGGGTGAAAATTATCATAGAGAAATATTAAGAAAGATTTTTTTTAAATATCGAGTGAACGTACCTACAGTAGTAAGTAATTAAATACATTGTTGTTGTTTTACTTGAAAGAAATATTCATCTTTCAATTTTTTTTTTAGATAAATGACCCATAACTTTCACTACCTCTCGTTTCCTTAAAATCATCTTAACTAACAACTAGTTAACATCTTTGCTCCTATAACTAATGCTGTCTGTTGTTGTTCGCTACCTAGGGGATTACGTTAGCTTATGTTAGACTAGATTAGCATTAGGTTAGGTTAGGTTAGATTATGTTAAGGTGGTTAATCATTATGTGAAATTAGGTGGAGATAAAACCTTCATGTGATCGTATTTTTTATATATTTTTTCTATTCTTTCGTATTTAAAGGCGACATAAACGAGCGTTGTAAGTGAAATGTGTGAGGTTAAATGGGTCATCTGTACGACAAGTTGGAGTTCCAATAATAATCAACTGAACGAAAATGTTTGAGGCAACTGAGCGAAGGTTGTCACATTTTGTTGATGTTGGCCGATGTCTGTGTGAGGCGAAGGTATATTTTGTTTATTAGTGTACACTCTCACAATCTTTAGGGATCAGGGGAGGCCTAATTAACGAATCGCTCATTAAGAAGTGACAAGTGCAACTGTTGACTTAGCGACAGTCGGAGGGAAAAGCTAAGGTTGGGAGCGTATTTAAATAAGCCGTGAATCAGTCGTGCCGTATTTTGAGCAGGGAAGCGCCGGCCGCGTCGTTAAGATCATTAGCGGATAAAAAAGAAGGTGCTAAATATTTCTCGACCCAACACGCGTACCTATTTCCAAGTTATTTCTAGAATAATAACCTCTTGCTGTGAATTAGCATGATAAATTATACACAAACAATTCATGATTTTTGTTGTCGTGATGTAAACCACCTAAAATACAGTGCAGTTACTACAGAATGAAGAATAAATACAAAAAATGAAGCTCGAAGGAGACGCTGAGTCGGGAAATAAGTCACCGGCGGAAGGGAATAACTATTTTCAGCGGGAAATTTCAAATGGAGACGTGAGGGCGATAACCAAAGGAAGGATAAATAAACACAAGGATTTAGAGACGTCTGCCGCTGGTCATGTCAATGCAGAATTATTTTCCTCGACGACGATTAATCGATTTGTGAATGTTAGACATGTGAGTGTTAGTTGTTTGTGAGTGTTAAATATTTGTAAATATTACAGTAGCCAGTGGGAGGTGATAACTCGTGACTAATATATAGTAATGTTCCTATATTATAAGTGAGTTGGAAAATATACAAACTCCACATTTGTCAAATTTCCCAAATCAAGTTATTGAAATATAAATGGTAAGATTTTTAAGATTATTTATTGTATATACGATTTAATTATTATTAAAATGGACAAATCAGTACAATGCTTACAGTCAAAATAATTGAAGTATTATGTATTTTTATGTATTTTCGTTATTACAACATAATTTTTTAAGACTCCGCCTCCCAGTAGTAGCTTATAAACTTTTTCCTCACAGCTGTAATACTTTAATAACATGTTAATGACTAATTCACTCCATCCTGAATGAGCCTCTCGCTTCTTTAGGAAAAAACAGGTAATCTGGACTTATAATAATGTTCATTAAAGAGCATTAACAAGATTACGTGTGATTTATGCACAAGAGAAATATACCTTAATGGTGATGACTTAATGTTGTGGTGTTGTCTCACTCACTTGGTGACGAACTGTGATGACTTAATGTTGTGGTGTTGCTCACTCACTTGGTGATGAACTGTGATGACTTAATGTTGTGGTGTTGTCTCACTCACTTGGTGATGAACTGTGATGACTTAATGTTGTGGTGTTGCTCACTCACTTGGTGATGAACTGTGATGACTTAATGTTGTGGTGTTGTCTCACTCACTTGGTGATGAACTGTGATGACTTAATGTTGTGGTGTTGCTCACTCACTTGGTGATGAACTGTGATGACTTAATGTTGTGGTGTTGTCTCACTCACTTGGTGATGAACTGTGATGACTTAATGTTGTGGTGTTGTCTCACTCACTTGGTGATGAACTGTGATGACTTAATGTTGTTGTGTTGTCTCACTCACTTGGTGATGAACTGTGATGACTTAATGTTGTGTTGTCTCACTCACTTGGTGATGAACTCTTTGAGTCATCACTAAAGGATTAATTGGTAGATGGGAAGCCTAGAGGTTATCAAGGGCCTATGACAGATTATATATATTAACATGTGTGTTTATGCGACTGTAAACGACAACAAACCATCAGTAAGATGATAAACTAATCTTTTGTATCGTTATATCTCCTAATATTCTCACCACATCTTTCTTACGCACACACACCACCGTCACCTAGCTCACTGCCTCTCAGGAGTCAGGACTTACGTCAAGGAGTGTGGGGAGCAGGGTGCTCCACCAGGGGTAACGGAACACAACTTGTTCAACAATATTTAGTTACCACGGAAGTTTGCCACATAAACACTGCCGCTGGAGGCCGCCGGTCGTGTCACGCATGCGCACAGGAAGTCATTAAGAAGGGAGGATTCTGCTTGATGACACATGGAGGCATCTTGGGTTTTAATATAGCTGTCGTCGAGCTTATGAAACGTGCTAAATTTAATCCCTAGGCCTGTGCTCCCTTTGTCGTGACGTCATCGACTCTTCCCCATAATGCCAGGCGCACAACATCTGCCTGTCAGCACGCGCACGTGGGCACCGGTGCCAGAGGTATGTCCCTCGGGTCCAGGCACCAGGCACGTGTTACATCATCTACTTAAACCTATATGATGTATAATGCTCCAGTTTTAGGATAAATGTAAACTAGAAGAATCACACGAGAGGGCAGTAACAGTTTCTCAAAAGATTAGCGGAATCTGTTTTAAGCGGGGCATGAAACTGTGCCCAATTCCTTGCTTCAAAACAAAAAAGACACATAAAACTCTACGAGGTGCAGGGAAAACCCTCACTTATGTGTCCGGTTCATGAGGTCGACAGTCCCCGGGCAGAGGAGCCCCAACGGGTGCCTCGGTAATGTCTGGTGTTAAGCTCCGGTGATGTGTTGAAATGACACTCCGTCACCTATGCCATATGGAAATGAACTCGCCCTCACACTAGTGCCACGCTTTTTTTCTCTTCCTCGCAGTTTGCACGTCTTCAAGGCACAGGTACAAGACTACAAAAACACTTGCCATAATATTTCCTATATCAACACTAGAAATACTACGTAAACGGTTATAATTATCGCGAACGTGAACCAAGACAGGCAGGCATAAGACAATAACTGAGAGGGGAGTAACAGAGCCTCCCTCTCAAACTTCCCCACTCCAATACTGACGGAGGTGAGTGATTGAGAGGCTGTGGTCGGTGCCCTCTGTGTAGGGGTGAGGCAGGACCCCCCCATGGTCAAGCAGGGCCCTGGGTGGTGATCCTGCGGTAACCTTTGGCCTGCTGTGGTTCACCCAGACACGAGCTGCGGTCACCTGAAGTAAATCTTATAGAGCCTTGGTGTTCTTGTGTTGGCTGGGGATGTGTTATTGTTGTAGTTGTTATTGGTGGTGGTTGGAGGAACTATTGGTGGTTGTGTTATAGTTCTTGTTATCGGTGGTGGTTAGAGAGGACTACTAACTTTATAATGAGTACTACCAACATTATAATGAGTACTACCAACATTATAAAGAGTACTACCAACATTATAATGAGGACTACCAACATTAAATAAGTACTACCAAACATTATAATTAGTACTATCAACATTATAATTAGTACTACCAACATTATAATGAGTACTTCCAACATTATAGTGAGTACTATCAACATTATAATGAGTACTTCCAACATTATAATGAGTACTACCAACATTATAATGAGTACTACCAACATTATAATGAGTACTACCAACATTATAATGAGTACTTCCAACATTATAGTGAGTACTATCAACATTATAATGAGTACTATCAACATTATAATGAGTACTTCCAGCATTATAATGAGTACTTCCAACATTATAATGAGTACTTCCAACATTATAATGAGTACTACCAACATTATAGTGAGTACTATCAACATTATAATGAGTACTTCCAACATTATAATGAGTACTACCAACATTATAATGAGTACTACCAACATTATAATGAGTACTACCAACATTATAATGAGTACTTCCAACATTATAGTGAGTACTATCAAGATTATAATGAGTACTTCCAACATTATAATGAGTACTACCAACATTATAATGAGTACTACCAACATTATAATGAGTACTACCAACATTATAATCACTACCAGACTCTACCAATGTCAGAGAGTTATTAATTTTGCGTTATATAATTATTAAATACCAGTTAAGCGTCTCCGATATACGCCAGACCAGAGCATTATACCACAAGACCACTGTGGGTTTTTTTTATATAATTACCCCTACTATGTAATTAATTAGCTATCATTACAGAATAGGTATTGTAACTACTGTAATTAGATACCGTAATTGATTAGATATTGTAACTTATCAGCAACTGTGAGTAATTAAATATTGTGATTAATTAGCTACTCTTACAGATTTAGATATTATAATTAACCAAACACCGTCAGTAACTTCTCTTCAAGTACTGCCCTCCCTCCCCCTTCGCCAGTAGTTAAAAGTATTACCTCATTACTGTACTTCTGAAATATATGTTGTTGTTATTGTTTATGTATTATTAGTGTTTGAGCCGCTGTTAAGGTGTTTTATGGTGGTCTCTGGACTAGGAAACATTTTTTAAGAATTAACAACGATACGTGTTTATTTTTCTGTGGTTTTGGTAAGATTTCAGTATGTTTAAATATTTTATTAGGGGAGTTAGTGCACCGAAGAACCGACAGGTCGACGTTTATTGAGGTATAGGTTTACAGCCTTGAATGGTGCCATAGTCGGGACGTCACTGACTATGACGCCATCATTCACTTGTTGACTATTCATGAGCTGTGATGTCATTAATTAGATATGACGTCATCGCCCTTGTGTGTGTGTGTGTGTGTGTGTGTGTGTGTTGCTAATTAGTAATTTTTTTATTGGTCGGATAAATGTATATTGTAATCTAATGTATTCTAAGTATATTAATTAAGCGTCAAAACTTGTTGTAATATTTATCAGTATCTCTCTCTCTCTCTCTCTCTCTCTCTCTCTCTCTCTCTCTCTCTCTCTCTCTCTCTCCATATAGTTTTCTATGCCAATTAATTACGGCAAATTTAAGAATTAGATGAGTCTTAATTATGGTGGGAATGATCATGGTAGGCTGAGCAGTGCGTTATGGTGAGTTCACTATAGGATAAGTTTAATTTATGGTAGTTCACTATATGGTAGGTTTAATTTATGGTAGTTCACTATAGGATAGGTTTAATTTATGGTAGTTCACTATATGGTAGGTTTAATTTATGGTAGTTCACTGTAGGATAGGTTTAATTTATGGTTGTTCACTATATGGTAGGTTTAATTTATGGTAGTTCACTATATGGTAGGTTTAATTTATGGTGAGTTCACTATATGGTAGGTTTAATTTATGGTGAGTTCACTATATGGTAGGTTTAATTTATGGTGAGTTCACTATATGGTAGGTTTAATTTATGGTGAGTTCACTATATGGTAGGTTTAATTTATGGTGAGTTCACTATATGGTAGGTTTAATTTATGGTGAGTTCACTATATGGTAGGTTTAATTTATGGTGAGTTCACTATATGGTAGGTTTAATTTATGGTGAGTTCACTATGTGGTAGGTTTAATTTATGGTGAGTTCACTATATGGTAGGTTTAATTTATGGTGAGTTCACTATATGGTAGGTTTAATTTATGGTGAGTTCACTGTATGGTAGGTTTAATTTATGGTGAGTTCACTATATGGTAGGTTTAACTTATGGTGAGTTCACTATATATGGTTGGTTTAATTTATGGTAGTTCACTATATGGTAGATTTAATTTATGGTGAGTTCACTATATGGTAGGTTTAATTTATGGTGAGTTCACTATATGGTAGGTTTAATTTATGGTGAGTTCACTATATGGTAGGTTCAATTTATGGTGAGTTCACTATATGATGGATTCTCTTTAACATAATAATGACAACTTCAGTTCAACACTTTTACTATACTATATAAACATAATTAAAACCATACTAAAAAATATCCCACAATCATCATCTTATAAAATTGATCATACGAATCAAGTTTTAAGATCATACAGAACATTCATTCATACAAGCATTACTATAAAATTAATACAACAGTTTTTTCACACACCTTCTCGCTATCTAATCAGTTTCTGTAGCGTGAATCAAGAGGTACAGAAGCCTCCGAGGGGGGGGGGGAGGAGGGAGAGAGGAGGGGGGGGTTGTTGATGATAGTGAAAGATATAGATGGAGATAAATAGAAAGGTGTTAGAATGATAAATTGAAATAGAAAGGTTTTAGAATGATAAATTGAAATAGAAAGGTTTTAGAATGATAAATTAAAATACTCACATGAGTTTGTTTATATTTTCAACTTGCTTCAGAAAATATTGCTAAGTGAATCTCTGTGTTGTGTTGTACCGTTTTGTCTTGTCTTATGTTTGTGTTGTGTGTGTGTGTGTGTGTGTGTGTGTGTGTGTGTGTGTGCTGTGTTATGTAGTGCATTGTTGTGTTGTGCATTGTTATGTTGTGTTATGTAGTGCATTGATGTGTTGTGTTGTGCATTTTTATGTTGTATTGTGTTATGTATTGTTGTGTTGTGCATTGCTATGTTGTGTTATGTAGTGCATTGTTGTGTTTTGTAGGGCATTGTTGTATTGCGTTGTGTAGTGCATTGTTGTGTTGTGTAGTGCATTGTTATGTTGTGTTATGTAGTGCATTGTTGTATTGTGTTATGTATTATTGTGTTGTACATTGTTGTGTTGTGTAGTGTATTGTTATGTTGTTATGTGTTGTGTTGTGCTGTGTTGTGTAGTGCAATCCGACAACAAACAACCCAAATCCCAGTGCCGAGTGGGTTATTCTTGACACTGTTATGAGAAAAACCTGCAAAGAGACCGTCGGCCAGATCGAAAGAATACATCAGGACTAGTTTGATGAATATGACCCGGAAATCAATGTACTCGTCAATGATAAACGTGTTGCTTTAACTGACTCGCAGAACAACAATCAGTATCGGATCAAAGCTGATACCTTCCGCAAGAAGAAAGCGGTGGCCCAGTGCGAACTATGCAAACTAAAGAACGACTGGCTTAAAAATAAAGCATGTGAAATGCAAAATCTTGCAGATCAACACAAGACGTGCGAATTTTTAATTTCCTATAAAACATTTTATGGGTCAATCACTCATGGCACAGCCTCCCTCTGCTCATCCGACGGTAACTCCCTAATTAAAGATGACGAAGGCATCCTGCAGCACTGGAAAGAGCACTACCATTCACTGCTCAACCGAAACACCGATGTGATGTCCTGACTACCCAGCAGGTCCCTCAGCATCCAGAGCTGACCCACCTCAGCTATCCTCCATCCCTGGATGAGGTAGTTACATTAGGCCTTAGGACCTAATGGAATCCCAGCCGAGGTGTATAAAGCAGGAGGACCTCTGCTTACCAGCCGTCTCCACTCTCTCCTGTAGAATATATGGTAAAGGAGGAAATCTCCCTAGCTCTTAAAGGCGCCTTCATCGTCAATATTTATAAGAACAAGGAAGACCGGTCAGACTGTGGTAACTACCGCAGGATCAGGCTGCTGTCCATAACTGGCAAGATTAGCGCCCAAGTCCTCCTAAACAGACTTCTTTCTCCCTGAGGCGGAAAATTTCCTCCCAGAATCTCAATGTGGCTTTAGACCATCATGTGGCACCACTGATATGATCTTTGCTGCCCGCCAGATACAGGAGAAGTGCAGAGAAAGGCGTCGTGACCTGTACAGGGCCTTCATCGACCTAATGAATGCCTTTGACTCTGTCAACAGTGATGCCGTTTTGGCTGGCCACCAAAATTCATCACATTGTGAGGCAACTCCACGATGGTATGAACGGCAGTGTTCTGCACAATGGCACTCAGGATGAGTTTTTTCCCATCCAAACTGGGGTAAAACAAGGATGTATACTGGCACCAACTCTCTTTTACACTTTCTTGGCTGCCTTCCTTACTCGTGCCAGTGCCTATTTAGCCGACGGGGTGGACATGTAGTACTGGACGAAGGATCTTTTCAACATAAGACTATTCCAGGCAAGAACAAAGGTCTTGGCAGCTTCCATTACTGAACTTCAGTATGCAGACGACCTCACCCTTGTCACTCACACTGAACGCGACTTATAGGAAATCCTGAACATCTACACAGATTCGTTTGCACACTTCGACCTTGAGGTGAATGTACGTAAGACCCAGATTCTCTTTCAGCCTGACCCTGGTTCAGCCACACCTCCACCATCCATCCAGCTTGACGGTGCTAACCTCTCTAATGTTACCCACTGTCGGTATGTCGATATGCGTCTCAAGCCTTTGGCAAACTCCGTACCCATGTCTTCAGCTGTAGGGAGCTGAAATTATCTACAAATTTGCACGTACATCGAGCAATGGTCCTCCCCACCCTGCTATATGGCAGCGAAACATTGGTCACATACAGGAGACACCTCAAGGCACTTGAAAACTTTCACCAACGTAGTCTACGTTCCATCCTCCGAGTTCGCTGGGAAGACAAGAGAACAAATGCCAGTATTCTCGATGACACCAACTGTAGGAGTATCGAGGCTACCATTATTCATGAACAACTCCGTTGGACTGGCCATGTTACTCGCGTAGACGACAGTAGACTGCCAAAGCAGGTACTTTACAGTCGCCTAACGAATAGTAAACGTTTCGCTGGCGGGCAACTGAAATGGTATAAGGACAGTCTTAAGACAAACCTGAAAAGGTGCCAAATCGATCCCCTCACTTGAGAGACGATTACTCCAAACCGCAACGCTTGGAGGAGCACCACACGAGAAGGTGTCAATACTTCCGAGTTCATCCGACTGCATAACGAGGCAAACAAGCACCAACGCCGAAAAGATGCTACCGCCGCCCCTCCCGCACTAGAGGAAGCCATCCACATGTGCAACAGGCAGAGTGCCTGTCCGTTATCGGCCTATTTAATCACCTTAAAACTCACCACCAAAGATGACGTCATTAATAACTCGTATCATTATCTCATGGCTGGATGATCGTCATAATCGAGTCCGATTGACAGCAAAGTAATAGTAGGAGTAGTGTTATGTTACGTTATGTAGTGCGTTGTTGTGTTGTGTAGTGCGTTGTTGTGTTATGTAGTGCATTGTTGTGTTATGTAGTGTATTGTTGTGCTATGTATATGTAATGTATTATTGTGTTGTGAAGTGCATTGTTGTGTTATGTAGTGTATTGTTGTGTTGTGTAGTGCATTGTTATGTTGTGCTATGTAGTGCATTGTTGTTGTGTAATGCATTTTTATGTTGTGTTAAGTAGTGCATTATTGTGTTGTGAAGTGCATTGTTGTGTTATGTAGTGTATTGTTGTGTTGTGTAGTGCATTGTTATGTTGTGTTATGTAGTGCATTGTTTTGTTATGTAGTGCATTGTTGTATTGTGTTGTGTAGTGCATTGTTATGTTGTGTTATGTAGTGCATTGTTAGGTTGTGTAGTGCTTTGTTGTGTTGTGTTATGTAATGCATTATTCTGTTGTGCAGAGCACTATGATGTCTTCTGTTGTGCATTGTTTTGTTGTTTAGAGCATTGTGCTATGTTATGTAGTGCGTTGTTGTGTTGTGTAGTGCGTTGTTGTGTTGTGTAGTGCGTTATTGTGTTGTGTAGTGCGTTGTTTTTTGTGGTGCATTGTTGTGTTATGTAGTGTATATTTGTGTTACGGGTAAGTAGTGCATTGTTGTGTTGTGTAGTGCATTGTTATGTTGTGTTATGTAGTGCATTGTTATGTTATGTAGTACATTGTTGTATTGTGTTGTGTAGTGCATTGTTATGTTGTGTTATGTAGTGCATTGTTATGTTGTGTAGTGCTTTGTTGTGTTGTGTTATGTAGTGCATTATTGTGTTGTGCAGAGCACTATGTTGTGTTATGTAGTGGATTGCTGTGTTGTGTTGTGTTGTGTAGTGCATTGTGTTGTGGTTTGTTATGTAGTGCAGTGTTTTGTTATGTCGTGTTATGTAGTGCATTGTTTTGTGAAGAGCATTGTTGTGTTGTGTTATGTAGTGCATTGCTTTGTGTAGAGCATTGTGTTGTGTTATGTAGTGCAGTGTTGGTTAATGCATTGTTGTGTTGTGTTATGTAGTGCATTTTTGCGCTGTGTTATGTAGTGTAATTGTACGTTGTCATGGATCAAGTCTTCAAGTAAATAACGTTCTAATTACTGTATTGTTCCATCATTTTATTTATGTTTTCCAGTTTGAACCGTAAATAATATGTAATGTAATCCACGTCACTGCTATATGGGATCAGACGTCATCAAGTCAGGCCAAAAGCAGTGCCATAAATCACACACGGCGGCGCCACACTTTACACAGAGACCGGAGATATATATTTCCCGTGGAGTCTAAAACCCGAGTTGAGATCAATTTGGTAAACACGTCTCAACACACTTGATATAAACATACAGTGCTGCCACAACATGAGGGGAGATAGAGAGAGAGAGAGAGAGAGAGAGAGAGAGAGAGAGAGAGAGACGGACACATCCTCTGGTCAATTTTTTTTACGAGCTCCGGAGAGATGTGAGATACGAGGTCACACACTAGCACATCTCCTCTTGGGTGTGTACTTGGAAGTGAGTCAGAGCATCTTACATATTGTGGAGAGGTGAGAGATGCAGCCTCCCTCCGTCTTAAGATCTCCGGAGAGGCTTGAGATACGAGGTCACGAACTAGAATATCTCCCCTTGGTATATAAAGGAACAACTGGGTCACTGAATCTTACCTTTGGATAGGTGTGAAAAAGACGTCATTGAATGTAAATGCATACTAGTGGACTCAGGGTCAGTGTTACCTTAATATGTAAGAGATCAGGTCATTAAGATCTTCCTTAGGACCACTGCACACTACTGAACACCCCCCCCCCCCCCCTACGTCACACGACACAGCGACAAGGAGACAGGATGCTTCACTCTCCATTAACTGTCTACCTTGGGGAGGTGATAATGTTGTGTTGGTTGTCGTTCACCTTTTCAACAAAATGCAATTGATTGCCATTCTCTTTTTCCTGGTTCGATTAGCTTGATTTTTTTCGTCATTTCTTAATTCAACATACGCAAAACTCTCTCTCTCTCTCTCTCTCTCTCTCTCTCTCTCTCTCTCTCTCTCTCTCTCTCTCTCTCTCTCTCTTCGTTTTTTAAGGGGAACTTTAATCCCTTTAAGGAGTGAAAAGTGAAAACCTCTGCCCAAATCACATTTTGACAAAAGTTCCACAAAGTTTTGATCAACCAAGATAAAATTTGGTACAAAGACTCGTAGGGATAGGCCCTATGCAGGAAAGGCATCAGATGTGAAATGTGCTGATTCTTATTAATTTTATAGTGGGTCATTTTTTCACAACATTATACTTTTAGGCGTGCAGATTCCTTTCTGCTATTATCAGTCTGAACATAGATTTGTACAGACTCTGTTATGACACTTGTAAATTGATCTACACAGGTTTTTAATTTGTTTTTTGTTTTATTATTTGGAAGAAACGAGTCCATCAAAATTACCAAACATGAATTTTTTACCATTCTTTCATATGTTGACTTTAAATTAAGCCTTACTGTTTACCGTATGACAATGACACAGACGTGGTTGGAAATTTTGTAGCTTCATGAAGTGAGACGAACAGGAGGAGAAATCAGGAGTTCTAATTTGAAGATTATATGAATGCTCCACCTTTCATTGCCCCTCCTTCCCCTTCTCGCACATTTAGACATCTAAGCAAAGTCATCCAGCATGTATCACTTGAAAAATCAAAATATCTTCAGAAGCATACTCACTTAAAGTAATTCTACACCACATATATATACAAATAAACAAACACTGAATAATTCCCACCCGTCTGAGAGGCATAAAAAACATCAAAGAAGGAATAAATCGTGGGGGAAAATGTGCCGAAAAACTTGGTGAAGGCTTTTGGGCAGTAAATGTGGTAATATCTAGCGCGGGTGTTGGGTGGTGACAGATGGCTGACTCTCCGGGGATTTGACCTTCCGCGCATGCGTGGGGCGGGACTTCGCGTCCAAAGGGGAGGGGCTTAATACATCAGAGGATAAACTTGGTGAACTGGAACAGAGGATATATATTCATCATCACTTCAAAGTTGTTTTTTGAGTTTCATCCCGTGAGAGTATAATCTCGGGGAACATTGAGAAATATACTTTTCGATGGATACTGATGCATGCCTGTCCTCCTCCCCTGAGGTTGTTGTTGATCGGCATAAGCATATATACGATTATATAAACCTCCCTCAAATGTTGTATACAGCAATATGGTTTAGATAGTAACAGATATCTTACAGATGCACGTGAAAGAAAATGAGGAGAGATATTTCAGATTAGCAGTAAATTTAGGGAACGAAGCAGTGTTGGCGGTTAGTAGTGGCAGTATTATCTCAGCAAGCTTGGATGGCACTGTCAAAGCACTTTACTAACATTGCTGACGTGTCGGGATATAGAGAGAATTTGGAAGAGTCACCGCTGTCTGGGATTAACTCGGCAATAAATATGTTTAAATGGAAGATGATAGTTTTAGCTGATGACTAAGGCTTCCTGGACAAAAGATGGAATGTTACTGTTGTTTTACTTGCTATTGTTATAACCATTATTACTTTTATTATTGTTTATTTTGGTAGTATTGTTGTAATTATCCTGCCTTTTTTCGTATTTTGTGAGAAGACTTCGCCAGATGTGTTTCTAAAGCCGCAAATGAACGAATTAAAAGACTCTAGTTTCATTGTCAAGGTCACAAGAAGGTCAAGGGTGAATTATAGTCTGGAACGTAAGCATTTATTAATGTAGAGTGTTGGGGTAAAAAATCACTTAAATATGTATTCGGTCTTATACAGGAGCGTGACTAAGAAGAGACCGAGGAGTACCGAAGGGTGTGTGCTTTGCTCCTTCACTTAATCCTCGCTTAGTAAAAACAGAAAGACGACCTTTCTTCAATTCTGGAAAGTTGTTTTCATAAGAGTATAAACCAAGACTTAATCAAAGCTCTTTCTCTAGTCATTAAAACACCAATGTACAATAAAACAACCAAACAGCATCAACAAGCGTATCTCTCCCTAATTCCTTCCTAAGCAGCTAATTTTTACTCTCTCTGGCAAATGCTTGTGAAAACACATTGAAAAATTTGCGTAAACATGTAACTGCTCTGACTAAGTTTCCCGCTCACAACCGACTTAATTTTACTGGATGTGTCAACGTGTTGGGGGAATATACGAGGAATATATGAGATAATAAGCATAAACGTTGTCACTGATGATGGTGATAGTCTACCATGTTTGTGTGTTTGGTTGTCCGTGTGTTTGTTGGATGAATACACCTGAGTTAACGTTGTACAGTGTATATTTATTTACTTGTTTATCTATATGTTTTTGTCCTTGCTTGGTGGATACATGACTTTTGCTACATAGTGTATTTGTTATTTGTTTGTCTCTGTTTGACGAATACACTGATGGTGGTGCCGTGTGACCTTATTGTATTTGTTTCTTTCTGTGTTTGTTTAATGAATACAACGACCCTTGAGTTGTTTGATTCTTTTTTGTTTGGTAAGTAAACTGATGCTGACCTATGTTAATGTTGTTCACTGTGTTTGTTTGTTTGTTTGCCTTCTTGTTTGGCGAGTCCACTGATGTTGGTAATGCTCGGCCTTGTTAGTGCTGCATAACATTTGTTTGTTTGTGCTCTTGTTTGTATTTGTGTTAATTTATGGACACAGATGATCTCGGATATAGTTTCTTTGTTTAATGATACCGATGCTACACGAGATTGTTTTTGTTTATTTGTTAACCTGTTTTAGGGACACAGATGCATGACCTTTTTTTCATACTTGAGGCTGCATGTCATTGTTTCTTTGTTTAAGGACGTCAATACTACACGATCTTGTTTGTTTGCTTAAGTATACATACTACATGATCTACAGTACCGCTACAGTACCGAGAATAATACAGTATAACTAAACACACCAGTAAGTACAGCAGTGGTCCAGGAGTAGAGACTTGGAGGAGAACAACACGAGGGAGTCATTTTACCAGCCATTATCCAACACAATAATGCTTCCTATCATTCATTTAGGATGAGAACTTCATGTTGAATAAGCCTCTAACTACCATAAGGTGTTTAGTTTTATAAGCATGGTGGTATGGTCGATGATATAATGTTGTTGTTTTGATATATGGCCAATCTTGTACTGATTGTCCACTGTTTGTTATCAAAGAAAATTTTTAAGGGGGGGGGGGTGAATGACACCTTGGGCTCTTTCAGTTGATTTTATTACTCTGGAACCAAACTGGATTTTGTAATGTGTTAATAGTAGTAGTAGTAGTATTAGTAGTAGTAGTAGTAGTAGTAGTAGTAGTAACAGCACGGCCAAAGTGATAAGTTGCAGCAACTGATGCTGCAAGTACCAGAGAATTTGAAAAAAAAAATGTTGCTATAGCGCAGGAGGTGGGCGCCTCGAACTGGTTAACTACGTTACCTATAAGGGCAAATGGTTTCAGTCTCAATAAACAAGAATTTACAGATGCCATTGCTCTAAGGTACGGTAGACCAGTAGAAGGTTTGCCCTCCCAATGCGTGAGTGGCACTTCCTATGACGTCGATCACGCCATGGTGTGCAAGAAAGGGGGCTTTATATGCATGAGGCATGACGAATTAAGGGATCTCACAGCAAATATGTTGAAGGAAATCTGCCGTGATGTCATGGTAGAACCGACCCTCCTTCCATTGGACAGTGAGATCTTCCAACATAGGACTTCAAACACATCCAACGAAGCCCGTGTTGACGTCAGTGCTCGAGGATTCTGGACGTAGGGACAGCAAGCCTTCTTCGACATAGGATTTTTTATCCCATGGCCGCATGTCACCGTAACTTAGCTCCCGATGCTGCACACAGGAGGAACGAGAACGACAAGATAAGGGCATATGGGGAGAGAATTCAGAATGTTGATCAAGGCAGCTTCACTCCTCTAGTGTTCACAACCTCTGGTGGGATGGGACCAAGTGCAAGATACTTCTACGCCAGACTCACGGAGGTGATCTCCGAACAGAAGCAGCAGCCCAGAAGTTATGTTACAGCCTGGATGAGATGTCGACTGTCCTTCTCTCTCCTTCGGTGGGCTTTGCTCTGCCTCAGGGGAACGAGAGCTTCGGCCCCAAAGCCGACAACAGCTGCAGATATTGACTATGAGGCTACTGTCACTGAATGCCGCATAGATCAGCGGCTCAACTAATTCAACACAGCTAGGATAGCTACTTATGTATTAGGATATTCAATTTTAAGGTAATAAAATGGCGGCGAAGGTGTGGCTATTGGGGGAGGCTGGGGGCCATTTAAAAAAAGTAGTTTCAGTAATATAAGTAGTAGTAGTACCACCCAAACTCCAGCAAGTCCTTCCTCATCGTGAAGCCAGAACATTATGAACGGGCATTGGAGGTTTTTGGCGGGAGTGAAGTCAAAATAACTAAGGACGGCCAAAAACATCTAGGCGCAGTAATTGGCACTACGGACTTCAAGACCGAGTACGTAGCGGGAAAGGTGAATGAGTGGGTTAGTGAAATCCAAGCTCTGTCTGAGATTGCTAACCAGAGCCACATGCGGCTTTCGCTGCATTCACCCATGAAGTCAAGCATCGTTGGAACTACCTGATGCGTACTATCCCTGGTATCGAACCCCTCCTCCACCCTCTGGAAGAAGCTATCAGTGTCAAGTTCATTCCCAAATTAGTGAAACACACTCACTTAACCCCAGCAGAAAGAGCACTTCTTGCACTTCCACCAAGACTGGGAGGGATGGGACTAACCAATCCAGAGGAGATTGCAGCCACCGAACATCAAAATTCACTTAAGTTCACGGCAGCCCTCACGGACCACATAATAGCCCAGAAGGCAACAGGGGAGGTCGTGACCGGTGAAGTAAACGAGATTTGTAGGTCCATTACGACAGATCGACAGCACTGCCAAAATGATAAGTTGCAGCAACTGTTGCTGCAGGTACCAGAAAATTTGAAAAAAAAAGTAGCTATAGCACAGGAGGTGGGCGCCTCGAACTGGTTAACTACGTTACCGGTAAGGGCAAATGGTTTCAGTCTTAGCAAACAAGAATTTACAGATGCCATTGCTCTAAGGTACGGTCCGCCAGTAGAAGGTTTGCCCTCCCAATGCGTGTGTGGCTCTTCTTATGATGGCGATCACTCCATGGTGTGCAAGAAAGGGGGCTTCATATGCATGAGGCATGATGAAGTAAGGAACCTTACAGCAAATATGTTGAAGGAAATCTGCCGGGATGTCATGGTAGAACCGACCCTCCTTCCATTGGATGGTGAGATCTTCCAACATAGGACTTCAAACACATCTAACGAAGCCCGTGTTGACGTCAGTGCTCGAGGATTCTGGACGCGAGGACAGCGAGCTTTCTTCGACATCAGGATTTTTGATCCCATGGCCGCATGTCACCGTAACCTAGCTCTCGATGCTGCACATAGGAGGAACGAGAACGACAAGATAAGGGCATATGGGGAGAGAATCCAAAACGTTGATCAAGGCAGCTTCACTCCCCTAGTGTTCACAACCTCTGGTGGGATGGGACCAAGTGCAAGATGTTTCTACGCCAGACTCGCGGAGGTGATCTCCGAACAGAAGCAGCAGCCCAGAAGCTTCGTTACAGCCTGGACGAGATGTCGACTGTCTTCTCTCTCCTTCGGTCGGCTTTGCTCTGCCTCAGGGGAACGAGAGCTTCTGTCTCAATTCCGACAACTGCTGCAGATATCGACTACGAGGCTACAGTCACTGAATGCCGCATAGATCTGCGGCTCAACTAATTTAACAGATAGAATAGCTTCTTATGTATTAGGATATTTAATATTAAGGTAAATAAATGGTGGCGAAGGTGTGGCTATTGGGGGAGGCTGGAGGCCACGTTAAAAAAAAAAAAAAAAAAAAAAAAAGTAGTAGTAGTAAAAGTAGTAGTAAAAGTAGTAATAGTAGAAATACCATTATTATTACCATTGCTTATTTTTCACCATACCTATTCCTACTCATGTAAACTCTCCCAGACAGTGACGGTATGATAAAGAGTGACGTGGAAGATGATGTTAAAGATGTCAGCAAGTTTGTTCTTTCCTCTGATGTATAAAAGTATACAAATAAACTTGCTAAAAGATGTGATTGTTAGAGCGAACGTAATAGAGCGAAAGAGACGGAGTTGGAGGAGGAGAGAAAAGAAGAGAATAAGTGAAAGAGAAAGAAGGAAAGCGGTAGAGAATATGAAAGAAGCATAGAAAAAAAGATAAAATGTACAGAGGGGAAGAATAAAAGAGAGAGAGGGAGGGGTGATGGAAGACAGAGAGAGAGAGAGACAAGAAATCGAGGTGCAGAAAGAGAGAGAGAGAGAGAATGGGAGAAAAAAGACAGAAACCAATTTAACAAAAGGAAAACAGTGATAAATGAAGAGTGAGGGGATAAATGAGAGAGTGAAAGAGGGAGAAAAGCTAAGACAGAGAGAGAGAGAGACGAACAGGCAAAAGAAAAAGAGAAAGAAAGGAATTACAAAACAGAGAAAACAAGAAAGAAAAAAGAGAGAGAGAGAGAGAGAGAGAGAATAAAACGGGGTGGGACGACCTGAGCAAGATCCGCTTTGATGAACACATCTTACCTCATATAGGAGTCACAAGTTTAGACAAAACACGTAATTTCCTGCACTTGTGTTGACGTTACACGGTGAACGTTCCTGTTCCACACCGTTCTAGGAACACCCTGTAGGAGGAGGAACTTCCTGCAGAAGGAAAAGTGATCAGGAGGTCGTGTGAGAAGAAATCCTGTTGGGAGGGTCCCTTGGGTAGGGGGTGATGGTGGTGAGGAGGAGGCAGGGGAGAGAGGGGGTGTGGGGTGAAGGAAGGAGAGGTGTGGGATGAGGGGAGGAGTGTCGGGTGAGGGGAGGAGAGGTGTGGGATGAGGGGAGGAGTGTCGGGTGAGGGGAGGAGAGGTGTGGGATGAGGGGGAGGGAGTGTAGGGTGAGAGGAGGGAGGGATGAAGGGTGAGCGAGGGGTGTGGGGTGAGAGATGAACACTGAACAGGAGTAGAGAGGGAGGGTAGGAGGAAGGGAGGGGTGAGGGAAGGGCAAGAGGAGGATTGGGGGGGGGGGGGAGTGACAGTGCGAAAAGCTTGTTTCCTGTCAGTTTATCATGATATCATTGTTTACCTCTAAAATATTTCTCTTGGTTATATCATAGTAGAAAGTTATCTTTACTTAACACACACACACACACACACACACACGAATATACCCCTGTATGTATAAAGTTGTACGTACACTATAGTTTTAAGTAAAGGGATAAATTAAAGAAATATAAAAAGGTATCTACTCGTACTTAGACCGGCTGGTACACAACACTCTCCCCTCGAACACCTTGTTATACTTGTTGTGCCTTATGTTAGTATGCAGCAGCCCAGAAGCGTCATTAGAACATAAAGTTATCTTACTGGTACCGACACTTTATTAATGTTACACTTTAAGATAAATAATGTAAATACACTACAGGTTATGAGAGGCACTTAGTCCATCATAACTTATTGTAGCAAATGACGGAAAAATAAATTGACTTGATGGCATAATGGTGAGGAACTCTTTGATAGGACACGAAACTGACTCGAGGATCTAAGGAGGAGATCACTCTTAAGGAGGAGATCACTCTAAGGAGGAGATCACTCTAAGGAGGAGATCACGCTAAGGAGGAGATCACTCTGAGGAGGAGATCACTCTAGCGAGGAGATCACTCTAAGGAGGAGATCACGCTAAGGAGGAGGTCACTCTAAGGAGGAGATCACTCTAAGGAGGAGATCACTCTAAGGAGGAAATCACTTTAAGGAGGAGATCACTCTAAGGAGGAGATCACTCTAAGGAGGAGATCACGCTAAGGAGGAGATCACGCTAAGGAGGAGATCACTCTAAGGAGGAGATCACGCTAAGGAGGAGATCACTATAAGGAGGAGATCACTCTAAGGAGGAGATCACTCTAAGGAGGAGATCACGCTAAGGAGGAGATCACTCTAAGGAAGATCACGCTAAGGAGGAGATCACTCTAAGGAGGAGATCACTCTAAGGAGGAGATCACTCTGAGGAGGAGATCACTGTAAGGAGATCACTCTAAGGAAGATCACGCTAAGGAGGAGATCACGCTAAGGAGGAGGTCACTCTAAGGAGGAGATCACTCTAAGGAAGATCACGCTAAGGAGGAGATCACGCTAAGGAGGAGACCACTCTAAGGAGGAGGTCACTCTAAGGAGGCCACTCTTAGGACGAAGTCACTCTAAGAAGGTCATTCTAAGGAGGAGATCAGCACCAATAAAAGCTTCGGTGGTGTATAAGTCAGCACCAGTACAAGCTTCAATGGTGTAGGGATCAGCACCAACAAAAGCTTCAGTGGTGTAGAGATCTGCACCAGTAAAAGCTGTAGTGGTGTATAGATCAGCACCAGTAAAAGCTTCAGTGGTTTACAAATCAGCACCAGTAAAATCTTCTATGGTGTAGGGATCAGAACCAATAAAAGCTTCAGTGGTGTATAGATCAGCACCAATAAAAGCTTCAATGGTGTATAAATCAGCACCAATAAAAGCTGTAGTGGTGTAGGGATCAGCACCAATAAAAGCTTCAATGGTGTAGTGTTTTGTCTGGGGTTAATAATTGGTAGACTCGCGTTGTCCTGCCTCATACCCGGAAGTGTTGTGTGATTGAGGTCAAAAGAACTTTTTTTTATCTTCAATAGCCAAATTTTCGGTAATAATTTATAAAGTCAGAGAGGAAAATTATGTCCTGAAGCGTGAAGTTTAATTGAATGGGGGGGGGGGGGAGGGAGTAGCTGGATCTGATAATATGAATTTTTGTTTTGTTAATTTTTAGACATGAAATAATACTACAGAGAGGTTTTCCATACATTGTACACTAACGCAGTAATGCACTTCACTTACCAGCGGCCGAGACACACTAGCCCCTGTACACGATAGCCACAAGTAGCCTAATAACTCGTGACAAATTGACATACCACACACTCTCGGCCAGGGTACACATGTCGTTCACTGATCCTGATACCGGGGGAAAATAACCCCCGACACTCACCTCCCACCACCACCACCACCCAATCCCTCTTACTACCACCTAACCCCTTCTACCACCACCCAACCCCTCCTACCACCACCCAACCTTTCCTACCACCACCCAACCCCTCCCACCACCACCCAACCCCTCCCACCACCACCACCCAACCCCTCCTACCACCACCCAATCTTTCCTACCAACACTCAACCCCTCCTACCACCACCCAATCTTTCCTACCACCACCCAACCCCTCCCACCACCACCACCACCCAACCCCTCCCACCACCACCACCCAACCCCTCCCACCACCACCACCCCAACCCCTCCCACCACCACCACCCAACCCCTCCCACCACCACCACCCAACCCCTCCCACCACCCAACCCCTCCTACCACCACCCAACCCCTCCTACCACCACCCAACCCCTCCTACCACCACTCAACCCCTCCCACCACCACCCACCCACCCACCCCCCCCCCCACCCCACCACC
Source organism: Homarus gammarus (assembly GCA_958450375.1). Lineage (NCBI taxonomy): Eukaryota > Metazoa > Arthropoda > Malacostraca > Decapoda > Nephropidae > Homarus > Homarus gammarus. The sequence continues at coordinate 547,638 of CAUDMG010000774.1, read as the reverse complement.
CCACCCCCCCCCACCACCCACCCCCCCCCCCACCACCCAACCCCCCCCACCACCACCACCCCCACCCCCCCCCCACCACCCAACCCCCCCCCCACCACCACCACCCAACCCCCCCCCCCACCCAACCCCACCCCCACCCCACCACCCACCCCCCCCCACCACCCCCACCCCCCCACCCCCCCCCCCCACCCCCCAACCCCCCCCCACCACCACCCCCCCCCCCCCACCACCACCCCCCCCCCCACCACCCCCACCCACCCCCCCCCACCACCCCACCCCCCCACCCCCCCCCACCACCCCCCCCCCCACCCCCCCCCCACCCACCCCCCCACCACCCCACCCCCCCCCACCCCACCCCACCCCCCCCACCACCCCACCCCCCCCACCCCCCACCCCCCCCACTCACCCCACCCCCCCCCACCACCCACCCTCCCCACCACCAACCTCAACCCCCCCCACCACCACCCACCCCCCCCCACCACCCCCCCCACCCCACCCACCACCCCCAACCCCCCCCCCCACCCACCCCACCCACCCCTCCCACCACCCACCCACCCCCCCCCCACCACCACCCCACCCCCCCCCCCACCACCACCACCACCCAACCCCCCCACCACCACCACCCACCCCCCCCCCACCGCCACCACCCAACCCCCCCCCACCACCACCCCCACCCAACCCCCCCACCACCCAACCCCCCCCCACCACCCAACCCCCCCCACCACCACCCACCACCCCACCCCCCCACCACCACCACCACCCCACCCCCCCCCACCCCCACCACCCACCCCCCCCACCACCACCACCACCACCCAACCCCTCCCCCACCACCACCCCACCCCACCCCCCCCCACCACCCCACCACCCAACCCCCCCACCACCACCCCACCCCCCCCCCACCCCCCACCACCCACCCCACCCCCACCACCACCCACCCCCCCCACCGCCACCACCCAACCCCCCCACCACCACCACCCCCACCCCCCCCACCCCCAACCCCCCTCCCACCACCCAACCCCTCCCACCACCACCACACCCACCCCACCCCCCCACCACCACCACCCCCACCCCACCCCCACCACCACCCCACCCCCCCCCCCCACCACCCCACCCCCACCCACCCCCCCCCACACCCACCCCCACCCCCCCCACCACCCACCCCCCCCCACCACCCCCAACCCCCCACCCCCACCCACCCCCTCCCACCACCCCACCCCCCCACCCCACCCCACCCCCCCCACCCCACCACCCAACCCCCCCCACCCCCACCCCCCACCCACCCACCACCACCCCCACCCACCCCCACCCCCACCACCCCCCCCCACCCCCCACCACCCACCCACCCCCCACCCACCCCCCACCACCCCACCCCCCCCCACCACCACCCCACCCCCCCCCCACCCCCACCACCCACACCCCCCCCCCACCCCCACCACCCCAACCCCCCCCCACCCCCCAACCCCCCCCACCACCCCCACCCCACCCCCCCCCACCACCCCACCCCCCCCCCACCACCCACCCCCCCCCCCACCACCCAACCCCTCCCACCACCCGCCACCCCCCCCCCACCACCACACCACCCCCCCACCACCACCACCACCCAACCCCCCCCCACCACCACCCCACCCCCCCCACCACCACCCCCACACCCCCACCCCCCCCCACCCACCCAACCCCCCCCACCACCACCCACCCCACCCCCACCCCCACCACCACCCACCACCCACCCCCCCCCACCCCACCCCCCCACCCCCCCCCACCACCCCCACCCACCCCCCCCCCCCCACCACCCAACCCCCCCCACCCACCCCACCCCCACCCCCCCCACCACCCCACCCCCCCACCCCACCCCCCACCACCCCCCCCCACCCCACCCCACCCCCCACCACCCCCACCCCCACCCCCCCCCCACCACCCCACCCACCCCCCCCCCACCACCCCCCACCCACCCCCCCACCCCACCACCCCCCCCCCCCACCCCACCACCCCCCACCCCCCCCCACCACCCCACCACCACCCACCCCCCCCCCCCCACCACCCAACCCCCCCCACCCCACCCCCCACCCCCCCCACCCCACCCCACCCCCCCCACCACCCAACCCCCCCCCACCACCCACCCCTCCCACCCCACCAACCCAACCCCCCCCCCCACCCCCCACCCCCCAACCCCCCCACCACCACCCAACCCCCCCCCCACCACCACCACCACCCCACCCCCCCCACCACCACCCCCACCACCCAACCCCTCCCACCACCCCCACCCCCCCACCCCCCCCACCACCCCCCACCCACCCCCCCCCACCCCACCCCCACCCCCAACCCCCCCCCCCCCACCACCCAACCCCCCCCCACCACCCCACCCCCCCCCCCCACCCACCCTCCCCACCACCACCCACCCCCCCCACCTACCCCCAACCCCCCCCCACCCCACCACCCAACCCCCCCCACCCCCACCCCACCCAACCCCTCCCACCACCACCACCCCACCCCCCCCACCACCCCACCCACCCCCCCACCCCCCCCCACCACCCACCCCCCCCCACCACCCCACCCCACCCCCACCCACCACCACCACCACCACCCACCCCCCCACCCCACCACCCCCACCCCCCCCACCACCACCCCCACCCCACCCCCCCCCACCACCCACCCCCCCCCCACCACCACCCCCAACCCCCCCCCCCCCCACCCCACCCCCCCACCCCCCCCCCCCACCACCCCCCCACCCACCCCCCCCCACCACCACCCCCACCCAACCCCCCCCCCACCCCCACCCCCACCCCCCCACCACCCCACCACCCCACCCCCCCCCACCACCCACCCCCCCCCCCCACCACCCCACCACCCCACCCCCCCCACCCACCCCACCACCCCCCACCCCCCCCCCCACCACCACCCACCCCCTCCCACCGCCACCACCCACCCCCCCCCACCCCCACCCAACCCCCCCACCACCCACCCCCCCCCACGACCCAACCCCTCCCCCCACCCCAACCCAACCCCACCCCCCACCACCACCCCACCCCCACCCCTCCCACCACCACCACCACCCAACCCCTCCCACCACCACCACCACCACCCAACCCCTCCCACCACCACCACCACCACCCAACCCCTCCCACCACCACCACCACCCAACCCCTCCCACCACCACCACCACCCACCCCTCCCACCACCACCACCACCCAACCCCTCCCACCACCACCACCCAACCCCTCCCACCGCCACCACCCAACCCCTCCCACCACCACCACCACCCAACCCCTCCCACCACCCAACCCCTCCTTCCACCACCCAACCCCTCCCACCACCACCATAACCCAACCCCACCCACCCACCACCACCACCACCCAACCCTACCCACCACCACCACCACCACCACCCAACCCCTCCCACCACCACCACCACCACCACCCAACCCCTCCCACAACCATCACCCAACCCCTCCCACCACCCAACCCCTCCTACCACCACCCAATCTTTCCTACCACCACCCAACCCCTCCCACCACCCAACCCCTCCTACCACCACCCAATCTTTCCTCCCACCACCACCATAACCCACCCCACCCACCACCACCCCCACCACCCACCCACCCACCACCACCACCACCACCCAACCCAACCCACCACCACCACCCCCAACCCTACCCACCACCACCACCACCCAACCCTACCCACCACCACCACCCAACCCCTCCCACCACCCAACCCCTCCTCCCACGACCCACCCCCCCTCCCACCACCCAACCCCTACCACCACCCAACCCCTCCCACTTCTACCTGTCAACCCCCCCTCCACCACCAACACTCAACCCCTCCCACCACCATCACCACCCAACCCCTCCTACCACCACCACCCAACCCCTCCTACCACCACCACCCAACCCCTCCTACCACCATCCAATCTTTCCTACTACCACCCAACCCCTCCCACCACCACCCAACCCCTCCCACCACCACCATACCCCAACCCCACCCACCACCAACACCACCACCCACCCCTCCCCCACCACCCCACCACCCACCCCACCCCCCACCACCACCAACACACAACCCCTCCCACCACCACCACCACCACCCAACCCCTCCCACCACCACCACCCACCCACCCCTCCCACCACCACCACCACCCAACCCCTCCCACCACCACCACCACCCAACCCCTCCCACCACCACCACCACCCACCCCCCCCCCCACCACCACCCACCCCTCCCACCACCCAACCCCTCCCACCACCCAACCCCTCCCACCACCACCATAACCCAACCCCACCCACCACCACCACCACCCAACCCCTCCCACCACCAACACCCAACCCCTCCCACCACCAACACCCAACCCCTCCCACCACCAACACCCAACCCCTCCCACCACCACCACCCAACCACTACCACTTCGACCCAGCCCACCACTCCCACCACCACCCCACTCAACCCCTCCGACCGTAACCACCCCTAATCTCTATCACAACCCCACCCAAACCCTCCCACCTCCACCATCCAACCCCTCCCACCTCCACCATCCAACCTCTCCTACCACCACCATACCCCTCCTACTACCACCACCCACCCACCACTGTCATCACTCATCCCCTCCCACCACCATCACCACCCAACCTCCCTCACTACTCCACCCAACAACCCCTCCTACCTACAGCACCCGAACCGAACTACCACCCCCCCCCCCCCCACCAACACCAACAGCACCCCCATCTACCACCCCCTCACCACCACCACAACTACTACCCTACCGTCACCCATCTGCCCACATGCCCATCATGGATACCAGGATGTAGCTGATGCTGGTCTTAACACCGCTGTTACTGCTCCTGTTGTTCGTATGTGGTGTGGTGAGGAGGTGGCATATCAAATTCTAGGAGGTGAGTGAATCATAGTATAACAGCAGGCGGCGTGGCGTCACACAGGGGAAGTGCCTGGTCCCTTGAGCCTTTCAGCTGCCAGATGGTTAGATGCCGTGACCAAAAAAAATGTGGGAAATTTTCACCCCACGTACGATTCATTCCTGGGATGTTGCATCGTGAAGTGTAATATCCCTTGCAACCATCAGGAAACGATGTGTGACGGTATGATCCACTTGTGTGCAGGAAGGATGGGTGTGGCTGAGTGTGTGTGTGT
>CAUDMG010000774.1:447500-540000 GCA_958450375.1 Homarus gammarus | reverse complement strand
AAGAAGCTGTGGGTGGTGGAACATGGGTATTTTGAGGTCATTTTGTAGCCATGTGCACTTGATATTACGAGATATTCTGTGGTCAATAGTAAATACTTTTTACTATACAAAAACGGTTGAGTACAATACTGCATTAAAGAAAAAGTATTATAATTTTCTGGTGAAAAGAGGGGACCAAGCCCCCAGGACCCCCATGGATCCGCCCCTGTTAAAACGACCTTTAATATAATTTTAGGGAAACCGTTTTTAAGACCTTTCAGGGATCACATACATCCCGTTTAGTATGGACCTGTGACCTTTAATCCGGTATGTTAAAGGTCAGGTTGTTGTGACCACTAAGAGGTCTGCATGACCCGTCCTTAGGATGGCGGTGTCAGGTCGCTCGCTCACATGGCTGAGTCTTGAAAGGTCAGAGTCATGTAGTTCCGTCTTAGTGATTTGTTTGGGTACCTCTCTCTCTCTCTCTCTCTCTCTCTCTCTCTCTCTCTCTCTCTCTCTCTCTCTCTCTCTCTCTCATACTCCAGTCTCACTGCAATATCGACGCCATTTTTTATTTTACCTGCTAACTTTTTTTTTTATCTACATATCACACGAGTCAGTGCTGCTGCCTTCCTATATCTGCTGTTGTTAAAATGAATAATTAATTAACAAAAGACACTCTGGGAATCTGGAGTCAGTACAGTATAGGAGGATGTGATTGATAAAACGTTCAGCGGCAGGAAGTCAGCTGTCAGGGGTAAAAACGTTTGGAGGTCGCGCGTGGGCCAACGTTTGTCAGTGAGAGTCATTTGTCAGCTGATCAGGGTGGTGGTGGTGAAGGAGGGAGAGGTGGTGGGTGTTAAGGTTGTGATAGCGTATAAGATTAGCCTATAACAGGAGGTAAAGGAACATACATACATACATACATACATACATAGAGAGAGAGAGAGTCGTATTTCCTAGTCTACATCACTTTTAAGAATTACTCGAACTGCATCTGTCTGTCTATAAATATTTCTTAGTATCGAACTATTGCACCAGATTCCCTGTATGTCTCAGTTATTAAAGTGTCCTACGAGTGAGAGATGTAGGAAAAGGGAAGATATGATGAAGAGGAAAAGGTAGTGTGAAGCAGGATAATAAAAACTTCGGCATAGAAAGAATACAAGGAAATGTGAGAGGAAGACGAGATGGGGGAGTGGAACATTCGAGGAAAGGCTGAGAAGAAGTGGGCCGAGTGAGTTATATCATAGTGAGGAGAGAGGATGACCAATAAACGGGAGAAAGGAAAGACGATGAAAATATGCAACACATGATAAAGAAGAGAGAAGATAGAACTGACAGTACAGGGAGATGGGGTAATAAATTTAATAAAAAAGAGAATCAGAGGAGGGAGGAAAAAGTTCAATAGCACCTGCTGACCGTCCGTGCTTGTCAGCTGGAAGTGGTCGCCTGCTTCCTCGTGCTGTGAAATACTTGTACACCCGCCATATATATATATATATATATATATATACACACAAGTATATGCTTCCAATTGACTTTATATGTCTATGTGTAATATATATTATAAAACGAGAGAGAGAAAGAGAGAGAGATTGAGCTGCTGGGGAAGCCATTACGTAAATAATTAAAATGCATCAGTCTTGCGTTCTAGTAGTTGTTTTACATCTCCATTCTTGTCATTTGCATTTATTTAAGAAACTTTACTTTCGTACGTAAACAAAACACAAAAAAAATCCTAAAATCAATTTAATAAAAAATAATCTCTCAAAGTTACAAAAAAATTTAAGTTGCGTTTACAACCTACAACTATGAATAATTACATAGTATAAACTCCGGCACAGCCTGCATATGTTTGTACCGAGGTTTCGAACCCAAGTAATGAGATTCCAGCATGCTCGCTTCTTAACCCCCCTCAGTGGATGTCTCAGTAAGTGATTCTCGAGCCTGTCACAGACGTTGATGGAGTACTCGATCCTCTTTTAGGGCTATAGATGCTATGAGTGTGTCAGTAGGGCCTTAGGGACGTCTGGGTGTCTTGCTGTGTTAGTTGAGTTCCCCTTGATGAGAGAGATACCAGGAAAATGAAAGGGAGAAAAAGATAGATAGATAGTCTCTCTCTCTCTCTCTCTCTCTCTCTCTCTCTCTCTCTCTCTCTCTCTGTAAGTCAGTCTTCTTCCTCATGAGATTTTAACGTTCCCTCACCTCTTCTAGCACCTTAGACGTCCCTTCACCTCACCTCGTATCATATATGATTGTTTTACCTTAGCTGAGGGAGAGCCTAGGAGAATCTAATCAACTTGCTGGTATGACTAACCCACTTGAATACACCAACAGCACCTCCCAAGGCTGGCCCAGCTGCTAGGACATTTAAAGATAAGATTAAATGTCCTTACGAGTGATTGATAGTGTGCGATTAAATTGTCTCTTTTCTTCTGTGGTTCATATAATTCATTGGTATTGTTGTTTGTTCAGAATGAAATAGAATTTTTTAGCAATAAATTATATTCTTATCAGTACTATAAGTCATAATAGGGCATACATGAATAGACGGATATATAGATATTGATATATTAGCATAGAACAAGACGTCCAAAAATACCTAGAATAAGTTTCGAAAAAACACCAGTATATTAAAGCCTAAAGAGATAGCAAACAAGAATAATATATATATATATATATATATATATATATATATATATATATATATATATATATATATTCAGCAATATAGCCAAATAAATCCGACCCCAAATAAGAGAGCAGCGACTCGTGTAATATACCGTCACCGGGCCATCACCCACGTAAACAAACCACCAGATATTTGATATTCACAATTGCTTATCTGCAACTAAACGCCCCAGAGAAAACTATTTAAGCGTTTCTGATGCTAATTAACCAAGATACCAACAGCGATACTCATCTTTATTGCTGCCATAGTGGCGCCGAGGATTAAGTTGATGTGTGGTGTGTGTTCCCTTGGTGGGCACAACACAACCAACACCCCAAGTGCCAGTGGGGGTCGGCTCCTTCTTCTCCTTGCTAAGCCCACACACTTCACGTAGCTGTCAGTGTATGTGTAGAACTGAACGTCTCTCCTGGTGGTGAAGAGTCTGGTAGGTTTTATGAGGTCAGGTCAAGTCAGGGGTTCAAAGGTAATTAGATACTCTTTTATATTTGGTGTGTGTGTGTGTGTGTGTGTGTGTGTGTGTGTGTGTGACGTTAAAGTGTGGCTATGGGCAAAAAAAAAAATCAGTGTTTTGCTCATACTAAACCCCGAATTATAAAAGCATTTTTTTACACACACACACACACCTTGAGCCCCTAACATACCCTTTTATCGAGGACTGGATCATAGAGGTAAACTCAAGGCAGATCAGTTATCATGTGAGTGAGTATTATTATAAGATGGTAAATCATTATTACGCCGACAAAAAAAAATCGAACGTACAGACATACAGAGGTGCGGACCCACAGTGAAGAAAAGAAAATGTGTTTTGCCTCTTACAGTACATTGCCTTGGCACATTGCGATAAACAGATGGAAAAATGAAGGGAACGAAACATCAGATGAAAAAAAAAAATAATGAAAGCAAAATCAGCAACTGTATATAAAAAGGCTGGGTCAAGCGAGGGTGAGTGAGGAACCAGGACACACTCACTCACTCACTCCCTCACTCACTCACTCGTATGGGGTCAGAAAGAGGAGTGGCCGCGTCAGCTTCCTGTAAGGAGTAACAACTGGTGTGCTCGTTACTGGCGGGTGACACACGGCCCTGACTTCTGCCTCCCTCCCTCCTGCACCCTCACCAGTACCTCTCCATGTCCACCTTCCCCCCCCCCCTCCCCTCACCCTTACCCACACCCTGATGCCTCCCTCAATCTCTTCTGCTCCCTCATCAGTACCTCCTCCTGGTTACCTCCCTCCCTCATCCTCACCCTGACGCCTCTTTCACCCCCTCCTGCACCCTCACCAGTACCTCCTCCTGTCTACCCTTCACACACACTCACATACATACACACACACACACACACACACACACACAAAACACCATCCATCTCTCCTGCAGCAGTAGCAGAAGGGTGTCAGTGTCATGGCGGCCGGTTCAGAGGGAGTGAGGGAGAGACGGGAGAAGGGAAGGTGGAGAGGAACTGTTAATACTTCCTTGGTTGAGGGATGTCAGGTCAGGGAAGATGTCATGTTTGTCACGTTGATCAGCAGAAGTAAAGAGACTGATGTCACTTTGGCTAGCTAATGTAGAAAGAATGATGTCATGGTCAGCAAAAGTAGAGATAATGAAGTCACATAGTTATCAAAAATTTATATAATGATGTCACGTTGGTCAGCAGAAATAGAAATAATGATGTCACGTTGGTCAGCAAAAATTAATATAATGATGTCTCGTTGGTCAGCAGAAATCAGAGCTGGGAAATATCACACCAGTGTCCGTAATACCCAAGGTAGAAGAAGCCAATCTCAGTTGATCTTGGAACTGCTCGTGATGCAGCAGGCACAGTAGTACACAGCAGGAGTCATAGGAAGCAGCAGGTAACCTTGGCGTACACTTAGAATTAGCAAGAGGTCATGTCGGGGCACAGAGATGATATTTAATACTTTAAAGTCAACTAAAGGGGGAATTGGTCATTTCTTAGGTGTACAGTCATTACATTTATCTAGTCTCTACACATTAATTTTGCAAGTGCAGATGTATAAACTTAGTCTCTAGTTCATGTGAGTTAAAATACGAGTGAATTCTATAAAAATCATAAAAATAAACAATTAAAAAAAGACCAGAACCTGAGCCTTACGCGTGTGGGTGGTGCGTACAAGCTGCGAGGTGCGTGCGTGCGGTGTAGTCGTAAAGCTGTCGGTGGTCAAGCTCCATCCCGTCCTCCCGCCACGGACAAAAACGCTCAGAGATGCAGATTTCAGACGCGGCGGACACCGAGACGGCAGCGCCCGGGGGTGGGTAGCGGCACCACCATGTATCATCATTACTGGGCTGTTCATCTTGCCTTGCGTCGACTCCTGCTAGTAATTCTTATTTTTTGTGGTACTGCAGCGAAAGTTCCTCCCCTTACTTGTTTGTTGTAATGTTCACCAAGATGTTTATTAATTATTTTCTTTGTATTATGTATTTGTTCGTTTCCTGGGGATTGATGACATAGTTTTGTGTTTTTATTATTGATTAAAATCGACTGTGTTTATTCTTTATTTGGTTGATTTTCAAGGCAGTCTACAGATTCGTTTAAAAGTACTGTTTAGTTATTTTGGTTCAAGTTATATATTATACTGTTCGGTATATTAAGGAAAGTACAGGAAGTTCGCCCAGGTTTATTCTTGGGTAATTCAATCTCACATTATATAATCTCGGGAGATCACTTGTCTTAAAATTAATTATAAGAAGCAAAGTTAATTATTTGTTTGTGCCGTTAATTAGTAACTTCTCCGCTTCTCTAATTTGTGACGGAATAATCCGGTAATTGTTTCCTCTCAACTAGTGTGGTTAACTCACTGAGGACTTACTGTATAATTAATTCTTGATAAATTAGGTAATAATTTATCCTGCCCGGGAGACTCATCTCACACTACAACTAATTCTTTGTGTCATTGTTGTAGGCGGAAAATTAATTGGGTTAAGCCTCTAATTTGTTGCCTACGTTTTTAATTAACTTTTTCCAAGGGTTTAGTGTTGAGATAAAACTTCCCCGGGAACTATTACTGTTAAGTCTGTTTAATAATTCTACTTTTTATTGTAAATATCTCTTAATGGTTTTACCACTCTGTGTTAGGGCGCTCGCCTCGCAAGTGAATGGCCAAGGGTTCGATCCCCAATCGAACAAGGAGACTTTCGGGCGAGCCTGTCATTGGTGGAACAACCCTACAGTATGGTTGAGTAGTGTTAGTCCAGTCACCATATTGTATAACAGGGAAGGCTTTTGTGTAGGGTGGAAAAATATTTATTATTATTATTATTATTATTATTATTATTATTATTATTATTATTACTCTTGATCGTAGAAAAACATGATTTTTATTGTGTTATTGTGTTTATTCTTCTTCCTCTTCGTATTCTTCATTTTTAGTATTTTTTATTTTCTCTTTAGTCCGAGCCATAATTTGTTGACAAGTGAAAATGTCAACGAAGAACATGTCTGCATCATCTTGTGAGGGTGTGGCGCGTGCTACATTATATTCCCCTGTGACCTAGAATTATAATGGTCAAGATTAGCATATCTAAAGGCAAGGTCAAAGTATAAACATTTATTTGTGGATTAAGACTGTCCAGGTCATCACTGTTTTAATACCGAGAATATCAACATAAAACATTAAAACATTTTTGCCTCATCAGATAAAGTTGTGTCGCGTAGCACTCTGACGTCACTGGTTCGACACTTCTGCTCTGATTCTTGCCATGTGGTGGTCCTTCAGTCTCCTCTCCTCTCCTGATGATTTTACCATTATTTTATACATGTAATAGTGTTTTTTTTTTGTTTTTTTTGGGGGGGGGGAATCTCATTTTAACACCCTAACGCTACCTGGGTTAGGTTAGGTTAGGTTAGGTAAGGTAAGGTAAGGTAAGGTAGTGATGTGGTATACGTTAGTTTTAGTTATGTTAATCTAAAGGAGAATTAAACTAGAGTGCTTAATCCTCCCGTGATATTTGTTTATTATATTAATTTTTAATTCTCTCAGATGTATCCATATATTCTCAGTTATTTCGTATTATATTATTATTATTATTATTATTATTATTATTATTATTATTAATGTTGTTGTTGGTGTTTTATTATCATTGTTATTATCATCATTATTATTATTATTATTATTATTATTATTATTATTATTGTTGTCCTTCTCCAGGCTTTACTCCTTTCTCCTCCTCCAACACTCCCCCTGCACCTCTTCCCTTCTCCTCCACCCCCATCCCCCCACCTCTCCACCACCCCCATCCCCCACCTCCCCTAACACCCATACCCCCTCACTTAGCCCAGAGAACAATTGATAGTTTTCATTAGTTCTCTTCTACACTACTTATTGAAACGTTGATTTAAGTTATATACATATGAATGGTTGTAGTTAATAATGTATCGACGACTTGTTAACAAAACCTTGATGCAAGTTCTTGTATCTACGGATTTTTTTTCATATATTTTATAATTTTTTTTATGTTTGAGTTATAATTAAGAAAACTAGGGCGTATATATATTTTTGTATTGTATTTGTTGTAGCCAAATACATCGTTGTAAAGTGTTGACAAATACCTCTGATGACGTCACACTCAGGGCCACTACTAGAGAAAAAAAAATTCTATCATTTTTTTTTAAGTTTTTGTGTTTTTTAGAATTACTCTTAAAGGAACGAATAACAATAACGAAAGAAAATATTATTAAAAAAAAAAAGCTCACGCAATTATCTTTTACTTTGTCTCTTTTATCACATATTTTTACGTTTTCTGTGACTATATGAGAAAGGATTAGAAAAAATATAAAAATAAGAGTGAGAGAAGCGAAGATGTTGTTTGTGTGGCATAAATCGCAGATGTATGACAGCGGTAACTAAACCAGAGTGACCTTGAGGAACGAGAGAGAGAGAGAGAGAGAGAGAGAGAGAGAGAAATAAGTAGGAAGAATAAGGCAGAGAAAATAGACGAAATGAAACAAGAGAGAGAATAAGGAAGAGAAAAAGAGAGTAATGATAAACATAGAGAAAGAGAAAAAAAGAGAGAAATGTAAGAGAAGAGGGGAAGAATAAAGAAAAAAGAGAGAAAGAAGGCGGAGGATGAGAGAATACAAGGGAGAGAAAGAGACAAAGAAAGATGTGAAAAGAAAGATAAAAACAAGGAATGAAGAATTAAATAGAGGAAGATAATAAAGATGAATTAATTAAGGGGGAAAATGGGGAAAGGAATAGAAAAGCGATAGAGAGAAAACGAATGAAAAGGAAAGACAGACAATAGGAAAGAAAGAGAGAGAAAGAAAGGAAAAAAATAATAAATGAGAAAGCATGAAAGGGAGAAATAGAGAAAAAGAATAAGTGAGGGAAAAATAATTAAAGAGATAGAGAGACAAACAGAAACAGAGAGGAAAAGACAACAAAAAGAGAGGAGATAGAGAAAAAGAATAAGAGAGATAGAGAGAGAGAAGGGGGGGGGAGGGGGGAGTTAGGGATCAGAAAGAGAATGAGTAAGAGGAAAATTGAGAGAGAAAGATTGAGAAAGAGAGACAGACAGTAACAGACCGACATAAAGAGAGACAGACCAACAGACAGAGAGGAGAAAGACAGACAGACAGAGACAGACAGAGGAGAAAGACAGACAGACCACGAGCACACTAAAAGATACCATCTACATCTACAGCATCAGATGAGTTCACAACATGAGGCGTCACCCAGGCAGTACTGGTGGTCATAAACACAAGAAGAAATACTGTATATCATGAAATTGTTACTATTGACGAAAATTTGGTTAGGTTAAGGTTAGGTTAGGTTAGGCTAAGGTTAGGTTAGGTTAGGTTAGGTTAAGGTTAGGTTAGGTTGGGTTGGGTTAGGGTTAGGGTTAAGGTTAGGTTAGGTTAGGTTAGGTTAAGTTAAGTTAGGTTAAGGTTAGGTGAGGTGAAATCTAAGTAATACATTTCGTGATAATAACAATAATAAGGGTGATTTGAGTTACTATAATAAGAAATTAAGCAATATCTACCACAACAACAACAACCATAGTAACTACCACAACAACAACCACAGTAACTACCACAACAACAACCACAGTAACTACCACAACAACAACCACAGTATCTACCACAACAACAACCACAGTAACTACCACAACAACAACCACAGTAACTACCACAACAACAACCACAGTAACTACCACAACAACAACCACAGTAACTACCACAACAACAACCACAGTAACTACCACAACAACTATAATAACTACCACAATAACAACCACAGTAACAACAATTGCAGTAACTACCTCAACAACTAACACAACAACAACAACAAATGGTACACGACAACAACGACAACTAATTTAATTAACACGCTAACAACAACTACAACAATAACAACGCTAACAACAATTTCATCAACAAGAACAACCAGATCAACAACAATTGCAACAACCACAACAATAATAACAAAAACAACAAAATACAACAACAATAGTAAAACAAAGACAAATCTGAAACAATGAAATCAACAACAGGCAGCATCGATTGTTACAACAGTGAGGGGAAGGAAATTACAACCACTGTCAAGACCCATTATTATTCGTCTCTAACCTAACCTAACCTAACCTTAACCTAACCTAACCTAACTTAACCTAACCTTAACCTAACCTAACCTAACCTAACCTAACCTTAACCTAACCTTAACCTAACCTAACCTAACCTAACCTAACTTTACAAGAATCATAACAAAACGATCTCAGTGCATCGAAGGGAAAACAAGAAACAAAGAAAATGAAAATTACTCACAACAAGGAAAGTAAACACACACACACACACACACACACACACACACACACACACACACACACACACACTCCTAACAAAGAAAACAGACAAGTATCAATAAAACCCAAAAATAACAACGAAAAACTCAGAAGGAATAACAAATAAGTTAACAAGAAAAACAAATATAAATGATAACAAGGAAAGTGTAAAGAGGGAAGAAAACAACACGAACAACAACACGAACAAGGAAAATAAAGACAAATAACAAAAAAAGACAACAAGGAAGATCAGGGGAAAAACAAACAAACAACAAGTGGCTACAACAACAACAACAACAACATTATGTGTCAACAACAAGGACACGAAAGACAATATGTTTTTATAATCAGCTGTCGCGCCTCGCCCCCTCCCCTAGCCTCACCCCCTCCCCCTCCCCTAGCCTCACCCCCTCCCCCCCTCCATCATCCCTTCCCTCCTCACCTCCTCCTTCTCTCCCTCTCCTCCTCCTCATTCTCCACTCACCCCCTCCCTATCCTCCTTACTTCCTCATCCTCTTTACCGTTATTCCTGTCTCTTCCTTCCCTTCCCTTTATCTAATCCCTTTCTTTCTCTCTTCCCCCTCCTCCTTTCTCCTCCCCTCTATTCTCTCTTCTCCCTTTCCCTTCCACTCCTTCCTCCCATAGACTTCTTCCTCTTCTCTTCTCTTCTCCCCATCCCCCAGGCCTCTTTCCCTCCCTCCCCCTTCCACCTATTCCTTCCCTCTTCCCCTTCTCCCCTCTTCCTCCCCTCCCCTCTTCCTCTCCCTCCCTCTCCCCCTCTTCTCCCTCCCCCCTCTTCTCCCTTCTCCGTTTTTTCCCTGTCTCCCTGAAAACTCTTCCCCTTCCCCCTCCTTTCCCCACTCATCCTCTTTTTCCCCCTCTCCCTTCTTCCCCCTTAGACCTCTTCCTTTTCAACCTCCCCCCCCCCATCTCTTCCTCCTCCTCTATCCCTTCCTTCCTTCCTTCCCCAGACCCCCCCCCCCCCCCTCTTTCCCCGACCCCTCCTCACTACTGCCACCCGTCTGTTGCCACACACACACACACACACACACTGCCCCACACACACACACATAGAAGAAACAGACAAAACAGACAAACAAAAACACTTCCTGGAGACGGTGGGACGCAAGCTCGAGATTTCTGTGTCGTTTGATGACTTTCCCTGACACACACAGCCCGAGGTTGTTCGTTTGTGTTTGTTTGTGGGTTGTTTTTGTCCATGTTTTTGTTTGTGTGTTCTTAGTTGTGGTGTGTGTGTGTGTGTGTGTGTGTGTGTGTGTGTGTGTGTGTGTGTGTGTTTACAATTACCAAATACAAATTAAAAATAAACGTGAAGCATAACAGAAAACGTCGACATTATATTTGTTTTTCTTCTAATAAAAAAAATCTCCGACAATATTACGTAAAACTGACCAGAGTAAACCGTAACACCGCCTCGTTCACAGACAGGCTCCTCAGAGGTTCGTAAGGTGAGCTGTTTTCTTTAAATACACGTACAGGAAGGCATGTACAGTCACTCAAAAAAATTATCTTTACTGGGGTGATCGATGAATTTCAGAATGAACACTGAGACTCCTGTTGTCTCGGTAGGGTTGTCAAAATCCTTCGTCCGTTGTGTCATATTTTTTCAGCATAATTTTGTATTGATAGTTTTTTGAGTGGCTGTACCTGGCTGATTTACGCTACGGCACCAAATAACATTCATAATGGCATCCAAATTACATTAAGACCCGAATGAAATACTTGTACGTTTAATTAGTATAAATCTGATCAAATTTATTTATATTGACTCATTGTAAGTCTCCCCACAGTACTGTCTAAATATTTCTTTATGATTGTAATAGAAAATATAACTTGTCAATGTAACAAATCCGAATAGCAACGATGATAATAATGATTATAATAATGATGATAATAATAATGATGCTGTTGATAATATATTAATAATGATAATAATAATCCAGGTGTAATGGAGAAAAACATAAGGACTATCATTAATGGTAAAGATTCTAATACGATATTCATAAAAAAAAAATTACCTGCATCTAAACCCATATACAGTAGATACGGAAGAGCCTCAAGAAATCAAATTTATTCATCCTGCGTAATACTACAACTAATAATAATAATAATAATAATAATAATAATAATAATAATAATAATTCCGGTTTGTTGAAGGATCATGGCAGCCAAAGGGTTCAAAATATACAGTCAAAAGAGATGATGAAAGTTACATAAAAGGGAAATGGGTCACTTGATTGTCAAATAATATACAAGTAATATAAGCGGTAAAAATATAATATATAATAATACTATCAATACAAAAATAAGGTAAGCAGGGGATGAACATACTGGTTAACTATGAGTTGGTAATAATTTTTTCAATGGTTGGGTTTGGGCTATTCTGTGGGTATGTGTGTGTGTGTGTGGCGTCAAGTTCGACTGTTGTCACTAAGGCGAGTTGTACTTTATTTTCGTCTCTCCAGTTGTCACCTCTGCGTCAGCCTCTCCGTCGGGTGGTTCACTCTAGCACAGTTGGGTCGAACTTTACAGCCGATCTTAGAAATGATTCTTTGTGGTTTATAACATTAGCTTTTTCTCCCAGGCTGTATAAATATTCTTGAGGTTTATGGAAAGTCTTCGATTTTTTTATGTCAAATAGGCAGTTTTTCGTTGACTCCGCCCTACCAAACAACCTAAACCAGAGTAAGAGGTCATTGAATATTATTAGAAGATAAACAGACAGACAGACATATATATTGTGGTGGTGTAGTGTTGCCAAGAATGACCATACACCCTGACACACCATCACAATTTAAACACAAGTGTCCAGCCATACCCTATACAGTACCTTCACAAGACTACATAATCCCTCACCCATACGCCAGACTACGCAAATATAGACGCGTTACCGACCCACCTCACTCTGGGGACACACTTACGGTTCATTGATTCACTTAGGAAATACTATGTTCCTCTGCCGACACACTACTGTATACTTAAGAGTCATGAAAGTTTGTCCTGAATCACTTATATATTTGTTCACCAGGACTATGAAGGTGGTTGTCCTAGGTGATGAATCCTCTGCTGGTGGTCAAGTGGTTATTGACTGGTAGGGTATCGTTATGGTGCTTGGTTCGAGTCCTGTTGTGAGGAGGTTTCAGTCATTATTTTTATTATTATTATTAGTAGTAGTAGTAGTAGCATTGGAAGTGTGTTTGTTTGTCCATCTCTCTTAAGTGGACAATACCTACCTGTCCATCCCTCATAAGTGGACAATACCTACCTGTCCATCCCTCATAAGTGGACAATACCTACCTGTCCATCCCTCATAAGTGGACAATACCTACCTGTCCATCCCTCATAAGTGGACAATATCTACCTGTCCATCCCTCATAAGTGGACAATACCTACCTGTCCATCCCTCATAAGTGGACAATACCTACCTGTCCATCCCTCATAAGTGGACAATACCTACCTGTCCATCCCTCTTAAGTGGACAATACCTACCTGTCCATCCCTCATAAGTGGACAATACCTACCTGTCCATCCCTCATAAGTGGACAATACCTACCTGTCCATCCCTCATAAGTGGACAATACCTACCTGTCCATCCCTCATAAGTGGACAATACCTACCTGTCCATCCCTCATAAGTGGACAATACCTACCTGTCCATCCCTCATAAGTGGACAATACCTACCTGTCCATCCCTCATAAGTGGACAATACCTACCTGTCCATCCCTCATAAGTGGACAATACCTACCTGTCCATCCCTCATAAGTGGACAATACCTACCTGTCCATCCCTCATAAGTGGACAATACCTACCTGTCCATCCCCCATAAGTGGACAATACCTACCTGTCCATCCCTCATAAGTGGACAGTACCTACCTGTCCATCCCTCATAAGTGGACAGTACCTACCTGTCCATCTCGTGGGCTCGATGGTGGGGTGTCAGTTCATGGTCACAATAATCCTTAAAATTCAAATCACTAAAATAGAATGAACTACAATAACCATAATAATATATAGGAGCGTCGAACATTCCCTCACCACCTCTGGCGATGTCTGGTATCTGAGTGTCACGCTGGTAAGGGAGGTGCTGTGATGTGTTACCTTCTATTTAGACAGATATTTTTTTTTCTTATCGTGTAGTTTTTGTTTATGTTTCGTAGTGTTTTAATATTGATGTAATTTATAAAGTATCGTTCATCAGTTATGTATTAAATACCCTGTATGACCCACCAGTATAGATGCCAGATATTGTCAAGTGTTTCTCCATAACTATGCGCCATCTTCCTCATGTTTCAACCCTTGTCTAAGTCTTCTAAGCCTGATGTAATAGTTACGTCAACACTTAACGTAACAGAGGTGAGAGAATGGCTTGGGCTTCGTGGTATTATGCACAGTACATCAGTAAAAGGAACTACTATGACATCATATTTTTTTTGCCTAACAACCCAGTCGTATAAACATCCTATGCAAGAGGTGTAAAATCTCCGCCAATGATAACTCAGGGATAATGTATGTCTAAGTGCCAACTATGCATGCATCACGACCACGACTAAATCTTCATATCTACATCAAAAACCCAATCATATGCATCTAAAAAACCAACAGACTAAACAAAACACATAGGACTGAATATTTAAGACCCACACAGTCCCCCCACACGGTGTGTTTAGCTTATGAAACGTCGATCCTGTTGACCAAAAGGTGACACCGTTCGTTTACCAATCTCTCGACGATTACTTGCAGTTTTCGTATTTTTTGCGTCGGACCAAAACCCTCCAGTAATGGCGAGCAATTCAGCGCCACACGAGTATTTCCCAGAAGGAGAAGTGTACGCTGGATTGTTCGTCCGGACGACCCACACAAGACCCAGCGACTAACCCCGTGTTGACTCCTCTATTTACATTCTCCGGCTCCTTCCTTCTCCACAAATACAGATGAACATGATACGGTCAAGATCTTGGCGGGAATAAGGGAGGCACTTTTACTTACCTTTTCATTCGTAGGCTTCTAAAGAGGACAGATTAAAGAGGATAGTTTGATATAGACTTTGTTAGAAAAGATTTATAATTTACTCCTACAATCAAAGATAGAAATCATATCGTTTTTCTGTCTTCTCTCTCTTGTTAAGCAGAATGGATTCCTTACCTTAAAGTACGATGTATTTTTTGCGGTAATCACTCATCCAAATCCAAAGAACCATAAATATAAATCAGGAGGGGTGTAAAAAAAAAGATCAAACAAGATGAGATCCCCGCCCAGTAGTGCGTCGGGTGAGAGACACAATTGTTAGCGGATCTTCGTGCGCTGTGTTGTCCGACCTGTCACTTGAAGAGTTGGCGCGAAATTCAAATGGTGACTTGCGAGCCCGAGAGAGTGCTGAAGAGGCTACCACACATCACGATCTGCCTAGGTGGTCAAGACGCGGGTGGGGGGCGGGAACACCACACCACCACCACTACCAACAGGAGGAGGTGTGAAGCACCATGATAAATGAGGAGTAGTAGTAGGAGGAGGAGGAGGAGGAGGAGGGGGGATAGTAAGAGGAGGTTGAGGGCCCGGGAGACGTATAAAAGGTAAGGAGTAGATTAAGCCGGATTAAGAACAGATGTGGAGGAGGGAATTGAGCGAGGAGTGGGTACAGGTATGTAGGAGGGATTACAACACAGGTGGTGCCAGGAGCCAGGTGGAGGTGGATGACGAGGCGAATGGTAAATCATGATAAGTAAGAAGATGAGACAGAGGAACACAAGATCAGGGTCACTAGATATGATAACGACCACAAAAAATTATGTAAAGCAAATGATTGAAAAAAGGGAGAAAGAGGGAATCTAGAGAGTAAAACGTAAGCAAATAAGACGCGTGATAAAGAGGAAGAATTGAAGAGAAGAATACGAGGATGTGTGAGAGGTGTGAGGGAGGTTGTGGCGGCGTAACCAAACATTTTGATCAGTTGGTGTTTGACATGACAAGATAAATTGCCTTCCTCGTCGTGTGAACGGACTTTGTGAACGCGGAGTATCATCAACCATGAACGTTTACCTGCTCACCACAAAACGCTTTTCATGAACTGCCAAAATACACTGAGACGTGGAGTAACAAGGTACTTTTATAAAATTATCAAAACTTTGCATCACCTGAAGATTTACCACCTTAACACTAATCTAACCTAACCTAGCTCTAACCAAACATTAACATAACCTAACCTTACCCCCAGATTGCGTTAGGGTGGTTAATTTTCAGGTGAAATAAGCTTGAAATATCAAAACTGTATGTTAAATCATGATACCATCTGGACTGTAGAAGAGGCCAAGATGTCATCATTGTGTCTGTCCTTATCGAGGCAAATCACTTCCAAGACCGTTTATATACAATTGTTTATATTTGAATGTAATTTTCCCTATAGTGACTTTAAGAAATTGAGATGATGAAGCGCTGAGTCTGGTTGATCAATACCGTCCTGCCCACCATAATGACCAACTCCTCCTCCTCCTCCTCCTATAGGCCAATTGTCCCCCATCTTAACAGATACCAGTTCCGATAAGTCCTCTCAATCTAACCTACTGTAGTCTAATCTGACACTGGTTGTAATCGGCCCCCAACTGTATCTAGTCCTTGGGGGTCAGTCCTATGAGGCCCCGATCCTACTCATAGTGAACACCAATCCTATTACTGAGTCTGGAAGAATAATCTTACCTTGTGTGTCACTTCGACTTCAGATTAAGATTGAGAGAGAAACTGTACCACTTTAATGACTTGGAGTAACTGGCCATCCAAAAAAATAGTTCTTTATTTTTTACGGCAATCTATTAGCAGTCTATCTCCCAGGACAGTCTATTGGCAGTTTATCTTCCAGGGCAGTCTATTGACAGTCTATTTTTCACGGCAATCTGTTGACAGTCTATCTCTTAGGACAGTTAATTTAAGAAACCTTCACTACTGCCGGTAGATCAAACGCTACGTGTTACGTCAGACACCCAGAACTGCAGGTTATGTTTCTTAACCTTTTGAGTTCGGTGACTTAATTCCTTGAGTATGATGACTTAATTTCCTTGAGTACAATGACCTAACCCATTGAGTACAATGATTTAACTCTTTGAGTATAATGCCTTAAGCCCTTGAGTACTTTATGTACGAAGATCTAACCCCTCGAGCTGGATGATTTAACTCCTTGAGTACGAATACAACCCCTTGAGTCCGATGACTTAATCCCTTGAGTACGATGACTTAACCTCTTTATGTGTATGGGGAGGTGGGGTTGTTGAGGGCGTGAGAGGGAGTGGAGGTGTGGGAGCGAGTAGAGGTGTGAGAGGGACTGGAGGTGTGGGAGCGAGTGGAGGTGTGAGAGGGAGTGGAGGTGTGGGAGCGAGTGAAGGGTGTGGGAGTGGAGGTGTAGGGGGGAGTGGAGGTGTGGGAGGGAGTAGAGGTGTGAGAGGGAGTGGAGGTGTGGGAGCGAGTGGAGGGTGGTGGAGCGAATGGAGGTATGGGAGGGAGGTGGAGGTGTGGAAGAGAGTGGAGGCGTGGGAGAGAGTGGAGGTGGGAGGGAGTGGAGGTGTAGGGGGGAGTGGAGGGTGTGGGAGTGGAGGTGTGGGAGGGAGTGGAGGGTGTGAGAGGGAGTGGAGGGTGTGGGAGTGGAGGTGTGGGAGGGAGTGGAGGTGTGGAGGAGTTGAGGTGTGGGAGGGAGTGGAGGTGTGGGGGAATGGAGGTGTGGGAGGGAGTGGAGGTGTGGGGGGAATGGAGGTGTGGGAGGGAGTGGAGGTGTGGGTGGGAGTGGAGGTGTAGGAGGGAGTTGAGGTGTGGGGGAATGGAGGTGTGGGAGGGAGTGGAAGGTGTGGGAGGGAGTAGAGGTTTGAGAGGGAGTGGAGGTGTGGGGGAGTGGAGGTGTGGGAGCGAGTGGAGGATGTGGGGGGGAATGGAGGTGTGGGAGGGAGTGGAGGTGTGGGGGCATGGAGGTGTGGGAGGGAGTGGAGGTGTGGGGGGAATGGAGGTGTGGGAGGGAGTGGAGGTATGGGAGGGAGGTGGAGGTGTGGAAGAGAGTGGAGGGTGTGAGAGGGAGTAGAGGTGTGAGAGGGAGTGGAGGTGTGGGAGCGAGTGGAGGGTGTGGGGGGGAATGGAGATGTGGGTGGGAGTGGAGGTGTGGGAGGAGGTGAAGAAGGTCGTAAAATTAGATGGCAAGTAAAAGTACGATAGAAGGAAGAGAATGAGGAGAAAGTAGACGAGAAAGAGGAGGAAGGAGAAAGGGGAGGAAGAAGAAGAAGTGGACGAGGAGGAGGAGGAGGAGGAGGAGGAGGAAGAAGGAGGAGCAAGTTGAAGAAGTGGACGAGGAGGAGGAGGAAGAAGAAGGTAGAAGGAGGAGCAAGTTGAAGAAGTGGACGAGGAGGAGGAGGAGGAAGAAGGTAGAAGGTGGAACAAGTTGAAGAAGTGGACGAGGAGGAGGAGGAGGAAGAAGGTAGAAGGAGGAGCAAGTTGAAGAAGTGGAGGAGGAGGAGGAAGAAGGTAGAAGGAGGAGCAAGTTGAAGAAGGTAGAAGGTGGAACAAGTTGAAGAAGTGGACGAGGAGGAGGAGGAGGAGGAAGAAGGTAGAAGGAGGAGCAAGTTGAAGAAGTGGACGAGGAGGAGGAAGGAGGTAAGTAGTTGAGATGTCCTTGGTTATGAAACACCCTTCCCCTGGCCACGTCATTCAAGGGAGGGAGGGGGGTGATGTCCTCCTGTAGGGGAAACACATTAGTGGAGAAACGGAGGCTGAGCGACCCTACATGTTCACCACTCGTTAATCACGACCTGATGGCATTAACAAGCCGCTGTCCTCCTTGCTGTTACTACTGCTCCTGCTGTTACTACTGCTCCTGCTGTTACTACTGTTCCTGCTGTTACTACTGCTCCTGCTGTCACTACTGCTCCTGCTGTTGCTGTTATTTTTGTCACTAGTACCTGCTCTTATTCCTGTTTATTCATGTTGTTTCGTATATAATGCCTTACCTGGTCCTCTCTGTGTCCACCTTTAATTAACTCAGGTGTCCTTAGGTGGTGAGATAATATTAAGATAGGATAAATTCAAATTGCTTAGCGTACGTGTAGTTATATTAGGCTAAGTTGTGTTAGTTTAAGTTCAGTTTGCTCGAGCTAGGTTAGATTAGGTTACTCAACATACTCTTCCCTCGTTTCATATTACACAGACAATATCACGTGAGCAGACTGGTCACTGGTAGGTATTGTCCACTTATGAGGGATGGATAGGTAGGCATTGTCTACTTACGAGGGTTGGACAGGTAGGTATTGTCCACTTATGAGGGATGGACAGGTAGGTATTGTCCACTTATGAGGGATGGACAGGTAGGCATTGTCCACTTATTAGGGATGGACAGGTAGGTATTGTCCACTTATGAGGGATGGACAGGTAGGTATTGTCCACATATGAGAGATGGGCAAACAAACACACACTTCCAATGCTACTACTACTAATACTACTACTACTAATACTACTACTACTAATAATAAAAATAGTAACTGAAACCTCCTCACAACAGGACTCGAACCAAGCACCATAACGATACCCTACCAGTCAATAACCACTTGGCCACCAGCAGAGGATTCATTACCCAGGACAACCACCTTCATAGTCCTGGTGAACAAATATATAAGTGATTCAGGACAAACTTTCATGACTCTTAAGTATACAGTAGTGTGTCGGCAGAGGAACATAGTATTTCCTAAGTGAATCAATGAACCGTAAGTGCGTCCCTAGAGTGAGGTGGGTCGGTAACGCGTCTATATTTGCGTAGTCTGGCGTATGGGTGAGGGATTATGTAGTCTTGTGAAGGTACTGTATAGGGTATGGCTAGTCACTCGTGTTTATATTGTGATGGTGTGTCAGGGTGTATGGTCATTCTTGGCAACACTGCACCACCACTATCTATATACCAGTGAGAGTTATCTATCCATCTATCTATATTTCTATCTATCTATCTTTCTATCTATCTATCTATCTATCTAATTATGTAAGTATTTCTGCAACCTCATCAGCGGAAAGAGTTAAGGCGGCGTCACACTAGCATTTCTATTGTTAACTTTTTCATTACTCGTCGATTTTTTCACGAATCGTCGGTGTTGTTGTTGACTTTTTGTCACACGGTACAGACCTTCTGCACTGACGACTCGTACGACAACTTACCGGAGTCAACTCAAGATCTATAATTGATACTACAAATAGTTTTAAAAAATAAACTAATTTTTACTTAATATATAAAGTTAAACTATTATGAAGTAATTATTACACTTCTTACCAAGATTGCATATTATTTACTTTAATTTCGTGATTTTGAAAAGGTAAGAAAATGTCATTTGTTGTTTACATTTTGACCACGCAGGAATAACAACAACAAGACGGAGCCAATAGATAAAATAATTTCCCAAGTATGGACACGCCTCTGTGAGGAGTTCTTGGTGGACCAGGATAAGGCAGCGCCCCTGTCTCTGGGATCACCAGGACTCTTCATACACCGAAAAAGGTGTAAAATTGCTGCGCTTTCTTCGTCAATTGGATCCATCTTGTTGCGGTTGTCGAACGAGGGAAGGTGGCGAGTTGGTTCTAAACGCATGTGTGACGGTGCACAACAAAAAATTTGACGATTTTCTGATAGTTGACTAAAAAAAAAAAAAATCGACGAAAGAATGCTAGTGTGACGCCCTTTAAAATGTTCATACGCGTTTTGGTGTGTGTGTGTGTGTGTGTGTGTGTGTGTTTATAAAATTCTTAATTCATGTTCGTAATAATGGCCGCAGTGAATAATGACCAATTTTATTCAGCAAAAAAAAAAAAAAATACTGTATGGTTGAAATTGTTTTAAGATGAGTGAAGTACGTCATAAAAATTTGTGTCAGTAATATAAATCAAGTACAATATATTAACAGCATTTCATTTGGACGTAAAAAATTAATTTAGGCGAGAAAAAAAAGCACTTTCATTTGGGTGACATTTTTCCTTCATTTAGGCAAACCATATATTTCATTTGGGCGAAAATAACCTTGACTAATGCAGTTTATTTATATAGAAGTAAGTCGTAAATATTTCTTCCACGTCACTGCAAAGGCATTCTAAATTGCTGAAAGTGGAAAACATAATTATTCCTTTTTGCTCATCATTCAAAAGTAAAAAAAATAAATAATAAAATCATGTTTTTTTGTTACTTCATTTTTACCGAGACAGAGAGACATGAAAATCTTGACGACTATTTATTATTGGCAGTACCGGAAATTCTCTTCCACGCTCTCTGTACAACGTGAGATAAATGTTGTTTGTTTAGGTCTTTTGGCTCAAGCAGATTCTCAATAAAAATCTGAAGTTGTTTTCTTTGCTTTTTTTTAAGGCCTATTATATATGTAGGAGTTTACAGATCTTATTGCTTGAGCTCTTAAGTTGATGTGATTCAGTTTAATTGCTATTGTGTCGTTGTGTTCATTAATAACTCACAATTGTTTCGTGTTCACCTCTACACCATATCACTGTTTAGCAACACTTTATAGACTTTGAAAGTGACTCTATAGAATAATAAACACTTTTTTCTTCTATTTGTGTCTTAAATGAGCGGACCCGGTGACGTCTTACTACGATCAAGTAACCAAACACACTTAAACTGCTCCTACTGTCCTGTAACCATTTGTAACCACCTATACTGTTGTCGCCCAAATGAAAAACGCCAAACAGCTGATGGAACTGCAGGCAAACATTCACGAATACCTGACGATTAACCCACAGCTTATTTCACCTTAACATAAATCACCATGACGCTAAGTTAACCTAACCTATCTTAATCTAATTTAATCCAATCTAACTTAACCTATCAACCTAACCTAATGTGCTATAGATCTTTATACAGTAGCTATATCTCGTTTACATGCCTCACCATGTCTGTTCACCTCGACCGGAATTTAGTATATATAAGATTTATCTACTTATCTTATAATTGATTGCCTAAATATAAATTCATTTTTCTCAGCTCGCATACAAAATAGTAGGTAAATAAATAAATTGTATTGGATAAATAAATAAAATGTATTGGAAGGTAGTGATCAGTATGCACCTTGAGAAAAATATATGTTGAAGTAATTGCACAATAGTAAAGTTTAATCTCGTAGTGAAACAAAGGAGAATCATTTTGTATAACTTGCACGAAAGTCTGACAGAATATGAACGAGAATCAGCGGGAAAAAAGTGCGTACAGACATAGCACAGACGACAAACCAACACATAAGCTCTTGAAAATCTTGAACTGGTATCGCTAAAGAAATCCAGAAACAGACAAAACGTACACAGAACATCAGAATAATGCAACATAAGACAGTATAACACAGAGAAGCACACGCATTAAAACACAACAGTCACAGAGTATAATAAAACAGCAACCACACAATACAGTACAAAAAAAAACAGAGGTGATCACATACTCCTCATACCCTGCCCTACGCCGCACCGCCTCTGCCGTTCTTCCCTGCTATGCGTCAAGGTGTCATGTCGAATTAATTATCCCACTGTACATCACACACTTTTTGTTTACACATCTTTATTCCTCCCATTTATCAAGTCTACATCTGTAATCCTTTCATTTATATTTTAATGCTCCAGCAATTACTAAAAGCGTTCATTATCAAGTTTTCCTTCTATTCGTTAAAATATATATATATTTATTTTCTATTAATTTCTTCATTTTTATCATAATTTTCATCTCTGCTGTTTTATTTACTTTTTTATCTTCTCATGTCATTGTTTACCTTTCATCAGGATTAGTGACTTTTTACCCGTCTATTTTGTTAACATTATTCAGTATCTGTCATACGTGGATATTTTTTAACTTATTTTTTTATGCTAAATTGAAAAAAAATATTATTATTATTATTATTATTATTATTATTATTATTACCAAGACTAAGATTTTCCAGGTAATTTTATGGATAACTGTACTATTTCTGTTTAATATTAATTTTCACTAAAGTTCAATTTCTTTAATCGGCTCAGTACCTTACCTGTTATGTATTGTTTATTATCATCACTGTATTGGTTATTGTTAAATAATTTATCATTTATATCCTTGTTGTATTATCTGTCAGTCTGTCGTGTGTGTGTGTGTGTGTGTGTGTGTACAGTGTATCCTTTCACCGTCTTTCCCTTCTCCCTTTCATCACTCCCGCCTCTTTACTGCATCTTCTTGTGTCCGCTATATCTAGTTGGTCACTGGGTACAATAGAACCGCCTATTTGTGTCGCTATAGTCACCGGCATAGCGAGGGACTAGTACAACAAGTGATTGCTTCATCCGAGTGTTCGTTGTGGCAGGAATAAGGGTGCCCGGTATAGCGAGCACCCAGTATAACAAGAAGCCACCAGTATTGCGAGTGACCGGTATAATGGGTGACCGGTATAAAGAGTGTTAAATATAGTAGGTATCCGATAGATTGAGTGTCCGTTAAAACAAGAGACTCATATAACGAGTGGCTAGTGTATTAAGAAATCATTATAGTGAAGTAATCGTAATAGTAAGAGACCGGTATAGCGAAGTATCTGCTTTTGTGGTTGGCCGGTATAGTGGGGTGGGCGGCGGTGCAGGCTGGCGGGTGGAGTTGGACCATGGAGCCACCATTGTTTCCTTTGGGCCAAAGAGCGGGAAAAGACAACAGAGCGCTGGGCGAGGGCCTCATATTGGCCGCCGCTGCTGCCCGCCAACCCTACAGAAAAAATATACTCTGTTTCGTCTGACCCAGTCAATATAGACGCTTTTCATTACTTTCACTTTATTAATACAGCACACACCAAACATTGCCCTATTTGGTCATATAATGGTTTATTTTGGCTTTGTCGCTTGATGACGCCTTGTGAAATGAGTTTTTTTTTACAGCAATAATATACGGGTTTGAATGGAAGGTTTTGATAAATAAAATATATTTAGTGTCTTTATGTTGATTTATATGTTTATTTGATATAATTTTAGTGGCCACTAAATCGTATACCGGGAACTATAATGTTTGGTTTGTATAATTAGGCTTATATCTTTACTATATCGTTATATCTTCATGTCAACACCAACTCTTCATCTCACAGCTCTTCAATGAGGCTTAATTTATCATGTCACAAGAATCATTATAATGGGGATTTTTTACAATCAATTGTGTTGTTATAAATTATTATTATTATTATTATTATTATTATTATTATTATTATTATTATTTTACGGGCATTAGCCCACCCGGGCACAGGTTTTAGTTAGTTTAACAAATTTATTGGCAGAGGTCGTTTTTAATGGCCCACATCAAGGCCTGGGGAGCGAAAATATAATAAAATAATAATAATAATTATGATGATGATAATAATAGTAATAATAATAGTTATTTTATTGTATTTTACTGTATTATAAATTCACTAAAGTAGTGAGAGGACTTTGTTGAGTATAAT
Source organism: Homarus gammarus (assembly GCA_958450375.1). Taxonomy (NCBI): domain Eukaryota; kingdom Metazoa; phylum Arthropoda; class Malacostraca; order Decapoda; family Nephropidae; genus Homarus; species Homarus gammarus. The sequence continues at coordinate 516,066 of CAUDMG010000774.1, read as the reverse complement.
CTTTATATTTTTGGCGCTTCTGAAGACCAAGGAAAAGTCCAAAACAACTTTCTGCGACTCTTGTTCTCTCTTTCTCTCTCCCTTCCTGTCTTCATTTCCTCCTCCTCCTCTTTCTTCAGCTCATTTCCCTTCCCTTATTTCATCTTTTATATTTCTTATCTCCTTTTTTTATTGTTTTGTTTATTTTTCTCCTTTGGGTCTTTACGTTATGCCTATTTCTCCTTCATCCTCCTTTTTTCCCATCTTCCCCTTTCTTCTCCCTTCCTCTACTCCTTCTCCAGTTCTTCTCTTCTAGCTCTTCTCTCTACCCTTTCTCTCCACACCTTTTCTTTTTTCTTCTCCCCTCTCTATATTCTTTCATTTCTTCTCATATTTCTTCCTTCCTCTTTTCCTATCTCTCCCTCACTTTCGTCCGTTCCTTTTCTTCTCTCTCCCTTCTCTCATCCCCTCTTCTCCCCACCAAGGTATGTTATTATTATTATTATTATTATCATCATCGTCATCATAGGAGAGGGAACGCCGCCTCACAAATTTCCATCCGATGGCCTTTGACGACAATGGAGAATATTTGGTCAATAAACACGGTGGGTGCAGTACCCAATATACTTCCCCGTCTACCCCCCTCTTCCCCCTTCCCCCTCCTATCTTCTTCCTCCTTACATCCCCTTCCACTCCTCCCCATCTCCTAACTCCCCAGCCACACCCAAACATTTCCAAGAGTTTCTCCCCTCCCTCTATCTTCCTCTTCTCTCTTCCCACTTTTGGTCTTTCCTTCCCTCTCTCTCTCTCCTCACCCTCCCTCCCTTTCCCTAGCCACACCCAAACATTTTCACGAGACTCCACACCCCCCCCCCCCCCACCCCCCGGTATTTTGTATCTTTGTTCATAATTTTCTTTTCATTATTATTACATTCTTGTTAGACAGTTTCGGACCTTCAAAAAAATGTATATTGGACATTTATGCCTCTACTCTTGTGAATATTTTGATGATATAAATATGTTTAGTTGGTCTTGTTCAAGTGTCTAGACATTTTTATCACATTAAATACTTCTGTTTCATAATGTCTTCTTCCTCCTCCTACTGTCATCTGAAGAGTTCGGTTCCTACAGGTTTACCTCAACTGAATAAAATCGTCTGGCGGTAACCACAATAAAGTGCGAGAATCAGAAGTAAAAAAGGTTGACTGTTGCTGTTAGTCCGTCAGGGCATTTCTTAAGCGTACCTAACATTTTCTCAACCATGTCTCTTGTCATAGATATATATTTTTTACGTATTTTCTGGAAAATATTTTGGCCGAGACATTATTTTTCATAATATATATCTTTAATATATCCTGATATCATAAATTGGTGTATCATAGTGGGTATTTCGGGTGATATATTATTTCTTGCTACCAAATCTGATATATATGATCAGAGTGAACACACACACACACATATATATATATATACATACTATATATATATATATATATATATATATTGTGTGTGTGTATACAACTATTTTTTTTGCAATGGCTTTTTAAATTTTTTCTCTCGGGCTCCCTGGTATATCTTTTAGGGTCATAGAGGGCATTTTTCTTCCATCCTTGATGTTCATGTTTATATCTCGTATTTGTTTGTTCACAGATCTGGACATTTTCTTATAAAAGTGAAACTATTTTACGATGTCTTTAATTTTTATTATACTTCCCTGGCATTTACATTTTATCGTATTGGGCATTTTTAGCATTAGGCATTTTTTATCACATTGGGTATTTTTTATCATATTGGGCATTTTTAATCATATTGGGCATTTTTTACCATTCAAGGCATTTCTTATACTGGGCATCCTTTTATCATACATGAGCGATTTTTTAATATAGGGGGAACATTTAACATTTATAATTCGTATTTTATAACATTTGTCACGCCTTTAATTCTTACTTGTTATCGCTCCTGGGCATTCCTGTGACGTCATACACTTCACACGGCTGTTTGAGAAAATGTCAAAGAATTCTTTTTGTAATATATCGATGCTTTTTTGTCTTCCTTGGAGGTTTTTAGGTCATGTTTGGATGTATTCTAGGTCACACCAGAACATCCTCACACTTAACCTACTTAGTGTGTGTGTGTGTGTGTGTGTGTGTGTGTTGACCTGATTCCACCTATTACACAGCTTGAGTTAGGAAATAAGACCCCCAGTTAAACATTGAAACTTAATCTTGTTATTCTTGCTGCTCCAAGTCTGTCACTCTTACTCTGTTACTCTTAATCTGTTACTCTTAATCTGTTACTCTTACTGTCACTCTTAATATGTTACTCTTACTCTGTTACTCTTGTTATTCTTACTGCTACTCTGTCACGCTTATTCTGTTACTCTTAATCTGTCACTCTCAATCTGTCACTCTTAATCTGTTTCTCTTACAACAGAAGAGGAAATCAGTAGCCATCGAATTTAGTTTCTTATAAATATTTTTGTAATTTTTTTTTTATTTTTTAACATTTTACTATTGTTATTTTTTTTTCTTACATGTGTCTTGCTGTACTTCATAAGATGGTTAATTAATGAGTTTAGTTCTCTGTTGTTGAAAGTACGTGGAAAATAATGTCTGAGTGTTGTATTTTCTTATCACACTATTTGTTTCTCTGTTTATTGGTATTTTGTACCTGGAGTTGGACGCAATCAAGAGGGTCGGGTCTTTTTGAGTACCTACATGAAGTAATGTTTGTTTTTGAAGTGAGTGAACCGGAAGATTGGAGGTACACTACTCTATCCCTTACCTCACAGCACCACTACCACTTCCTCACCCCTCACACCATCATCTTCTTGGCTCCCTCCCCTCTCACACCATCACTATCTACCTTCCTCCAACTTCACCATTATCTCCCTCCCGTCCAACATCATCACCACTACTACCTTCCTCCCTCTCCTTCAACACCGCCACCACCACTACCCCCCAACACGTCGTTAGCATGAACCAAAACACTAGGACAAATAAAAAGTTTTGTCGCCAGTTAAAAAATAAATAAAAATATGGTCATTGGGTCATTATTTGGTCTAGTGGGACATGTCGGGTCCATTAGAACATTTTAGGCCCGTGGTCCACATTCTCGAGGACTCCTGCTATGATAAATCCTCGAAACTGATTGACTTATGCTAAAGTATTAAGTAGCAACTTTAAAATAGCATCAACATTACACTGAGACATTACCTTAATTAGTTACGCTTCACTTAATTCGTTTAGAGGACAAAATAAACGAAGGAAATCGATCAAAATAATTCTTTACGGTCATTTCACTTGGTGTCAACTGCACGTCTGTAGAATGATAGAGTTTCCGTGTAATTTTGATGTTACTCCGGTTAGTTATTTTTGTGTTTTACCTTAAGTCAACCAGTTAGGGGTGATTCTTAGATACTCACTTACGAGGAACATTCACCTTATGAGCATCCCTAAAGAATCATCGCCCGGGAAGATAATGCTACACTAAGGCAGGATTTTGACTTCTTGTGGTTTAGGATAAGGGGAATATTTTTTCAAGTGTTTCTGTAGACTAAGAACTCAGAAATACTTTAGGATAATTATAAAACCCTGACGTTATTGATGTATTGAGGAAGCTGTGTTTTTTTCTCAAGGATTAATTAGACTTTTTCTTCGTTGCCTTATTATTAATTATTTTTATCTTCATTATCATACAAATAAAATCATATATTTTCTTCATCCTCAACCTAAACGTTTTGATCTACTTAAATATATATTACACATACATACATACATGCATACATACATACATACATACATGATATTAGGAAGTATTTGTGTCTGTTTAAGTCATTTCTTGTTGCTGGTTTTATGTGAGTTCTTTTCTTTTATTTATTTATTTACTTGTTTCGTTTTTACCTCGCTCTTCACTCTGGTCTATCACCACTCTTCTCTCCCTCACCACTAGCTTCACTTCTTTATCTTTCAGTCTCCTTTTATCACACAGGAATGAATGATGGAAAGATAGAAAAAAATGCAAACTTCATCGGCTTCCCATACCGATTTCCTGAAGAAAAAAAACAAACATTAAATTTAGTCGCCAATTTTCTTTAAATGTTATATTTATTCACTAATTTACTAAAGAAAATCAATTATTTACTTTAAAAACAGTGATTTTATTCCAAAGTTTATTTTAATCACAGCTTGTTATTAAAGATAAGGGAGGTCCTTTTAATGAGCTGACGTTAAAGCTACGCTTATAGACGAGATTTGATTGGCTCCAGCTGCCCCGTCTCCGCCACTCACAGAAGATGTCATCGCTTTTATCAAAACAAATATGGTCCTCCTTGCCAATATCAATGAAAATGTTCGAATTAAATTAATGACTTAGTGATCCATGAGAAACATTAAATGCTTTAAACAATAAACTTTTGATACTAATATTACACAATACAACATTGCTTAAAAAAAAAAGGTGGATCAGTGGTATTTGAAGAGATGAAACTGTATTTGAATCCCCAAACAGCTGCTGAATTGAAATAAGGCTTTTATTGTGGTGGTATTGTATGTGGTGCTTGATTTATAAAGTTTCCAATTCACTTGTCGGACATTAAACATTTCCCAATCGTTTGAAAAATATACTACAGTATCATGTAATATTTTCATGGCATCTGTAGCTTTGCATCATCTATAAAACTATTAATTATTTCTTCGATAATTACGTTATATTCTGTTGTTTTGTTCTTTTTTTTTTAGAGTTTATTGGTGTTTGTACAAAAATTGGCTCGTACGAATGAGTTATATTTTCTCAGTGTTTCTCTGTCGGACGTCAGAAGGAGACACCAGAGCCATGCGGGGTAGAGTGGTGCGAGACAGAGAGATAATCGAGACTTACTTAGAGATGATTAAAAATATCCTTGTAGAAACTTACGAAACATATACTTCAAGACATAGTAAGAAAGGTGCTCAAGACAGAATAATGAGGTATATAAGTAGATAGATGTGCTTAAAGGGATACTTAAATATATGTAAAAAGATGACGAAATTGATACCTGGAAAAATACTTTAATACACTATACAAGATACTATATATATATATATATATATATATATATATATATATATATATATATATATATATATATATATATATATTATACACTAGTTCCAAAAGGCATAACACCAACATGGAACCTTAGTATGAAATCCTGAACAGATATTTAGAGACGAATAAAATGATTTTGTTCATCATTAACTTTTACATCGGTGTTGGGTTTATATAACGTTGATGACTGTTAAGTTCTGTTCTCAAAGTGTTTGTTTAGGTTGAGCTTCGTTAAATTTAGTGTTATTGAAAATTATTACAAGTATAATAGATTATTAGTAATAGTTATTGATTATTATTATTATTATTATCAGTATTGTTGTTGCTGTTGTTGTTATTTTTCTTATTATTATTAACTTTGTGAAACGACAGGCATCCACTCTATACATATTTCATGTAAATCCACAATGAAAACGTGGATAAGATAAATCTTGATAAAATCACACGAGAGAATGGAAGCAACGGAGTACCTTAGCTAAGGTACTCCGTTGTTTCCATTCTCCCGTGTGATTTTATCAAGATCTATACATATTGTATATACGTTACACACACACACATATATATATATATATATATATATATATATATATATATATATATATATATATATATATATATATATACTGTACATATACATATATATATATGTGTGTGTGTGTGTGCTCAAATTAGTAAGGGAGAGATATCATAAAGTGACACTACACACTAACAGACTGTCACCTTTGTCATAATAGCCACCTTCCACGCCCCCCCGCCACGAGACTGGCCGGTGTCCCCCCCCCCTCCGTCACCAGTCTGAACATCCCCTCCTGTCCCCACCCCAGCACACCCATGGCCTGAAGTGCCCCTTTCACACACCCATTACCCCTGACCCTCTTTATGGACCACCCTCAGCCTCACTCCTAGAACCACACCATGGACCACCCTCACCCCTGGACCCACACCATGGACCACCATCACCCCTGGACCCACACTATGGTCCACCCTCACCCCTGAACCCATACTATGGACCACCCTCACCCCTGGACCCACACCATGGTCCACCCTCACCCCTGAACCCATACTATGGACCACCCTCACCCCTGGACCTATACTATGGACCACCCTCACCCCTGGATCCACAATATGGACCACCCTCACCCCTGGATCCACAATACGGACCACCCTCATCCCTGGACCTATACTTTGGACCGCCCTCGGCCAAGCTCTTACCGACACTCTTGTTCTTCTCGCGCCAAATGAGCCAGGATCGAACGTGCCTCATTGGCTGGCTTATCTTGAGGGCCCCGGATGAGAGGCTGTCGATCCTCGCCTGTGATTGGCTAGCTTATGTGAAGAGCTGGGGACGAGAGGCTCTCCAGGCGCCAATACGTCATTTCCCGTCCTGGAGGCTGACGTAAAGGGTCTTCCGGTCCCCCTTGCCTCCCACCCTCAACCCTCACGCCGATTTTTAGCCGATTTTAAATTCATCAATTCATATATTCTTCACAGTATAAAATTTTATATTGAACTGGTTTCACCTGTGATTTTTATTTCGCTGTGTATTTTCTATGGCTAAGTTTGTCGATTGGGAATTAACTCGTGAAGTTTATCGGCGGAGAAGTATATATACGCCCCTCTTGGAACACTTGTTTACGTGTGTCGGAGGCTGCTGTTTATCTCCCTGGGTGAGGCTAACGACTTGGCTCCCTATTGTTCGTTTACTCTAAGTCGGAATCCAGTGGTAGTAGTATAGTGGTGGTAGTAGTAGTAGTAGTAGTAGTAGGAGTAGGAGGAGTAGTAGTAAACTTCAAATACAGCCAACGGAGCCTTCTTTGACATAAAGATTTTCGAACCCATGGCCTTATGTCACCGTAACTTAGCTCTCGATGCTGCACACAAGAACTAGAATGACAAGAACTTGGCATAGGAGAGAGAATTCTGAATGTGGATCAAGTCAGCTTCACTCCTCTGGCGGGATGGGACCAAGTGCAGGGTGCTTCTATGCAAGACTGGCCGAAGTGTTATCCGAACAGAAGCAGCAGCCCAGAAGTTATGTTGCAGCCTGGTTGAGATGTCGACTGTCCTCTTCTCTCTGCTTAGGTCTACATTGCTTTGCCTCAGGGGAACGAGAGCATCGGCCCCAAAGCCGACAACAGTCGCAGATATCGATTATGAGGTAGTAGTAGTAGTAGTAGTAGTAGTAGTAGTAGTAGTAGCACTAAAGATAATGAAATTAATAATAGTAATAATAATAATAACAGTGATTGAAAAATTAATACAGAAATATTAATAAATGTAAAGATGATAAGAATGATGCAAATAGTATAATAATATTAATAGAAATACACTATTAATAGTACTACTACTACTACTACTACTAATAATACTAATAATAATAATAATAATAATAATAATAATATCATAATAATAATAATAACAATAATAATAATAATAATAATAATAATAATAATAATAATATCATAATAATAATAATAACAATAATAATAATAATAATAATAATAATAATAATATCAAAATAATACTTGTATTCCTAAAGACAATATTTATAGTAATTAATTTATTAATGATGATAAAATAATAATATTAAATAATTAATAATAATAATATTAAAAATTATTTTAATGACAATAATTATATTGTAATAAAGGTAATGATAGTGATGCAGCGTTGACTGATGATAGTGAAGGAAGGTTCTGAATGACACTCACCTGCCGTGTTCTGGGAGAAATTAAACAGGTATTCTTCCTATGTAATTTAAATATGTAAGAATACTCGCGTAACATGAAACCAAGGAAGCTATAACCCCTTGAGTACGATGCCAATGCCCTGAGTACGGCGATGACGCTTTGAGTACGATGACAACGTCTTGAATACGATGACAATGCCCTGAGTACGATGACAACGTCTTGAGTACGATGACAATGCCCTGAGTACGATTACAACTCCTTGAGTACGATGGCAACGCCTGAGTACGATGATAACACCCTGAGTACGATGACAATACCTTGAGTACGATGACAGCACCTTGAGCACGATGACGACGCCATGAGTACCATGACGACGCTTTGGGTATGAGAACACAATGAACGAGGTCCTTGAGTACAATAATGTAATCCCTTGAGTACGATAACTTTACCCTTTGAATACGATGACCTATTTCTTTGAGTTAGTTTAGGTTAAGTTAGGTAAGTTTAAGTTAGGTTAGGTTAGGTTAGGTTAGGTTAAACTAAGACAAGGTAGGCTAGACTAAGTCAAGTTGAATTAAGTTTCGTTAGGTCAAGTTAGGTTGGGTTTAGCTAGGTTAGAGCAAGCTAGGTTAGGTTAGGTTAATTAAGGTTAAACTTGCATTAAAACCGAACTCAGAAAAGTATAGAGCCAATGTCCCTGTTATAATATTTTTACATTATAAGAGCTCTATCTCATCCATTAGATACGATATAGGCTCTATCTCATCCATTAGATACGATATAGAGACACTTTAGTTTATTTCGGGACACTTTAGTTTACTTAGGGACACTTTAGTTTACTTAGGGACAATTTAGTTTATTTAGGGACACTTTAGTTTACTTAGGGACACTTTAGTTTACTTAGGGACAATTTAGTTTATTTAGGGACACTTTAGTTTACTTAGGGACACTTTAGTTTATTTAGGGACACTTTAGTTTATTTAGGGACACTTTAGTTTACTTAGGGACACTTTAGTTTACTTAGGGACACTTTAGTTTACTTAGGGACATGCATTAGTCTTGAGGTCAATAAATTCCAAGTTATTTACACATGTTTTTATTTATTTATTTATTTTTTTGCATTTTTTCCCTCTTTCTTCCCATTAATTTCCTCACCTCTGTTCTAGCTCTACTATTATCCTGCCTCTCTTTCTTTTTATTAACTCAAATTATCTATAACGTGAAATTGAGACATATTGTTTAGTCTATTTGTATGTCTGTTGTATGTATGTTTATTTATCTATATGTCTGTTTGTTCCATTTGTTCATCTTGTTTCATTACCTGGTGAGATATTTTATTTTATATTAGTTTCCTTATTTTGGTATTGAGAGTAATTGTTGTGATATTATTATTATTATTATTATTATTATTATTATTATTATTATTGTTGTTTTCTTTTTATATTATATGAGTAACATTTAAAACAAGTAGAGATACGACCATATTTAACAGCAGGATAGATTATATAACAACTGTAATACTCAGCAGGAATAGCAACGAAAAAAAAAAACGGAATTTACAGCGAAAACATTTATTGATGACCCTCTGTCACTAGCACCATCAGAGAGCACTAGAACCCTCGGGGACCACCACAGCAAAATACTGTAAATATAGCATTTATCTTCACTAGAGTCAGGCTGCGCGGAGGTGGCCAACCGAGCGTGGCAGTGCGCATCACTCACCGTGACGTCACCGGGTTTGCCGTGTCAACATGGGCTAGACCCGAGACCCGAGAGAGCTGGGCCCGGCGCCTCTACCGCTGCTTATGGCGGCTCCCGCAGACCGAGTAGCGATTAAATGCGTGTGTTTAGTGTTGAGTGAGTTTGCTATGTAATTAATGAATGATTTATAGGAGGCTTGAGGTGTTGGGGAATGGAGGTAATGCTACTTACTGCTTTCTACCTGCGGGAGGGACGGAGTGAGAGAAGAGGATAGAAGGGGAGGGGAATAGGAAGGAGAATACGAAAGGAAGGATAGGAAGGTACGATAGTGTTTCAGGAAGATGAAGGAAGGAGCAGTATGAAGAAAGAGGAGAAGGAAGGGTCAACAGGAGCAAGAGGGGATAAGTGGAGAAGAAGAGATACTTAGAAGAACCTCAAGAGGATAAACAGCGAGGAAGAAGAATACCAAGACAAGTGACCACGAAATATACGTTTATACGGAGAGAAGAATGGCAGATATTATTATTATTATTATTATTATTATTATTATTATTATTATTATTATTATTATTTTAATTTTTATCATCATTATCATTATTATGATTATTATTATTATTAGTAGTAGTAGTAGTAGTAGTAGTAGTAGTAGTAGTAGTAGTAGAATATTTTTATTATTATCATTGTTATAATTTTCTAATGACCTTTCACATTCATCTTAGTCTTTCACAGACAAATCCCTCCACCCGAAGATGATCCTGATCTACTTGGTAGTAAAGCAATAACAAGGTACCCAGTCCGACTGAAAATACACGAAAATCTCACCCGGGTTTTTGTGACGAAAAAAAGTGTACACATCTCCGAGGGTCATTGTTGATCTAACCGTGGGGGAGGGGGGGGGGCCAGTCTAGCCTTATCTGAATCGCCCTATATCACTCTCACCTTAAGTCACTCTCACTTTAAGTCACCCTCACTTTAAGTCACTCTCTTCCTGCTGGAGCTGACTTTAATAAAACACGATCTATTTCTTCCTCCCTTATCGACACAGTTTCACAATCGCTTATTATTCCACAAAATCTGTTATCAAATACATTAAATATATATTTTGGGGGGAAGAATAACAACTCTTAAGTGAAGTAATTAAGGCATTTATTTAATATTTATGGGTTAATATATGAATAATTAAACTCTCGTTTTTGTTTCCATTTGGTCAGTTAGTCCTTCATTACAAATAATATTTTTGGACTGGTTAAACAGTTGACCAGGCAGAGTATAGTGTGTTGAGTGCATTAAAGTGTGTGTGTGTGTGTGTGTGTGTGTGTCTGTGTGTGTAAGTCGTCCGTCTTCTACTAATATTCATCTGTTTATTGATCTTTTTTTGGTATTTAAACAACTTGGAATTTTAGTGCTGTTAATTAGACAATATTACCTGATTTCCACCACACCTATACAGTACATTCTGATTGTTTTGTAACGAAGACTCAACTAACACAGGTAGCAGTACCCAGACAGTGAACCACAGACTTAACTAACACAGGTAGCAGTACCCAGACAGTGAACCACAGACTTAACTAACACAGGTAGCAGTACCCAGACAGTGAACCACAGACTCAACTAACACAGGTAGCAGTACCCAGACAGTGAACCACAGACTTAACTAACACAGGTAGCAGTACCCAGACAGTGAACCACAGACTAAACTAACACAGGTAGCAGTACCCAGACAGTGAACCACAGACTTAACTAACACAGGTAGCAGTACCCAGACAGTGAACCACAGACTTAACTAACACAGGTAGCAGTACCCAGACAGTGAACCACAGACTTAACTAACACAGGTAGCAGTACCCAGACAGTGAACCACAGACTTAACTAACACAGGTAGCAGTACCCAGACAGTGAACCACAGACTCAACTAACACAGGTAGCAGTACCCAGACAGTGAACCACAGACTTAACTAACACAGGTAGCAGTACCCAGACAGTGAACCACAGACTTAACTAACACAGGTAGCAGTACCCAGACAGTGAACCACAGACTTAACTAACACAGGTAGCAGTACCCAGACAGTGAACCACAGACTTAACTAACACAGGTAGCAGTACCCAGACAGTGAACCACAGACTTAACTAACACAGGTAGCAGTACCCAGACAGTGAACCACAGACTTAACTAACACAGGTAGCAGTACCCAGACAGTGAACCACAGACTTTACTAACACAGGTAGCAGTACCCAGACAGTGAACCACAGACTTTACTAACACAGGTAGCAGTACCCAGACAGTGAACCACAGACTTAACTAACACAGGTAGCAGTACCCAGACAGTGAACCACAGACTTAACTAACACAGGTAGCAGTACCCAGACAGTGAACCACAGACTTAACTAACACAGGTAGCAGTACCCAGACAGTGAACCACAGACTTAACTAACACAGGTAGCAGTACCCAGACAGTGAACCACAGACTTAACTAACACAGGTAGCAGTACCCAGACAGTGAACCACAGACTTAACTAACACAGGTAGCAGTACCCAGACAGTGAACCACAGACTTAACTAACACAGGTAGCAGTACCCAGACAGTGAACCACAGACTTAACTAACACAGGTAGCAGTACCCAGACAGTGAACCACAGACTTAACTAACACAGGTAGCAGTACCCAGACAGTGAACCACAGACTTAACTAACACAGGTAGCAGTACCCAGACAGTGAACCACAGACTTAACTAACACAGGTAGCAGTACCCAGACAGTGAACCACAGACTTAACTAACACAGGTAGCAGTACCCAGACAGTGAACCACAGACTTAACTAACACAGGTAGCAGTACCCAGACAGTGAACCACAGACTTAACTAACACAGGTAGCAGTACCCAGACAGTGAACCACAGACTTTACTAACACAGGTAGCAGTACCCAGACAGTGAACCACAGACTTTACTCACACAGGTAGCAGTACCCAGACAGTGAACCACAGACTTAACTAACACAGGTAGCAGTACCCAGACAGTGAACCACAGACTTTACTAACACAGGTAGCAGTACCCAGACAGTGAACCACAGACTTTACTAACACAGGTAGCAGTACCCAGACAGTGAACCACAGACTTAACTACACAGTAGCAGTACCAGACAGTGACCAGACTTACTACACGTACAGTACCCAGACAGTGAACCACAGACTTAACTAACACAGGTAGCAGTACCCAGACAGTGAACCACAGACTTACTAACACAGGTAGCAGTACCCAGACAGTGAACCACAGACTACACAGTGCATACCAGACGTGACCAGACTACAGGTAGCAGTACCCAGACAGTGAACCACAGACTTTACTAACACAGGTAGCAGTACCCAGACAGTGAACCACAGACTTAACTAACACAGGTAGCAGTACCCAGACAGTGAACCACAGACTTAACTAACACAGGTAGCAGTACCCAGACAGTGAACCACAGACTTAACTAACACAGGTAGCAGTACCCAGACAGTGAACCACAGACTTAACTAACACAGGTAGCAGTACCCAGACAGTGAACCACAGACTTAACTAACACAGGTAGCAGTACCCAGACAGTGAACCACAGACTTAACTAACACAGGTAGCAGTACCCAGACAGTGAACCACAGACTTAACTAACACAGGTAGCAGTACCCAGACAGTGAACCACAGACTTAACTAACACAGGTAGCAGTACCCAGACAGTGAACCACAGACTTAACTAACACAGGTAGCAGTACCCAGACAGTGAACCACAGACTTAACTAACACAGGTAGCAGTACCCAGACAGTGAACCACAGACTTAACTAACACAGGTAGCAGTACCCAGACAGTGAACCACAGACTTAACTAACACAGGTAGCAGTACCCAGACAGTGAACCACAGACTTAACTAACACAGGTAGCAGTACCCAGACAGTGAACCACAGACTTAACTAACACAGGTAGCAGTACCCAGACAGTGAACCACAGACTTAACTAACACAGGTAGCAGTACCCAGACAGTGAACCACAGACTTAACTAACACAGGTAGCAGTACCCAGACAGTGAACCACAGACTTAACTAACACAGGTAGCAGTACCCAGACAGTGAACCACAGACTTAACTAACACAGGTAGCAGTACCCAGACAGTGAACCACAGACTTAACTAACACAGGTAGCAGTACCCAGACAGTGAACCACAGACTTAACTAACACAGGTAGCAGTACCCAGACAGTGAACCACAGACTTAACTAACACAGGTAGCAGTACCCAGACAGTGAACCACAGACTTAACTAACACAGGTAGCAGTACCCAGACAGTGAACCACAGACTTAACTAACACAGGTAGCAGTACCCAGACAGTGAACCACAGACTTAACTAACACAGGTAGCAGTACCCAGACAGTGAACCACAGACTTAACTAACACAGGTAGCAGTACCCAGACAGTGAACCACAGACTTAACTAACACAGGTAGCAGTACCCAGACAGTGAACCACAGACTTAACTAACACAGGTAGCAGTACCCAGACAGTGAACCACAGACTTAACTAACACAGGTAGCAGTACCCAGACAGTGAACCACAGACTTAACTAACACAGGTAGCAGTACCCAGACAGTGAACCACAGACTTAACTAACACAGGTAGCAGTACCCAGACAGTGAACCACAGACTTAACTAACACAGGTAGCAGTACCCAGACAGTGAACCACAGACTTAACTAACACAGGTAGCAGTACCCAGACAGTGAACCACAGACTTAACTAACACAGGTAGCAGTACCCAGACAGTGAACCACAGACTTAACTAACACAGGTAGCAGTACCCAGACAGTGAACCACAGACTTAACTAACACAGGTAGCAGTACCCAGACAGTGAACCACAGACTTAACTAACACAGGTAGCAGTACCCAGACAGTGAACCACAGACTTAACTAACACAGGTAGCAGTACCCAGACAGTGAACCACAGACTTAACTAACACAGGTAGCAGTACCCAGACAGTGAACCACAGACTTAACTAACACAGGTAGCAGTACCCAGACAGTGAACCACAGACTTAACTAACACAGGTAGCAGTACCCAGACAGTGAACCACAGACTTAACTAACACAGGTAGCAGTACCCAGACAGTGAACCACAGACTATACTAACACAGGTAGCAGTACCCAGACAGTGAACCACAGACTTAACTAACACAGGTAGCAGTACCCAGACAGTGAACCACAGACTTAACTAACACAGGTAGCAGTACCCAGACAGTGAACCACAGACTTAACTAACACAGGTAGCAGTACCCACGTGACAGACTTAACACGTACAGACAGTGACCACACTAACACAGGTAGCAGTACCCAGACAGTGAACCACAGACTTAACTAACACAGGTAGCAGTACCCAGACAGTGAACCACAGACTTAACTAACACAGGTAGCAGTACCCAGACAGTGAACCACAGACTTAACTAACACAGGTAGCAGTACCCAGACAGTGAACCACAGACTTAACTAACACAGGTAGCAGTACCCAGACAGTGAACCACAGACTTAACTAACACAGGTAGCAGTACCCAGACAGTGAACCACAGACTTAACTAACACAGGTAGCAGTACCCAGACAGTGAACCACAGACTTAACTAACACAGGTAGCAGTACCCAGACAGTGAACCACAGACTTAACTAACACAGGTAGCAGTACCCAGACAGTGAACCACAGACTTAACTAACACAGGTAGCAGTACCCAGACAGTGAACCACAGACTTTACTAACACAGGTAGCAGTACCCAGACAGTGAACCACAGACTTAACTAACACAGGTAGCAGTACCCAGACAGTGAACCACAGACTTAACTAACACAGGTAGCAGTACCCAGACAGTGAACCACAGACTTAACTAACACAGGTAGCAGTACCCAGACAGTGAACCACAGACTTACTACACAGGTAGCAGTACCCAGACAGTGAACCACAGACTTACTAACACAGGTAGCAGTACCCAGACAGTGAACCACAGACTTAACTAACACAGGTAGCAGTACCCAGACAGTGAACCACAGACTTAACTAACACAGGTAGCAGTACCCAGACAGTGAACCACAGACTTACTCACACAGGTAGCAGTACCCAGACAGTGAACCACAGACTTAACTACACAGGTAGCAGTACCCAGACAGTGAACCACAGACTTTACTAACACAGGTAGCAGTACCCAGACAGTGAACCACAGACTTAACTAACACAGGTAGCAGTACCCAGACAGTGAACCACAGACTTAACTAACACAGGTAGCAGTACCCAGACAGTGAACCACAGACTTAACTAACACAGGTAGCAGTACCCAGACAGTGAACCACAGACTTAACTAACACAGGTAGCAGTACCCAGACAGTGAACCACAGACTTAACTAACACAGGTAGCAGTACCCAGACAGTGAACCACAGACTTAACTAACACAGGTAGCAGTACCCAGACAGTGAACCACAGACTTAACTAACACAGGTAGCAGTACCCAGACAGTGAACCACAGACTTAACTAACACAGGTAGCAGTACCCAGACAGTGAACCACAGACTTAACTAACACAGGTAGCAGTACCCAGACAGTGAACCACAGACTTAACTAACACAGGTAGCAGTACCCAGACAGTGAACCACAGACTTAACTAACACAGGTAGCAGTACCCAGACAGTGAACCACAGACTTAACTAACACAGGTAGCAGTACCCAGACAGTGAACCACAGACTTAACTAACACAGGTAGCAGTACCCAGACAGTGAACCACAGACTTAACTAACACAGGTAGCAGTACCCAGACAGTGAACCACAGACTTAACTAACACAGGTAGCAGTACCCAGACAGTGAACCACAGACTTAACTAACACAGGTAGCAGTACCCAGACAGTGAACCACAGACTTAACTAACACAGGTAGCAGTACCCAGACAGTGAACCACAGACTTAACTAACACAGGTAGCAGTACCCAGACAGTGAACCACAGACTTTACTAACACAGGTAGCAGTACCCAGACAGTGAACCACAGACTTAACTAACACAGGTAGCAGTACCCAGACAGTGAACCACAGACTTAACTAACACAGGTAGCAGTACCCAGACAGTGAACCACAGACTTAACTAACACAGGTAGCAGTACCCAGACAGTGAACCACAGACTTAACTAACACAGGTAGCAGTACCCAGACAGTGAACCACAGACTTAACTAACACAGGTAGCAGTACCCAGACAGTGAACCACAGTCTTAACTAACACAGGTAGCAGTACCCAGACAGTGAACCACAGACTCAACTAACACAGGTAGCAGTACCCAGACAGTGAACCACAGACTCAACTAACACAGGTAGCAGTACCCAGACAGTGAACCACAGACTTAACTAACACAGGTAGCAGTACCCAGACAGTGAACCACAGACTTAACTAACACAGGTAGCAGTATCCAGACAGTGAACCACAGACTTAACTAACACAGGTAGCAGTACCCAGACAGTGAACCACAGACTTAACTAACACAGGTAGCAGTACTCAGACAGTGAACCACAGACTTTACTAACACAGGTAGCAGTACCCAGACAGTGAACCACAGACTTAACTAACACACGTAGCAGTACCCAGACAGTGAACCACAGACTTTACTCACACAGGTAGCAGTACCCAGACAGCAGAACAGACAGAACTAGGTGATGGATCGGTGGAGGGTCAGGGAACACAAACACAACAGCTGTCAGGGAAGGCTGGTGGGCAGGGTGAACGATCGGTTGTCGCCTCACCATCAAGCCATCGCCATTTGTCATAATGTATCGATGAGGGTGTTGGGTTGCTGATTGAGATAAATGGGAACACGATCGTATAGACGTCACCCTAGGTCCTCCTCCTCTGAGCTACTTCTTCCTTTGTTCTTTTTAACTCACTCTGTTGTTGTCATTTTATATGTTCACACGTGATACAATTAAATGTTTTTTCATACGTATTAAGAATTAATTTAATATTTCTGTCCCTTCCGTTTATATTGAAACATCTATTGACTCACTCTTCCATCATCACACGTGTCTCAGAGGAAATGAAGCTAATTAGAAAAAACTCACATAACCACAAAAACGGAAAATATCGCGGGGTGAAGGTGGTGATCACAGGTGTGTTGAAGGGCGGACCTACGTGATATATTAGCTGGGTGGTGCTCCTCCTTCAGGTTACCTGGCGCTCTTGGGACAGGAACATGAATTCAGGTGGAAATAACACGTCACGCGAGAGAGACTCCACCTGCCAATTTAAGGAGGACTCGACCTGCCACACTAAGGAGGAGCCAACCTGCCACACTAAGGAGGACTCGACCTGCCACACTAAGGAGGACTCGACCTGCCACACTAAGGAGGACTCAACCTGCCAACTTGCCACACTAAGGAGGAGTCAACCTGTCACACTATGGAGGACTCAACCTGCCAAATTAAGGAGGACTCACCCTGCCAACTTGCCACACTAAGAGGACTCAACCTGCCACATTAAGGAGGACTCAACCTGCCAACTTGCCACACTAAGAGGACTCAACCTGCCACATTAAGGAGGACTCAACCTGCTACATTAAGGAAGACTCAACCTGCCAACTTGCCACACTAAGAGGACTCAACCTGCCACATTAAGGAGGACTCAACCTGCCAAATTAAGGAGGACTCACCCTGCCAACTTGCCACACTAAGAGGACTCAACCTGCCACATTAAGGAGGACTCAACCTGCCAACTTGCCACACTAAGGAGGAGCCAACCTGCCACACTAAGGAGGACTCGACCTGCCACACTAAGGAGGACTCGACCTGCCACACTAAGGAGGACTCAACCTGCCACACTAAGGAGGACTCAACCTGTCACACTAAGGAGGACTCAACCTGCCATGCTAAGGAGGACTCAACCTGCCAAATTAAGGAGGACTCACCCTGCCAACTTGCCACACTAAGAGGACTCAACCTGCCACATTAAGGAGGACTCAACCTGCCACACTAAGGAGGACTCAACCTGCCACACTAAGGAGGACTCAACCTGCCACACTAAGGAGGACTCAACCTGCCACACTAAGGAGGACTCAACCTGCCACACTAAGGAGGACTCAACCTGCCAAATTATGGAGGACTCAACCTGCCACACTAAGGAGGACTCAACCTGCCACACTAAGGAGGACTCAGCCTGTCACACTAAGGAGGACTCAACCTGTCACACTAAGGAGGACTCAACCTGCCACACTAAGGAGGACTCAACCTGCCACACTAAGGAGGAGTCAACCTGCCACGGAGTTGGAGTGAGTTATATTGGATCTCTGTCATCCACGCGAACCCGACCGGAGGGACACGACAAGCCCGAGGACCCAGTCAATCTGAAAGACAGCTCGCCAGGAGAGCACGTTTTAAGATAACCCTTTCAGCTAGAGGGAATCCATCCAACTAGTTGAAGTCATGAAGGAGGTCTTCTTCAACCACGACGACACCGCCAGGAGGACCTAGCGAGCACGCCAGAGTCAACTACTGAATAAGACAGAACCACATGGATTCGGACTGAAGGAATCACGGAGGAACGATGGGTGACACTAAATGACTGAATAACGTGAAAAGCCGAGGCAGGAAAACCCAGCTAGTCAAAATACACAACCAACCAAAAGGAGCCATTCACCATGAAGAACCCAGCCAGAAGGACCCATTCACCAAGAAGGACCCATCCAGAAGGACCCAGTCAGAAGGACCCATTCACTAAGAAGGTCCCATCCAGAAGGACCCAGTCAGAAGGACCCATTCAGAAGGTCCCATCCAGAAAGATCCATTCATCAAGAAGGTCCTATCCAGAAAGTCCCATCCAGAAGGATCCATTCACCAAGAAGGACACCATCCAGAAGGACCCGACCTGAAAGACCCATTCACCAAGAAGGGCACCATCCAGAAGGACCCATCCAGAACGACACATTCACCAAGAAGGTCCCATCCAGAAGGACCCATTTACCAAGAAGGACCCATCCAGAAGGACCCATTCACCAAGAAGGTCCCATCCAGAAGGACCCATTCACCAAGAAGGACCCATCCAGAAGGACCCATTCACCAAGAAGGACCCATCCAGAAGGACCCATTCACCAAGAAGGACCCATCCAGAAGGACCCATTTACCAAGAAGGACCCATGCAGAAGGACCCATCCAGAAGGACCCATTCACCAAGAAGGACCCATCCAGAAGGACCCATTTACCAAGAAGGACCCATGCAGAAGGACACCATCCAGAAGGACCCATTCACCAAGAAGGACCCATGCAGAAGGACCCATCCAGAAGGATCCATTCACCAAGAAGGACCCATGCAGAAGGACCCATTTACCAAGAATGACCCATGCAGAAGGACACCATCCAGAAGGACCCATTCACCAAGAAGGACCCATGCAGAAGGACCCATTTACCAAGAAGGACCCATCCAGAAGGACCCATTTACCAAGAAGGACCCATGCAGAAGGACCCATCCAGAAGGACCCATTCACCAAGAAGGACCCATCCAGAAGGACCCATTCACCAAGAAGGACCCATGCAGAAGGACCCATCCAGAAGGACCCATGCAGAAGGACCCATCCAGAAGGACCCATTCACCAAGAAGGACCCATCCAGAAGGATCCATTCACCAAGAAGGACCCATCCAGAAGGACCCATTTACCAAGAAGGACCCATGCAGAAGGACCCATCCAGAAGGACCCATTTACCAAGAAGGACCCATGCAGAAGGACCCATCCAGAAGGACCCATGCAGAAGGACCCATCCAGAAGGACCCATTCACCAAGAAGGACCCATCCAGAAGGATCCATTCACCAAGAAGGACCCATGCAGAAGGACCCAGCCTGAAGGACCCATTCACCAAGAAGGACCCATGCAGAAGGACACCATCCAGAAGGACCCATTCACCAAGAAGGACCCATGCAGAAGGACACCATCCAGAAGGACCCATTCACCAAGAAGGACCCATCCAGAAGGACCCAGCCTGAAGGACCCATTCACCAAGAAGGACCCATGCAGAAGGACACCATCCAGAAGGACCCATTCACCAAGAAGGACCCATCCAGAAGGACCCAGCCTGAAGGACCCATTCACCAAGAAGGACCCATCCAGAAATACCCATACACCAAGAAGGACCCATCCAGAAGGACCCATTCACCAAGAAGGACCCATCCAGAAGGACCCATTCACCAAGAAGGACCCATCCAGAAGGACCCATTCACCAAGAAGGACCCAGCCGAGAACACCCATCCACAAAGGAGTATCCAACTTAACAGTAAGGAGTCAGCAAATAGCGCGGGGCTGGCCAGGTCGACCAAGTCAGGCAGAAGGACCCCGCCACCCAGGGGTTACGTCTTCCTAGCAGGACTTGCCCACCCAGGAAATCACGTCCACCTAGTAAGAACCTAGCTAAATATGGAGGCTTGGTAAGCTAGAAGGACGAGCGCAGCCAGCTAAGAGGTCGCCAGGTGTGGACGCCCAGCTGTCCCCCGGGGCGACCCACTCCATCAAGCGGCCTCCGTGCCTCATTGGCCCAACACCAGCTTTGGACCTGGCCTCTAGGGGGTCCTTGGTTCCGACCTGTACGGGTCCTTGGCCTCAGCTCAACAGCGTCTGGAGCCCACACTTGTGGTCGCTGAGGTCCACTTGAGGCCTCCACTCACACTTTTCGAGGTCCTCCTTCAGCAGTTCAAGATGGAACCTGAAGAATTTGACTTGACACTCGTGCTGGGTAGTCCCTGTTACATGTAAATATAAGGAAGGGATCAGGGAGAGTGACAGGGGAGGGCCTCGTTGTACCAGTACACGGAGACTCTACAACAATACGTCTAATCACATCTCTACCTCCATGATCGTCCTGTTTCTCTTTGTATAACGTGATGACCGCCTCATGACACGGCGTTCTACCCGCTGGCGCTGTCTGTCATATACTCCTTTTGTGAGCGAGTGTTAAGATAACAGTCTCTCTCTCTCTCTCTCTCTCTCTCTCTCTCTCTCTCTCTCTCTCTCTCTCTCTCTCTCTCTCTCTCTCTCTCTCTCTCTCTCTCTCTCTCTCTCTCTCTCTCTCTCTCATCATTTGTATGTTGGGGTGGTTAAGGTGTGTGTGTGTGTGTGTGTAAAACTAATATCCCAACCATAAAAGAATAACACTACAGGCCGAAGGCAGGCGGACGTTTGCCTGGCGTTGTTTTATGAATATTTCTTTTACGGAATAGTATTGAATGCCAGACGCTGTTGATTGCTCAGACTGGTGTTGCTGAAGTGGCCGGTCAAATAGGCCCCAGTCCTAACAAGCCCCAGCTTCATCACGGGCCCCTATCATAATGAACCCTAACCTCATATGAGGTCCTATCTTAAAAGTAGGGTTACGTTAGGTTTGGTTGCATTAGGTTTACTTACATTAGGTGAGGGTAATTACGGTAGGATAAAGTTCATTAAGACTAGGGGACCAGCTGATCTGCGACCATAAAAAGACAAATAAAAACGAAAATATGTCTAAAGTTCTACAATAAATCTCGCGGGGTAAATTTCCTCTCACCCAACTTGTGAGTCATCCCGAATTAATATAGTTGACCCTGTAAACTCGCCTCCGTTTTCTCTTATGGACTACGCTACGGGTGCTGATCACTAGATGGCTCTTGAAATATGTATCACGTCTTTTCGTTAAAATAAATTAAAGTTCTCGTTTCTTTATGTTATTTGCTGTGTTTATTTATTTATTATCATGAGTTTTGTTTGTTGTTTAAATACATTAATTAGAGTGTTATTCTATGGAATTGTATCTGACCGCATTATACATATGGTAATTCTTTGTTCATATGTCTACTAGTATACAGTATATGGAAATGTATATTCCAACGTCTTTATTCATTTACAGAAAGGAGAATATATCCTGCGTGCCTTTGTCAAGCCTGATTTATCCTCACTCACGCTAAACGTAGCTAATTTAACCCTACCGACGGAAGGAGGCCTGCGTAAGATGCCTCCATTGTTCTTGATTGTTTTGTCAAGGAATGTTTTGAAGTCCCAGTACTGTTCGTGGTTCCACAGCTTGGCCTGGGAGACGGTTCCATAGTTCTATCACCCTCTGTGCGAAGAAATATTTTATATGTTCGTTCTGCATGAATGTTTTAATTAGATCTGTCGTGTTGTGTCTTGTCTGAAGGGATGTTAGTCCTTAGCCCTCAGTCTGCTTGAATAATCGAGATGAAGTAGTTCCGGAGTCATCTTAATTCAGTTCTACTCCAACCCTAATAAACGTCTCCTTTCCTAATTATTAGCATTGGAGATCATTAATACAGAGGCGCAATAGAACTGAAGCCCTTTAAGACTGGGCCTCAGTTTTAATATTTAAGTTGGGGCCTATTAGGACAGGGGCACATTTAGACTGGGATCTATTAGGACTATAGACTATTTGATCAGCCTGGGTATAGCTTCGTAATAAAGTAATCATTGTACTTATGATTTAACAAACATGTACTGCTCTCACCAAAGACAGACAGGGAGTAAGGTGACTGTCACGACCTCTGGGTTACGTGTTATTGTGTGGCTGAAACGAGGTACTTGGCGGTGACAATTACCACCATCACTACTACCACTACACTACTACCACTACACTACTACCACAACTACCACCACTACTACCGCCACTACTACCGCCACTACTACTACTACTATCCTTACCACTACTACCACCACTACTACCATTGCCACCATTACCCTTATCATTACTACCACTACCACCACTTCTACTATCATTATCACCCTTACCATAACTAGCACTATCATTACCACTACTACCACTACCAATACCACCATTACCCTTGCCACTATTACCATTACCACTAGAATTACGCCCACTACTCCCACTACTATTCATACCATTACTACCACTCCCATTGCCACTTCTATCACTGTCACCACTATCATTAATACTACTATCACTACCATTAATAGCCTACCATTACATTCGTCACCATAACTAGTACTCCCACTATCACCATCACTATAACACACAGTCACCTCTCACCACCACCCCCCCCACACACACACACCTTCACCACCCACTTTACTTCATCCACCATCACATCTCCACTACACACCCGTATCATCACACCTCTACCATACACCTTCCCAAAACCTCCTCCTCCCCCACCACACACCTACTACACACCTTCCTAAAACCACCACCACTACCTCCACACACCCACTACACACCTTCCCAAAACCACCACCACCACACACCCACTACACACCTTCCCAAACCTCCCCCACAATCACACACCTACTACACACCTTCCCAAAAACCCCACATTACCTCACAGCTTCCCCACCACAGTATCACGCCACCCGGATTGTTTATAGCCACAACAAAGACCATCTAAGAGGCCAAACACCAGCACAGGGTCGCGACACTAAGGTTCTTACGATAAATATTCCTCGCGAGTGAAAATATGAAAGAGTGTTCACCTGTATCATAAAAATAACATTAAATTCACACTGAGACTTTACCTTAAACTGCATAGCTACGTTCACTTAACGTCAGTCAGGAGAAAATTAAGACTCTCTTAGTACCTCATGCAGTTAAGGAGACAAAATTAGCATAAAGGAACTTGAGGGAAAGATTGTGTGTGTTGATTTTGTCTGATGTTAAATGAATGTATCTAGTTAAGGTTGAGCCTCAGTGTTATTTTAATGGTATTTTGGGGTGGGTCTCCTAACTGTTGCTAAATGAAAATATCTTGGTAAGGAGTAAACTTTCCTGAAACGTATTCAGTGTAAATCTGATGCCATATTTTGTTGAATATTATCTTCACACTTGGGCTGAAATCCACCAGTTACGAACATTCTCATATTGTAACCTACGAGAAGTTGGTGAGGGAGGGAAGGAGGGAGAGCGTCACCAAGGAGCGCCTCGTCGACGACGTCCCCACAAAATCCATAGTATCGCCAGCCATGTTTGTACAGGCGGGTCCTCAGCCACCATTTTGACTCAATATACTTGCAAATGGAGGGAGAGGAGCGGTGCCTTGATCCCTCTTACCTCTCACTGGCTCTCACTCCCTCTCCCAGGCCCTTCACATCCTCCTCTCCCTATAGCTGGCTGCCTCGCACTCACTCACCGCATGGGGCTTGTAAGAGACTGGCGCTTCCTTTCTTGATTTTTTTTCACTCTATCTTATTCTCTACTCTCCCTGGCTCTGGTTGGCTTAATGACTCTTACTCTCCCTTTCCCTGCCTTGATGGATCTTTCACTCTGTCTCCTTGGGATGAAGTCATACGGTTAAATCTCTCTCTCTCTCTCTCTCTCTCTCTCTCTCTCTCTCTCTCTCTCTCTCTCTCTCTCTCTCTCTCTCTCTCTCTCCTTCCCTTATTTTTCTTCTTCTCCATTATTATGATCAGTTACTTCTCTATTTCCATTATTTTTCTTCCCCATCTTTTTCTGCCTTCTCTTCTTCTTTTCCCTCATCCTCTTGCCCCTTCCATTTTTTATCTTTCTCCACTTCTTCCTCATCTTTTTCCTCTTTCTCTTCCCTCTTTTCAACCCATACGCGCGCATGCATCCACACACACACACACACACACACACACACAAACATATACATATATATATATATATATATATATATATATATATATATATATATATATATATATATATATATATATATATATATATGTATGTATGTATGTATTAATGGTTGCTCTCGTGTCAGATACTGGACGGCCTCTGGGCCACCTGGCAGTGACGTCCTTGAAGGTGTAGAAGCTGTCATCAACATAACAACCACACCTGAAGTTAACGAGCTGTATGATCCTGTGTTAAGGAATAATCCAAGAATATCGAACACCTCGCCAGTTGCACTGGCCAACCATTACACACACACACACACACACACACACACACACACACGCGCGCGCGCGCATTAATTAGTTAACTTTATCTAAAGTATCATGAAATTTTAAGTCGTCATTATCCCTCCCCTACATCGAAGACCTGCACTGTGTCTCGTTTTACTCTCAAACAGTAAAGTTTGTGGCATCCCTCGTAGAACACAGCGACTATACCTACAGTACATGCGTCTCCAGCTGTTCACTGAAGCCCCAAAGTGGACAGTGTTTCTTCTTTAGGCTACACCTGTACGTTCCTCTTGTCAATAAAACTATTCAGTTGAAAACTTGGCTCAGGGAATGTATGGTCGTCTGTTATGAAAGTCTCGGTGAGGTGCTGAATAGGTTGGTGTCACGGATGGAGAGAGATAGAGAGATTCTTACTCTCTGGCTCATTATATCTATACCAGGTTCTCTCTCTCTCTCTCTCTCTCTCTCTCTCTCTCTCTCTCTCTCTCTCTCTCTCTCTCTCTCTCTCTCTCTCTCTCTCTCTCTCTCTCTTTTACTGAGACAGGAAGCACAAGGTATAGACAGACCTTCCGAAATTCAAACCTACCTTTGAGAGACTGGGCATGCAAATGTTACAAAGCTTGTGAAAGAGAGAAAGAGAGAGAGTGAGTGAGTGAGTGAACCAAGGTTTAACTCTAGCGTGTGGTTTGTCTCCTTTCCTCTTTCTTTTCTCTTCTCGTTTTATCTGTGCTTCCTCGTTTTATCATCCCTTCACTCTATCTCTCGTATCTTTACACTTGCGTTTGATTAAGTGTTTTTGTTTTGTTATTTCTGTGTATTTGTTAATAATTTGGTTTATTTTATTATTTTTTTATTGTGTTTGTTTGCTAATTCTCTTGTTTAGTTGTGTTTATTTGTTGTATATTTTGTTTCATTTGTTGTCTATTGTTGTCTATTGATTATTTTTTGTATTTATTTTTTTTGTCTTTATTTGTTATATCTTTATATGTTTGTATATTTGTTATTGTTATGTTGTGTGTAATTTATGTGCTGTTATCTTTCCCTCCTCTTCCTCCTATTCCGTCTACTTCCTCTTCCTCTTATTCCATCTACTTCTTCTTCCTCTTATTCCATCTACTTCTTCTTCCTCTTATTCCATCTACTTCTTCTTCCTCTTATTCCATCTACTTCCTCTTCCTCTTATTCCGACTACTTCCTCTTCCTCTTATTCCATCTACTTCTTCTTCCTCTTATTCCATCTACTTCCTCTTCCTCTTATTCCGTCTACTTCCTCTTCCTCCTATTCCGTCTACTTCCTCTTTCTTATCTTCTTCCTCTTCCTCCTATTCCATCTACTTCCTCTTCCTCCTATCTCCTTTCCATCTATATCCTCTTTTTTTACCTCCCTCTTATTCTTTTTACTTCCTTCTTCTCTATTTACCTGTACCTACTTCTTGCTCCTCCACCCATTTCCTTTTCCACCTACTTCCTCCCTTACTTTCTCTCCCATTTACTCCCTCTTCCATCTGTTCCCCTTTCTTTATCCTGCTTCCTCCTCCACCTACCTCCTCTTCGCCCCCCACCAAGAGAAAACGGCACTTTGAGGTAATACTATAAAAGCCAACACTTATAAACACCTTACCTGAGACAAATCAATTAACCTGCATCATTACTCCCGCACACCTGTAATAAACACGTCACTCCCTCAAGACCGTGTATATTATAGGAGATTTTTGTGATACAATTTATTCAGGTAAATTTGCTGTGAATTTGGTGGGGGTATTAGAGAGTGCCAAGCGACTTTCTCTCTAAAGCTCAGTGGCACTAAGGTTGAAAAGCCCATTGAGTAAACAGTGAGGATTATTCTATTAGCCGGCCGTGGACTTTACTGCCGAGGAAGCGAAACTGGCACTAGCAGACGAGGGCAACAAGGGCGGGTCTGGCGTACACCGAACCTCGCCACCTATTTTGATAGGATGATCGGCCGGAATCCCACACACAAAAGGTTTATAATTGGAATGTTGTGCGGCTGTGGCCCAAAAAGATTTAGTTTTATCTAAGGTTTTCAGACCAGTTCCACAATATTTCGTGGGCTGGGGGAGTTTTATACCGTGGGAGCTCTCTGGCCTGAGTCTAGTTTTGGCCCGAGAAGAGATGAAGATCACCTGAAGAATAGACACCCCAGGTTACTTTGCCGGATAATTAAGCACCTTACAGGTAAACTAACCTATCTTACCTTACCTAACCTAACCTAACCTGATCTAACTTTTACTTAACCTCATCTAATATAACCTAAGATAACTTAACCTAATCTATCCTAACCTAACCTAACCTAAGCTAACCTAACCTGACCTAGCTTTAATTTAACTTAACCTAACCTAAGCTAACCTAACCTGACCTAGCTTTAATTTAACTTAACCTAACCTAACCTAACCTAACCTGACCTAGCTTTAATTTAACTTAACCTAACTTAACCTAACTTAACCTAACCCCACAGTTAGGGTGTTTAATCATCAAGTTAAATAAGCTGGGGTGTCTAATGTTCAGGTGATCCAAAGATGGTTGTACTGGGGTAGTGAACTAGTGTTGTGTTATTGGTACTGAAGGAGAAGAGTGTCCCCCCCACCCCCCACCACCCCCCACCACCCCCACCCCTCCCCCACCCCCCCCCCAACCCCCACGCGGAGATGACCAAGTTGTTTGTATGTTTGTTTGTTTGTTTCTAACCCTGGTTCTAGCAATTTCTTTTTTCTTGTTTTTTTGTTTCTCTGTTTTTATCTTACATTTTATTGTTCTTTTTTTATTGATCTTGATTACTTTCATATTGTCTCTCTCTCTCTCTCTCTCTCTCTCTCTCTCTCTCTCTCTCTCTCTCTCTCTCTCTCTCTCTCTCTCTCGTCTACGTATCTATCGACTGCCTATTTTTCACCTGTCTAATCTTCTGTTTTGATCATCGTTCCCCGTCTCGTGATCACTTGTGGCTTCTGCTGATGAATACATAAAAGGTAATTGTTGGTGGTAGTTTCTGTGGTTGGTAGTTTCTTAATTAAATAGGTGCTGGTATTAATAGACCCCAGTTCTAAAAGGTGTCAGTTCTAATAATCCTCGTTTTTATTGGGCTCTAGTTCTAATAGGTCCCGTTTCTAATGGGACCCAGTTCTAATATTAGGCCAAACCCAAAAGAGCTCTTCTTTTATTGTTCTGGTTTATAATCGACTCTGAAGCACCCCAGTCCTAATAGACCTTTGTCTTAATAAACCCTAGTCCTAAGAGACCCGGTTCTAAAAGGCTTCACATAAAATAGGTTTCAATCCTAATCGGACAATATGTAATAGGTACCAGTCCTAGTAGGCCCCAGACTCAAATAGGCACTCAAATACTCGAGATAGGAGAAGGGAGGGGGGGGGTAAATTAGGTTACCTTGGAGGATCTTTTATGACAGGACCCTATCCCCAATCTCAGCCCCTACCTACCCACCCTCTTACTCATCACCTACCCACCCTCTCCCTCCCTATGATGTAAGCGCTTGTCAACACCAGGACGACGAAGAAGGTCACCACTCAGGACCCTCTCCATCAGAGTTGCTGCTGCTGCTGCTGCTGTTACTACTACAGGGGAAGACCTGCCATCTCCTGGGAGGCTGAGCCATGCAAATATAAACTTTGTATCGAGGGGAAGTGAGGGGAGCGTCCTGTTGAGGGGAGCAACTCAAAGGGAAAATTTGTGCTTTTGTGAGGGAGTGACTGAGGGAAGAAATATCAGTTTGGGACTAGTGGTGAGGGGAGGTTGGTGTGTGTGTGTGTGTGTGTGTGTGTGTGTGTGTGTGTGTGTGTGTGTGTGTGTGTGTGCCGACCTGTGGTGCAATGGTCAGCATGCTCGCCTTGTAAGCGAGCGGACCCGTGTTCGATCCCCGGGCAGGGTGAAACTATATGGGCAAGTTTCTTTACGCCATTTGCCTCTGTCTACCCAGCAGTAATTGGGATCCTGCATGTTAATCGATTTGCGGAACGTGATCCGGGGTAATGGTTAGCCAGTGCAGTTGGCAAGTTGTCTGGTCTTCTCGGACTCTTCCTTGACACTGGGTCATGCAAATCGTTAACTCAGGGTGTGGTTGTCGTGTTGGCGACAGCTTCTACACCTTTAACAAATTCACGCCTAGGTGAACCTTGGGCCGGCCATCCTCGTCACACGAGGGTCAACCATTATGTGTGTTTGGTGTGTGTGTGTGTGTGTGCGCGTGTGTGTCGTCGTCCAAACAACCAAAAATAAACCATAAAGATACAATGGAAACTCTTTTTATATCACAAATCCTATAGTTTATCATTTACTTCTCCTCCTTCCCTTCTCCTCCTCCTCTTCATTCCCTCCTTTTCCTCCTCCTTCTTCCCTTTTCCTTCTCCTCCTCCTCTTCCTTCTTCCCTTCTCCTTCCCTTTCTCCTCCTCCTCTTCCTCCTCTTGTGCGACACCTGTGAGTCAGAAAAAAAGGATTGAAAAAAAATCTGTGTTGTGCCTCCCCTACGACCTCCTTCATCTGTCTCACTTCCGCCTCTCTCTCTCTCTCTCTCTCTCTCTCTCTCTCTCTCTCTCTCTCTTACTTATATTCTTTGCCATTCTATAATTCTTTACTCTTCATCTCTTCTTCCTCCTCTTCCACGCTACTTCCTCCCAGTGTTCAAGTTCCTCTGCATCTATTCCTCCTTCTCCCTTGCCTTCCTCCTCTCTCCTCTCTTCTCCATCGTTCTTTATCTTCCTTTTCCTTGCCTCTCTTCCTCCTGCTTGTTAGACCCTTTTCCCTCCTTACCACCCCTCCGCTTCCTGCTCTCCACCTCCTCGCTTCCCTGCCTCCCCACCAGTCCCCAGCTTTCCCTCTCCCCTCCTCACCACCCCTATTATTCTCCCCTCCTCTGCTCACCATCCTTCCCCTTTCTACTTTCCCCTCCCCCGCCTCCCCACCTTTTCCCCTCCTACTATCCTCTCCCTTCCTCCCCACCCCTCCCCTTCTTATTTTCTCCTCCCCTCCTCCCCACCCCTCCTCTTCCTATTTTCTCCCCTCATTACCATCTCTCCCCTTCCTACTTCCCGCTCCTCAGATTCCTACTCTCCTCTCCCCTCCTCTCCACAACTTCCCCCTTCCTATTCTTCCCCACCCTTCACCATCCTACTCCCTTGCCTCTGTTTTGCTCTCCTTCCTTACTCCTTGTTCTTCTTATTCCTACTATTCCTTCCTTCCTCGCTACCCCTCCTCTTTCTCCCCTCCCTTCCCACCTCTTCCAATTCTCTTTTTCTTCCTCCTAATCCCATTCTTTACTACCCCTCTCAACCCCCCTTTCTTACTCACCCCTCTGGAGGAGTTTTTGCCGTGGAGGGGAAAAAGGTTGGCGTCGTCAGTGGGTCATTAGGGTGAGTAACGAGGCCGTGTGAGTTACCCATTTGTCACCCACGTCACCACCACCACAGGTGACCCCCTCCTGCCTGACGCACCCACGGGAGGGGCAGAAGGAGGAGGAGGAGGAGGAGGAGGAAGAATAAGACGCAGAGGAGGGGGGGTAAAGAAGGGGGAATTGAAGCAGGGAGGTTGGGGTAGGTTGAACAGGAGGAGGAGGAAGGAGTGGGGATGGGTATAAGGAGGAAGGGGAGAGGGGGGGTAAGGAAGGAATTGTATTGAGAAAGAGGAGGAGGAAGAAAGAAAATGAGGGAAAGGCGTATGATGTAGTGTTAAGGAGGACAAGGAAGAAGAAGGGGCGAAGGAGGAATTGGGAGTGAAAACGGAAGGTTGATGGAGTGGGGAAGGGTAGAGGGAAGAAGGAAGGAATGGAAGGAAAAGGGACGGGGGAAGTAGATGAGAGGAGTGGACAGGAAGGATTACGAAGAAGGAGTTAGGGAAGTGATGAAACAGGAGGAAGGAAGGGAAGAAATTATGATGAGGAGGGAGAAGTAGGGAGAGGAAGAGGGGAGAAAGGAGACGGCACGACGAAGGGAAAGGGATGAACAGGTGAGAGAAGGAGGAAAGGGTGAAGGAAGAGGAAGAATAAGGGAGGGAGTCACTGGGAGAGGGGAAAGATAAGGGGGGGGTTAGAAGATGAAGGATGAAGAGGTGGAGGAGAGGGAGACAGGTGAGAGGAAACTGATGGCAGGTGAAGGTAGATGAGGGTAAGACAGGTGAGAGGGTAGGTGGAAGAAGGTGACAGGTGAAGCAAGATGAGAGAGAGAGTGAGCTGGTGAAGGAAGGCGAGGTCAGGTGAAGACTGGTGAGGCAAGATGAGAGAGAGAGAGGGAGAGAGAGAAAGAAAGAGAGAGAGAGAGAGAGAGCAGGTTATAACAAGTGAGGGCAAGCGAGAAAGCAGATGAAGGCAGGTAAGGGTAGATGAAAGCAGCCATCTAACACCAGGTGAAAAGACGTGAGTTCTTATTGTTGTAGTTTTTCTCTCTTCTCTTCATTCACGTAAACATATTGGCCACCCTGCCCTAAGCTGTCAGTGTTGTGGATTTTTCCCCGCCTTCAGCCGCACTTTTTATCACTTGTCTTGGCATTGGTCAATCTATCAATGCTACTGTTCTCCTCAGATCTGTTGAGGTTTATTTTTTTGATTATGAAGACTTGTGTGTGTGTGTGTGTGTGTGTGTGTGTGTGTGTGTGTGTGTGTGTGTGTGTGTGTGTGTCCTGGGAAATGAAAATTGATTCCTATAGTTATTCTTAGATAATAATCGATGAATTAATTCTTTTCATATATCTTCTTTTTTTTTAATTTTTCACGATTTAATTTCTTCACAATTTCACTATTAGTCAGTTAGGTTAGGTTAGGTTAGGTTAGGTTAGGTTAGGTTAGGTTCATGGACGTGGATGACATATTTAATAAACATATAGACACAACACTGTACAGTAATTTACACAAAATATTGAAACATTGAAACTAAATATATGATAATTATTCATTGTAAACTTTATTCATTCTTCAGACACAAGTTGAAAGTCTACAGGAGAAATTGACTCATTAAATTTGACTCGTTCCTTTATCTGACTGATTCACCTAACTGACTGATTCACCTGACTGACTGATTCACCTGACTGACTGATTCACCTGACCGACAGATTCACCTGACTGACTGATTCACCTGACTGACTGATTCACCTGACTGACTGATTCACCTGACTGACTCACTCACCTGACTGACTGATTCACCTGACTTACTGATTCACCTGACTGACTGACTCACCTGTCTGACTGATTCACCTGACTTACTGATTCACCTGACTGACTGATTCACCTAACTGACTGATTCACCTGACTGACTGACTCACCTGACTGACTGATTCATCTGACTGACTGATCAAACAGGTGTTGCACTCGTCAGTGGTTGGTCCTTCCTCTCTCCTTCCTCCCCCTTTTTTCCTTCTTTTCCCTCCTTCCTACCCTTTCTTCCCTCTTTCCCTTCTCCCTCTTCTTTCTTTTCTTGCTCTCTCTTCCCTCTTTCTCTTCTCTCTCCCCCCTCTTCTCCTCCTTTCTCCTTCCTCCCCCTCTTCCCGCTTCTCTTTCCTTCCTCCATTCATTAGTCTTTCATCTCTCTTTTCCAAAAACCAAGAAACACAAAAACCGAGAAACACAAAAACCAAGAAACACAAAAAACAAGAAACACAAAAAACAAGAAACAAAAACCCAAGAAACAAAAAACGAAACAAAAAACCAAGAAACAAAAAAACAAGAAACACAAAAACCAAGAAACACAAAACCAAGAAACACAAAAACCAAGAAACACAAAAAACAAGAAACACAAAAACCAAGAAACACAAAAAACAAGAAACACTAAAACCAAGAAACACAAAAAACAAGAAACACTAAAACCAAGAAACACAGAAAACAAGAAACAAAAAACAAGAAACACAAGAAAACAAGAAACACAAAAACCAAGAAACACAAAAACCAAGAAACACAAAAACCAAGAAAAACAATAATCAAGAAAACTGTACATGGATCACCTACTTCATACTTCCCCTTCTCTCTCTTGATTACATTATTATCTTTCTCGTCTCCTCCCCTTTATCACACGTTCTATATTTCCCTATACTCTAATAAGGGAGTAGAGAAGGGGTGTATTTTCACTTTCCTCTTCATTATTTCCCCTTCTTCTTCTTCTTCTTCTTCTTCTTCTTCTTCTCTTCTTCTTCTTCTGATATTTTCTTTTCACTTTTTTCCCTCTTCATCTTATTATTAACTATTATTATCATTATTATTGTTATTATTATTATTATTATTTTATTATTATTATTATTATTATTATTATTATTATTATTATTATTATTATTATCATCCCATCTGTTTTCTCCTCCTTTTCTTCTCCTCCTCCTTTTCTTCTCTTCCTCCTCATCCCTTCCTCCTCCATCCTCTCCCCTCTTCCCTTCCTCCTCCCCCTCCTCCTCCTCCCCTATCGGTGGACACGTCGAAGAGTTCAGTTAAATGATCCAGCTGTTTAAGACTTCAGTTTTGGGATCACATATATTATCGGTGAATTATTTTATTGAGTACGATGACTTATCCCCCTGAGTACGATGACTTAATCCCATGGTGCACGATGACTTAATTTCCTGAGAACGATGACTTAACCCCCTGAGTACGATGACTTAATTCCATGGTGCACGATGACTTAATCCCCTCAGTACGATGAGTTAATGACTATGATGACTTAACCCCATGAGACCGACGACCTAACCCCATGAGTACGATGACTTAACTAACCCCCATGAATACGATGACTTAACCCCTTGAGTACGATGATTTAACTTCCTGAATAATATGTCACTGTACTCAGGAGACTCAGGAAATAGTCATCGTACTCTGGAGGTAATGTCATTATACTTACTTTATTAATTTACTGTACTCAAGGGGTCGATGCCGTACTCAAGGGGTTAAGGTATCTTACTCAACTGGCTAATTCATCGTACTCAGGGGATAGTGTCGTAATCAAGGAGTTATGCAATCTTGCTCAACTGGCTAATTCATCGTACTCAGGAGGATAGTGTTGTACTCAAGAGGATTACTGTGTGCATGTCTGTCAGAGAGAAGCGTGTTTCTTAAGTGTTAAAGGATTTGCATATATACTTGCCTCATTACTTTCAACAACGTCAGCGATTACCATGTTAATATAATACGTAATTAACAAATAAAAGAAATATTAACAGGATGACCAGAAATATTTTGCAATGCGTTATATAAATTGTTGGTGATAATTTTTTCTTGTAAACCATAAGTCAAATTATAAAACTATTTTGAGTGACTAAATCGAAATAGTTTGTTTATTGTGTATCCAAAAAGTTAAAAGTATAAATGAATCAGTTATTCTAATTTATTTATTGTGTCCTGAAATTCAAAGTATAAAAGTATATTGATGACTATATAATTTAGAAGATATCAATGCTTGTATCTTAAAAGCAACTTGGCGTCATTGTTTATTTATAGAGAGTGATGTAAATGGCTTCCCCATCCCTGTGGCGTGAATCAATGAGTATCACCCGCACCCTGACTCACCCTAACCTTAAATTGAGAGTGACCTTTAACCGTGAGTGCCTTTTAGCTGAGTGAGTGCCACGTTGACCACGATGCTCTGGCACTGGTCAAGGACACACCGCCTCTTAATGGTCACCGTCACCGTTTTTTACATTCGTAAATGTATCCCCGACGCTATCACCTGTTTACTCGACAGTGCCACTACCACTATCCTTACTCGACAGTGCCACCTTCATTACCACTATCCTTATTTGACAGTGCCGCCACCACTACCACTATCTTCACTCGACAGTACCACTACCACTATCCTAACTCGACAATGCTACCACCAGTACCCTTACGCGACAGTGCCACAAACCACTACCTCTATTCTTACTCGACAGTGCCACTAAAACTACCACTATCCTTACTCGACAGTGCCACCACCACTACCACTATCCTTACTCGACAGTGCCACCACAACTACCAGCGTTCCTATTCCACAGTGCTACCATCACCACCACCATCCCTACTCCACAGTGCTACCACCGCCACCATCACTCCACAGTCTCACCACCACCACCATCCCTACTCCACAATGCCAACAGCATCACTACCCCTTTACTACCTGCGCCATCACCCTACAACCCCCACCACCATCACACTAAGTGGCACCCCTGGAGGCAGCAGGCTCCCGGGTTCTGGCACTTGTCAAACTCACGCCCGCTCAGGCCGCTTATCTCGCTCATTTGCATGTCCCACAGTAGATGATTGTGATGATATCTTCCAGCATCCGCACCCCTGAACATCTGAGGCCGGCGAGACGAGATGCCTGTCTCTCTCAACCCTTTGATGTGTGGGGAAGACGGCGGGGGCGACCACACTCTACCACAATTTTGAGCGATGCTTTGTGTGTTTGAGGCGATGGTTTGTTGTCATATGGATCCCCATGTTTGTTGCCAGTGATGACCACGGGCTGTAGGTTAGACTTGTTTGTTGAAGGGTTTGAGAGGTAAGGCGCTGTGTGGGGGAGTGTGGCAGGTGAGGCGGGAGAGACACTGTTACTGACTCACGTGTTGGTGCTATGTCCCCTTCATTAAGAAACAGGTAAGGTATCAGCGCCGCGCTTGAGACACCTTCCGGCGGGCATAGCACCTTTGTGTGGCCCTCCAGTGTTGTCCCTCGGATAGTAATCACCTCGTCTCGTTTAATGTTAATACTAGAATACACAAGAGGTGGTGTTGGCCCCTCCCTTCTACCCCCTCTTTCTATCATCGTTTTGGTTCTGTACCCCACCAGGACACCCCCACCCCCCTTCTCCTGAGCCTTGGCATTATATACGCTTACAATTGATTACGTCAGAAGCGATACCATTAACTGAGGTGTGATGTTTACAGTGCCAGAGGGCCAGCCCGAGGGCCACGGGGATCCAGGCGGGGACTTTCATCAGGAGTGCCACCTTCCCCAGGCCCCTGTCTCTCAGTTTTCAGATTCTCCCGCCATCATTGTGTATGTTGCGTATTCTCCTTCTCCCTTAACCTCAATGTAGCTCCTGTATGATGTGTAGTATTTAAACAAGCATTAATGTGAATAATAGATCTAGTATACAGTTGTTACATCCCTGTTTCTTTCACATCACAAATTAGAGTTCGAGAAATGTGGGGAGCTCGGGTCAGCAAGAGGGTATCACTGGGGACTAATTGCCAAATGTTCCCAGCATGTCCTTCACAGCTGGAGGCGGAGAGTGCCGACTACCATATTATTTACCACCTACTGCCTAGCCTGAGAAGAAGGACATCCTTGTGTAAGTATTATGTTAAAGACTTTATGTCACCTACAGCTGAGAACTACACAATTTTACTCTTGTGAGAAAGATAAGAATATATCGTAAATTTATTGTTCATTAATTAAGAATATACAGTGTACAGGAGAGTGAAACACTTCATATTCTATTGGGTAAAGGTTCTCATAAGTTCGTACGAAGAAATTTTCTGTAACTGATCATGTAAGAATTCACCTAACTTGTTAAGGTAAATCACAAATACAACTCTCGAAAATAGAATAAAAATTACTCTGAATAAAGCACGTTCACTTACAACCATTTAGAGACAATTTTAACGGAGAGAATATTTCCAAAGATTCTGAATGTTAGTTCTATAAGGTGTTAAGTGAACGTTTCTAGTTATGAGTCGTGATGTAATTTTGATACTGTTATTGAATATTACTTTTATTTCGAGTCAATCAATGATATCATTGGTAGGTCTACGAAGATAAGAATCATTGTCCGGGGTTTTGAGAATCTAGACCAGATGTTTTTTCGGGAACCTGGATATATTTCCTATAATTCTCTATGAAATTGCTGGTAAAAATATATATAATTTTCTGAAGTTGTATGCTCTAAATTTACCAAATATAAAACAGAACACAGAAATACGTGTTACAGTTTAGCAGACTTTGAAAAGAATAG
Organism: Homarus gammarus; assembly: GCA_958450375.1. Taxonomy (NCBI): domain Eukaryota; kingdom Metazoa; phylum Arthropoda; class Malacostraca; order Decapoda; family Nephropidae; genus Homarus; species Homarus gammarus. The sequence goes on along the minus strand of CAUDMG010000774.1, from coordinate 478,802 downwards.
TACCTTCTTCATCAATTGGTGGGAATGCTTCACGTCTGCATTGTTTTATTTAATACTTGTTTTTTTTATACCTTTTCGTCTTGTTAATTCAGAATCAAATTACAAGTAAGAAAATACTATCCTGAAACTAAAACCATTTATTTAGGCTTGAGGTAAACACATCCATGACCAAATAATACGTGGCGGCCGTAGTCTTGTTGTCTGTCACCTTCGTCGGATCTTTAACTATAGATGTTTACTAACTCAACTCCTTTGTATTACACTGACACGATAAATAATCAAGTGGATAAGATTTGCTTTAAGGTTCGTCCAAAATCAAGGGTCTATTGTTAGTTATATCAAAACGTTGAAATTTTCAGGTTTGCCGATAAGTTTCGTTGTAAGTGAGTGTGCACAGAGTAATTTATTGTGTTATGTACGTGACGAAAGCGATGCTTCTTGTCAGTCTGTGAGAGGTTCTTTAAGAGAGAAAAAAGAAATGACAAACAGAAATAGAGAAACAGGGAGAATTAGTCTGTGCTACTTGTGAATGGATGGATCGTGGTTGAATTTGATTTCGGAAGATGGAAGGCAATTTATTTTGAAGCTTGTAATACTCTCACTCTGCCTTGTTATTACATTATCATTTTCTATTTTAACTTTTTCCGTGTCTTAGTCTCCAATTATGATGACTTCGCAGATGGCTTAAGACATGTTCAATGTGGATGTACAGTACGTCTACAGTACAGTGTCTTGAAATCTTCTTTTGCTCTCTGTCTCTCCTCTCTCTCTCTCTCTTTTTTTTAGTTTAAAAATTTATTGACAAAGCTTGGAGTACAGTTTGCCTATTCTGAGTAATTCAATCAGGTCTTAACACTGGGGGTGGTATCAGTTCTCACTGCCACGCAGAACAGAAGGTCATACACAAAGAAATACATCATATTAATTAACAGTAAATATAGGTCAGATTCATGTGGGTGATGTCACTGTTCACTGCCATGCAGGACAGAGGTTTGTACACAAAGAAATACATCATATTCATTAGCAGTATATGTAGGTCAGAGTCATGTGGGTGATGTCACTGACATGCAAGATTGGACGTCATATTCTAATTGAAGATTAATCAGTGTGGGCTTGCAAATTTGGGATAAACAGCAAGAATGTCCTCAAGCACACCTGATTCAATGTAGTTATTACAAAGTTCATGATACAATAAGCCAGGTGGCCTGAAGTCTTTGACAGTGTCACAGTCAATAATAAAGTGTTCAAGTGTATGCTTTAAAGGTTTATCACAATGTTTACAGGCTGAGTGTTCCGGTATGGGCACAGCGTTACTAACTTGCCAGATGTGTCTGTATCCTAGCCTAATTCTGGCCACGACTACATCACATTGTCTGGTTCTGTCCTTATGCTGGCCATACCGGTACCTCTCGTCACAAAATTTGTCATATTTACCAATGCTACAACTGCCAGGTCTCTCTGCATTTCTCAGTTCTTCTAGATCAGAGTTCATGATTCTGACGTGAATGTTTTTAAGTACAGCATTGGACAGGCCAAGGTCACGGTCAACATATTCTTTCCTACATGCCTCATTGACCAGTCTATCAGCACGGTCATGATACATAATTCCAACATGGGACGGTGTGTGTGTGTGTGTGTGTGTGTGTGTTGACAAAACCATGGTCGTTATCGCGCCTCCCGTCGTTATCTCCCGTCATCGTCAGCCCCGTCTTTAGCTATCATCGCCCTAACTATATTGTCAGCCACCGTCAGTCCTTGCTAGCTAACATTAGTCTATCCGCTGGCCTCGTCATCAGACACTATCAGTCATCACCAGCAGCTTCAGCCACCTTCGTTATCAACATCTGCCCTCCCTCGTCACCCATCGTCAACTCCATCTCCATCCATCGCCAGTCATCTCCCATCACCGTCCTCATCATCTCCAGCCATTATCAGCCGTCGTCAGCCTCATCAGCAAACTTTATCCTCGTCGCTGGCTCCTCACCAGACACCATCAATCACTAGAGTTATCTTTGGCCTTTTTCCAAACTCGTCACTAACCTCGTCAAGGATCCACTTCTAATAAACGTCATCAACTTTGCTCTAGTTTCGTTATCAGCGCCATCGCCAGCCGGCCGTCAGGCGTCGTCAGCTAAGGCGTTTTATCAGCGTGACGAAGTGTCTCCTCCAAGTTATCATCGCGGGTGCCCTGCTCATTACAGGCAACAAGAGCCAGACGTGGCGGTGACGGTGTGCAGCCTCACGCTGGGGGAACTCCTCTAAAACACTACCCACACAGAAAACGCATCTCATGGGCCCACCGCCTGAAACACTTGCCCCACACCAATCGGATCTCGGGTTTCCACTTGGGCCTGTTTGTGGAGATTAACACATGCATAATGAGTCGATACATACGTGCTCGCTGGGATATACACAGAAATAGCCCCTGGAGAGGTGGTGGGAAAAATTAGTCTTATCTTCAGTGAAAACAGGGTAATTACCTATCTAAATACAACCTGATATGAGCAGGGCCCCCGGGGGATGGTGGCACTGGCCTGGCCCCATGAGTTCTCGCCACAAATTGGATGCGATTTGCTGCTGTTACTCTGCTAATTGACCCGGTCATTCCTCATGTCACTAGACGTCTTTGATCTAACACACCAGAAGAACTGATTCTATCTGGTCATGGTTGTTGATTCTTGTTCTTTCTATGATTTAAGAGTTAGATGAATTAGTTTGTTGATTAAGTAGAAGTCCAGTGAATAGATGTAATTATGCATTATATAGTTCATCATTAAAGGATTAGAATAAATTACAAAACTTCGTACATTATATCGACCCTACTAATATTGATTATAGACATCTGTGTTTCGTTTCGTAATGGAGATAAATCTTAAAATATATAGATAATAAAGGATAATCATAACCTGAGAGAAGATAAATGTTGAACAAGAAGAGAGAAGGAAAATGATTCTCTCTCCTCGGCTTCTCGTACAGTACCCTTATCTCCTCCTGTCAACTCTCTCTTAGCTCTGTGAGATTTGACAGTCACGGAGACCTAACTAAGAACTTGAAGTCATGTAGATCTTCTCCAGCTTGTTAGGTCCTGGGTAGGTGAAAGTCTTGCCGGTACTTATGACAGTCCGCGTGTTGTCTTAGATACTGCGAAGATATCTCGAGCGATTAAAAGTTTAATAAATATAAATCTCTCAATTTATGCGTCTTGCGAATTCGGTATTGAGCCAGTATTAGTGTTGATTAGGTTAGGTTATAAACTCGACTTTTATTTTTTTTTTAATCTAAGTTTACAGTTGATCTCACGTGAATTTCTGTTCTCCCTCACTAAGAAACAAGATTCAAAAAAACATGTTAACGTTGTATCAGAAGCAAGATATTCGGGTGTGGTTTCCTCCAAGCTCTCCAAAATTAAACAACCTCCAGCGTATTTTTTAAACGGTAATCTTAAAGGGAATTCAGAACGGATGGACAAGCGAATAAGGCTGGAGTCAGTCAGGTCATGAAGTCTAGTTATTGATACATTTCCTAATCGAATAAAATATTTAATTGTCTTTTCAGTTGTTGTTGGTTGGAATATAAATATTTGCAGTGGTACTTTCAATTAATTTCGATAAGTAGAAAAAAGAATTTGAACTATACAATGTTTATATTACCTGTATCAATACCTACCTGATTATTTATGTAAGTAAGCTACCTTAACTTATGAGCTTACGTTATTGAGCAGGAAATTAGAGATACATACCACTGACACTTGTAATTCCGGCCGGATTACTTAAGGTACACCGGAGTAAAAATATATAACAATAATTACCCATTTGTATCAGAGTCTAGAATAACATTTAATCCTTAAAAACTGTAAAAAAAAAAAAAAATACCTGTTTCAAGATACAAACAAATCCCGCATGTGTCTAATGAACTGTGTTGGTGCCTTAAACCCGAGACCAACAGCCCATAAAGTTAACTATCAGTGTCAAAAACTACAAGACTCGACACTAAAAAAAAAAAAAAATCAAGCCCATGATGGTAAAAAAAAAGGAGGAGAAATTTTAGCACCTACTGGTAAAAAAAAAAGAAGAGTCGGGAATGAAGATAAAGGTTGAGAGGTAACAAGGAAGAAACTCGTGTTGCAAGGAGTCTTTGGTGAGGCTCGTATGTTCACTCGCCCACCACCATCATCGCCACCACCTAACAGTACATAGCTGGCATTCTTTTTTTTTTTTTTTTTTTTTTTTTTTTTTTTTTTTAGGGGAGACTCGAGTAAATGTTGTTCACGGCACGTATTGTCGCAGCCGCTTGGTGGCAAGTCGTGTGTCCCTCTCACTCCCTCTTCCTTTTCCACCACCCTCTCACTTCCCCACTCGTTCGTTCATGCTCTTCCTTCACCATCCCCACCACCATCTCTTCCTCCATCTCCTCCACGGTTTACCTCGTTCTCTCTTCCTCCACTATCTCGAGTTCCTTCTCCTCCTCCTCCCACCTCGCTCGTCTTCCGCCTGCCAGAGTAAGACACGCTCACGGCTCCCTGACACGTCTTTAGTATTAGTCTTCGCTTTGGGTTGATTCAAAGATATCAGCTTATGTGATTTTTGTCAGCCTTTCAGCAGTTGTATAGACCCACTTTGTGGTGTGTGTGTGTGTGTGTGTGTGTGTGTGAAGTATAAGGCTTTTGGGGGGATCTTTCAGCAAGTTATACACTACCCCACGCTCACTAAGTCAACATCCCTCGCTAAAGTAACGAATTAGGACACGTAACTCTGATGTAGGACAAGTAATTAGTCGTCGTGAGGTATTTGTTTATTATTCCCTGTTCGGATATAAGACTGAGGGCGTGTTTAAGAGGTGGGTCCATAGGTTGACTAATGATCCCAGGAGTCCCCGACAGGTGGGTGAGTATACACCTGTTCTTACTCTGAACTACACATTAATATGTATATAGAGTATCAAAACACATGTATATATAAATAGGATACACACGCACGCATAAAGGGCCAAAGGCGACAACATAAGATGTCTAAAGCTTCTTAAGATCTACTGAAGTTTGTTTGTTGGTGTTCCGCTCAACAATGTCCATCGTTAGAATTCTGCTAAATTTCTTAAAATATTAACTCGTTACAGCTTGCAATTTAATATAAAAACATTTATAGTTTTAACTCTGTAAAAAATGAAGATAGAAAAATACTTTTACTTAAATATAAATAAATTATAATGAAACCCCCTTTTGGGGGGGGGGGGGCATAATTGTTATACTATACACGGGAAATAAAGCTTCGGTTATTGTAAGTTACGTCAATCTATATACTGACTGCACAGGGTTACCAAACACTGGCGAGATAAACCATGTTACCAGTTGGTATAAATAGCATCCTATTTATTTTGTACTTTTTCCTCAGTTTCAGTTCTCGTCTGGTCTAGGTAGTGACTCCATGCTTAGGAAATCCTTTATATTTTCACACCATTTTTTACTTAACGCATTTGACTAAAAAATAGGCTGATATACGTAGAGTACAATACTTGTATCTTTTATTACACACTCGTATGTACACGAAGTATAATATGACTTGAAAATTACTATAAGTAAGCTTTTCAGGTGGACATAAGCAAAAGAGTTCGTTGATTCAATAGATTATATATCAAGAAGATGTTTCTGAGAAATGCTCTGGTTTCTTCACCGACAGAGTGGGGGTCCAGCACTGTCCGGGCGTGTATTAAGACAACCTAGAGAAGCGGTCTTCTGAGATTTATAAGTGTATATTTTCCTTCCTCGCTGAGATGTGAGAATTAACTGGCTAGTTTAAGTTACGACAACATAAATGGGAAACTATATGATGCCTTAATTATAGACGCCGCCGTAATTAAATGAAATCTTTCGTTCGTAATCCTTAATTATGGGGCAAATATCGTACGAACCTTTGAGAATTTCCATCCTAATCCTTCGGTCAACACCTCGTCACCCTCACCCCCCCCCCCCCCCCCCCTTCCTCTATAACCGGTAAATATCCATGAAGATATACATCAACTTGTCCTTACAAAGTACACCCTTGTTAATTTAAACAAAGAGGCGAGAAAGAACTTTTTTCTGGCATGAGCGCCCCTCGTATATTGGGCGGAGGAGGAGTAGGTGACGCACCCAGATTAAAGACCAGAGACGCCTTGGGGCCCCTCTTAAATTATGTAAGAGGTAAGACGATCACCGAGACGACCACTGTTATCACTCCCGCACAAAAGATGGCGCCACCGGGATTGAAAATATTTGTGTTGTGAGTAAATCGCCCTTCTGAAAGGCAATAAGCCAGCTCTCACAACACCGGGAGGGAAAACTGCTCCTGTGCCACCAGGTAGTAAGCTGCAGTTTTAGCAGACGCGGGCTGAAGTTTCATTTCAGGTTTGGGGGGACAAAGAGCATCATTTTTTTTCCGTTCATCCTGGGTATTAGACGGGACCCCCAGAACATGAACCTCAGGGATCTCGGGGTCAAATTATTTCTCTGAGCTTGTTTACCGATCAAAGCGTGATTACCTCGTTGTCTCTAAACAACCTATTTCTGTCAACCCATTATTCTTTCCTTAAGTACTCAGTAATTGCTTAAAACTATGTATTGTACTTCACCCACACAAAACGATACCAAAGACACTTGTTCCAATATAGAGATACAAAACGAGTAATGCACAATACCACAAACCCACACTGAAAACGTAGGCACACCTGGTCAAGTACCTGTACAAAAATAGGCATCCATTAGCGAGTCAATAATGATAAAAAAGCAAAAGGGGGAACCACGTAGGCGATCCACAAATAGAAAACAAAAGTGTCGGACGGTTCGTTACCTGAGAATAGACGTGAATCATTGGCCAATAATTGTGTGGTTGTGTCGGGCCAGGCTGAGCGCTGTTGTGTGTGTGTGTGATATTTTGTGTTGCTGAAACGTACGCACACATCACACACACACACACAGGTAAGAGTTCGCACTGCTGTGTCTGTCTTTCTTTTGTGTGCGTTCAAGAAATCATCGGATTATTTTCAGTGAGGATCGAGAACTTCTTAAAAGATTCTTTAAGACAACTTGAAAGTCGGAAGGAGTCTTTGGCGGCTACTCACCGCCCTCTGTTTATGTCGCCATGTTTTCTTTATCCAGACATGTATTTATTTATTTATTTATTTATTTATTTAAAAATTTGTTTATTCATTTATTTATGTTTAGTAGTAGTAGTAGCATCAGTAGTATAATAACTTTAATTATTACCTGGTATTATTATGACCCGGAATTCTTATTATTTATTCGAAGATCATTGATGGGTATTTTATTATCGAGTAGTTGAGTCTTACCTCTATGTTACTTGTTGGTAATTATATATATATATATATATATATATATATATATATATATATATATATATATATATATATATATATATATATATACAGTATATATATATATATGGAAAGGTAATTCCAAGTTGTAATGTTTTTTTTTACTCTAAGTTTTCATTTTCTATTATTCAGTGCAGGTGTTATTAATTTGTTATTGTAAAATAAATATGTTTATTAATTGTTTAGCTGTGATTGAGATATCCAGGAGAAAAACAAGAGAACTTATGAAGAAAATTAGTGAGTTTAATGGCTGTGGCAAAGACCATTACCCCCCCCCTCCCACACACACACACACATAGACATATACATAAATAAGCACGGTGACTAACGAGGCGTGAGGCATTAATAGCTATGATATCACTCTGTGTTTCTGTCACCTTGACGAGGAAGACCTGATGGCGAGTGTGGTTATTTTGACAGCTGAATCGTCCGAATAAGAAATAGCCGCACACCTACGATGGGGAGACACTAATTTTGGTGCGATTATGGTGAGAGAGATATACAGTACCGAGGATTATTTTCATGTCCCTGTACTGTTTTTTTTTCTCATTTTATATTATCACTGTTTTGTATCCAGTGTTCGGGAATAATGATACTAGCGGCCGTCAAAGCCATGCAGAGACAGGAGAACCAAGTGCATAAACATGGTGCTGACACACTAACAAGGTGCTGACACACTGACATGGTGCTGGCACCACTACCTTGGTGCTGACACACTCTTCATGGTAGATTATATAAGTGTATCACCAGCTAGAGCAGTGTACACTCTTAGTAGTTATTTAGTTTGGGAACAAAGGATTTTTAAAAGCCTGCGTTGTTACTTTGTTCCCACGAAAGAAACTCAAGGATAACTTTCTTCGTCACAGTCATCACACCTTGACTGAGTGTCCTCTGCAGTAAAGCTCTTCTGAACCACGAAGGTATTACGAAAAGTCCAGTTTGGTCAAGACCAGAAACAACTCCAAATGGATTTAGATCACCTCAGAAACAAGTCGGGCTCATGATTATTCCAGTCATCAAGATAAAAGTAAAGTGATTATAATTGGCATGACAGGGGAAAGATAACATAGAACATATTTAAAGAAGGATGACAATAAGCGACTTACATTAAAGAGAACTGGGTGGAGAAGGAATTAGGAGTGATAGTTGTCAGTTAATTGATATATAAAGATTATAGAAATAAATTAAGCTGAATCAATTGATGAGTGATCCAGTGATCATTCATCCACCTAGATGATGACAACTTCAAATAGTTGTATAGAGCCCTGGTGCAGCCACATTTAAAATATATCAACGTATTACGTCAATCCCACAAAATTGAAAGACATCCCCAATATCACGAATATTCAGAGATGGACAACGATGACGTTAGCCCACGCTAAAAACCTTGAGTTGTGAAGATCGTTTGAGGAAACTGAAGATTCCAGCAACAGTGTAGCACAAGTATAGCTGATACAGTATATGATTTAGGGTTTTAAAAATATACAAAGGATCGACCATGAAGAAGCTTGACCACCCGTGAGAACGCATACTAGCAGTACTAGATATATCACATTTATGCTGCTCTAGACACGCTCACACCAAGCTGAGACAAAACAACTTCTCACTCCGCATTCCGGACGTATAAAGCAGCTAACCTGAACTGGTGTTCACGTCTAAATACATGTTCAATGTGAAGAAAAGACTAAACAAGCAAGGGGCAAGCCAGGATGCCATGCAAGATGACAGAGCCCTCAATAGCTGTTGTAGAGTTACCAGCCTTCCCGATAAGGCGCAGAGTAACGTCAGGGAGACAGATTTGGTGTTGAATATACAGTACCGATTGTTGTACAAACAATGGATGAAGATCTGAACTCTAGAATATTTGTGAGTATCATAAGTATAAATAAACTTAATTCGGTACAATAACACACTCAGCAAGAAATAATATTAAAACCGAAGCCACAAGTCCTAGGAATTACGACAATATATTACAATACTGTGCGGTATAGTTGCTACGGTAGAAGTCCTTCTACAAAGGGGAAATGGAAAACGACTCCAACTTAAACTAAGCATATCGAGCTGATCATAATCTAACACTTTAGTATATAATGTTATGTTAGATTTGTTTCATGTAATCCAGGAAAAAATGGGGAAATTTGACTTCTTATAGATCGTTGACAAAATAGCTTACCTAGTAATAGGTAGTGAGGAATAAGAAGAAACCCTATTTTAATATCCCCTCCTTTACCCAAACCTAATGTCTCCACCTTATGTGGTCAGAAATGTTTCCTTTAATATAATTTAATTTGAGCTTTACAAGATGTACAAATTACTTTCTTTAAAATTCTAGTATTTTTTTTATTTATGGGGAAAGAAAGAAAAATAGAACTCGTCTAAGAATTGGAGTCTCGTCCTTTGATAGTTGTGATATACTTATGTAATTTATGGAAGCTAAATATTTCTTTAAGTTTAATTGATCTGAAATTATTGTGAGAAGAAGGAGAATCAAGCAACGAAACTAATAGGTCTAATGAGAAGGTCGTTTAGGTAACAAGACGGTCCGTCGCTCGTCACGATCTTCAAGAGTGAGTTGCTTCCACGCCTAGAGGATTGTCACTTCGTCTGGTCCCCGAGATATGCTAGAGACTGTCAATCGATTGTAGATGTCCAAAATAGGGCCACTAGACTGGTGCCGGCTCTACGGAACCTCAGATACTCAGAGAGATTAGAACGCCTGCAACTACTTAGCTTATGCTACAGACGGGCAAGGGGCGACCTAATCGAAGTGCTTAAACATCTCTAAGGGCACTACTCGATCGAATGTACATTGGAGCTGGCGGCCGCCCGGGGCAAGGGGTCACAGATCAAGGTTGAAGAAGCCACAAGCCTAGAAAACAGTGAGGGCAAACTTTTTCGGTGTGAGAATTGGGGACTCTTGGAACAATCTGCCAGAGAGTGTTGTGACGGCACCGAGTGTGAACTCATTCAAGGCCAGGCTTAACCAACACGAGCAGGTTCCGATATATTCGGGAGCCAGTTCATGCCCAGTACTTGCAATAGTGCGCAACAGAGACGTGGCTGATCGCCCAAGCGGCTAACGAAACGATCAGTGGTGAAGAGAATAAAAGTAAAAGTAAAAGAGTATTTAGAAAGAAAAGAGGATAGCTTTTCTTCAAGTACCCCCAATGATACTTTTTCATTTTCTTTAATAATCTAATAAAGAAAATGAATTATTTGGGTAACTTATAAAAAAATTCTTATATAATGCAAATATGGAAATTTAGTTTTAACAGGAAATTCATAATTATCCATAATTTGCTTCATTAAAAAATACTTGACTTTTATAGACCTCTTCAAAACACTTTTTTTCGTATAATGAAGTGTATTAAATGCTGATAATGTAGAAGGGAATACTAATTGTATGTACAGTACCGTACCATTTACACTAATGTACTGGTGTTCAAACATAAGTAATAGAAGAATTTTACCAACTTGTGTGCAAGAGCATATTTTAATTTCATAAACAGTACAGTGTATCACAGCAAAATAAATACAGGAACTGAACTTGATCTAAAATCATTCATGTAATATTGGTATGCTTGAAGCACAGGACCAATGGTTATTGTGCTTCTTCCATGACGAATACTGTACATGTATGATTAAAAATAAATCAGTCCTAAATAATTTTATTGAGTAATATTATAAAAGTAAGAAGATTACCCTTATTCCTGGAGCCAGGTTTATATCTATGATTTTTTAAAGAGAAAGGGTGAAATATCTTGAATGACTCCACACATCTACTACTCAACTTCTAATTTCATCTCCTGTCAATGCATTTATATTACCTCTTATTACAGTGTAAATATATAAAGTCAACTGAAAATACAGGAAACATACGCAAGAGGTGAAGCGCTTTCCCAGCAGAGCCCCGTATGTTGATGTCTCATATTAATGACATTTTATGCCTCCCCCCCTCCCCCACCTTCCCTCTCTCTATCTCTCCCCCATTTTTTTCTTTTCTATTTTAATTGCATTTGTATTGAATATAAGAATTGCAATTAATTCATGTGTTCTCAATGGCTGTTGTGGCCATGTTAATTTTTTTGTTGTTCTGATATGCATGCTCAGTATTCAATTAATCAGTCAGAGTACCGTCCACACATTTAAGGGTTGGCGACCATAGTCCTCCGCTCTAAACGTTTTCGGGCTGTTGTTACCAATCCTCTAAGTCTAAGGTTTTGTATCTCTATAGGGACACAGTTTTTAATTTCATTCATCAGTCCAAGTCTCTGCCTTCCCCTGGCGTTCTTACCCTCATCTTTGCCCATTAATACTTTTTATTATTCCTTCATCCCTAATTATATGACCAAAGTACCTCTTTTTTTTTTCTCTTTTTGTACATTTCAAGTATTTCTCTTGAAGTTTGTGCTAATCTTAGTACTTCTTCGTTTGATTTGCAACGCCTGGACCCCCCTCCATTTCCCCATCTCCCTGTCTCCTTACGTCTCACCACCACATCACCTTTACCTGCCATCCAGCTTTTATCAGATAGTAGGCAATGACGTTATATTTGGCAATGTAATCTAATCTGTAGCCATGCAGGAAGTTTCGGCTTTCTTAAATAGAGGTAAAATCCTTTCTTAACATCGTTAACTGACCATTATAAAGAATTTGCTTCTGCCCTTTTTCCTCATTATACTATGACGTCAAGAAACACGTTGTGCCAATTCTCACCAAACCCGACAGCCATTGTGCAAGCGGTTGTACCTGGTGTCCACAGTCAAGCGAAAACCACATTTTTCTCTATAGCTATAACAGATCGGAACAAATTACCTGATCACAGTAAAACTGTAATGATATCAAACAATTCAAAGCTAAAACTAAAAAAAAAATACACAACAGATAAACCTGCAGCAAGAGAAGAGTGAGTTTTATATTATTAAACACCGTCAGTCTCAGTGCAGATATACTATTATTGATTACTAACGAAGCCTAAGCAAAGGACCCTACTGGAAATAAGCATCTGGTGGATTTCTCGGCAATTGTTGTATAGCTGTACTGTCTAGGTACAGTACAGTACAGTACAGTGCAGTACAGTATATATAGACAACTGATTGTTAAGATTTACAGAATATTAGTGGAGTTACCATATATAGAGGAAATTTTTTTAACATAACTAACCTAAGCTAACCTGATCTGACTTACCTAAACTAAACTAAACTAATACAACCCCCTAGGTAGCGTTAGGATGTTCCATCACGGGGTGAACATGTGTGTGGGGTGCTCCGGGTCGATGCAGTTTTTTTTTCTATAAACAGCATTGGAAACTGCACTATATAAACGGCATTGGAAACTGCACTATACTATTTATGATGAACCAGGTTTGACAGTATTAAGTCAATGTAAAGTCTTTTTACGAAAAACAGTAGTGTTAATATTTATTTCCTTTTTATAATTACTGTACAATCAAACTGGCTCTTAGCATTTAGTTTTTGACAGGCAACAGTTGCGTTTATAACTTTATGAGAGTAAAATTTCTTAGAATTTCACACTTGTTTGTTCACAGGGGCGCGAGAGTGTGCCATATCTATAGCGAATTCTAGAAAACTCGGAAACAACCTATCAACAATTACTGACGAGAAACCGCTACACCATAATCATCCTCAGTCGTGCGAACGAGAAGCGACTTGTCAGAAAGACGTAAATACGGTATTTTATAAACCAGAGTTCGTCTTCCCGTTGTAACCGGTACGATCAGGCCACCACAGCCTCAGTACTGGGCCGCGGCTCAATCCCTTCAGTGTGTGTTGCTCTGTGAGGGTGTGAGGTGTTCACCCTAAGAATTTTTTTTTTTTTATGGAAACTTGAACGTTTTCTTCCATTCAGGTGATTAGTTTATTTAGATTTTTTCGTGTGTGTATGTGTGTGTGTGTGTGTATTATTCTGGTAAGTGACGTTTCTAAATGAATGTGACTACAATTCGAAACGCTTAAGTGAAAAAACAATACCTTGATTATACTCATACAAAATACACATAATGACATGAATACTTTACGCTAAATCTATTTAATCTTCAGAATCAAACTTACACTTATAGCCTCACGAATAAAGTTCGGAAAATCACTTCACAAAAGTAAGCTCAACACAAATTCACACATTCAATTTAACCTCATACACAAGATGATCAGATATTTTGTTTATCCATTATCGCCAACAATGATAGAAAGAGTTTGTTTATTGTAAGTGTAATTCAAATACAAAAATTTGGCTTGTTTACCTTCAACACAAACTAAAAATTTGAAGAAAGAAAAAATCAACGCAATATAAGTCGAGGATTAGTTTTGCACTCCACAAAGACTAGGATACGAAGCTTCCATCATACAGCATTTGACTGGTATAATATCATCACTACAGTCACGTGGATATTTACGGTACAGTACACATACACTGGACGCCACATACACGTTACCACATACATACCTTACAGTGCGCACATGCTGCAGAACATATAATAGGCGCATGCATGTTACAGAACACATATGATACAAATGTTATAGAATACGCATAACACAGAACACACGGTTCAGCTCACATGTTACAGAACACACGATACAGCACACACGTGTTCCAAAACACACAGTACAGCACACATGTTACAAAACACATAATACACCACACATGTTACAAAACACATGATACAGCACACATGTTACAGAAGGCACGTCACAGAACACACATGTCACAACACACACGTTACATAACACATGTCACAGAACACACACACACACGTTTCAGACAACACACGTCACAACACACACGTTACAGAACATACATGTCACAACACACACGTTACAGCACACACACGTCACAACACACATGTTACAGAATACGCACGTCACACCACACACACGTAACAGAACACACACACGTCATAGCACACACGTTACAGAACACGTACGATGTAGCACACACACGTCATAGCACACACGTTACAGAACACGTACGATGTAGCACACACACGTCATAGCACACACGTTACAGAACACGTACGATGTAGCACACACACGTTACTGTTATCTCTGTAAAGCGTGACAGTCATGAGTTACTGACCCGAGGAACACAGTCATCCCATACCTGTGCGTACGTCCTTCACACCTGCATATGCGTCCCACGGCCCCACACACGTGTATGAACGTCCCAAACTTGTACACAAATCACACACACACACACCTGCAACACACCTGCATATATTGTACTCTCTCTCTCTCTCTCTCTCTCTCTCTCTCTCTCTCTCTCTCTCTCTCTCTCTCTCTCTCTCTCTGCCTTACACTCACACGCACAAACTCTCCTAATGGATGACTGTTACGCTAGCTAGCCTAACCACGCTTCTCACTTGTTAGTAGGAGAGACTGGCTGTGACCCATGACAGGTGTGTGCGTGTGGGTGTGGGTGTGTGTGAGGCTATGTGGCATAACTGTACCACAGCTCTGGTCGTGACAATCTCCAGTCATCATTTAATTCACCTGGGCTGACGTGGTTACCCTAAGGGAGATAAATACATATTTTATACTTCCGTTGGTTCTAGAAACAGGAATGTCGTCAGGTATCTCATTCTTGTCTTTAAATGGAAGTATATATTCACCCTAGTTCACGAACCACTAATTTTATATTAAATACAACCAATATGAGCAGAATATATCAATTAGTCGTATTCGTCGTCGGAGATGCAACCACGCAAAAAGGAACATCATTTGCTTGGTCGGGATTCTTGACTTTGGTTACTATTACAGCAAATAAATATCATATTTAACAGCCTTGTTATCTCTGTGTTGTGGGTCCTTTCAGATATGTTGGTGGGAAGTCGATCAAGTCCCCGACGGATACTGACGGCAGCGACGGTCACTTCCTTGGTAGGTGCTGTGTTCACCCTCGTGCTGGTGCTGATGCCCTGGTCACCCTCCCTTACCCGTCACCCTCGCCACGCTTCACCCCCAAACCTCGCCCCCAATACCCTCTCCAGAAACAGTAATGATATCGGGGGTGACAAAACGCGAGCTAAAATGGACTATATACCAGGCTGGCCTTATGGTCTGAAGATCAACGAACCTGATACATGTAAGGACCAGGATGTGTACATACTGAACACCATCACCTCCAACCCATCTCAAGTTTACCATCGGGAAATGATCCGAGACATGTGGGGGCGCGAGAGTATAGCCAAGCAGCTGAAACTAAGGACAGTGTTCATAGTAGGAGCTGTTCCCTCGGCAGTGACACAGAAACACCTCCAGGAAGAGAGTGACAAATATGGTGACATCATACAGTTCGATTTTCTGGAGACGAGGAAGAACTTGACTGTCAAGTCTCTGGCCGCTGTAAACTGGTTCAGGACCTTCTGCAGTAACGCTACTTGGGTGCTGAAGTGCGATGTTGACGCTTATGTCAACTTTTGGGCCTTACTGGACGTCTTAAAGCCAGTAGATGACACCAGAGATGCAGTGTGTGCTCGCTCCATGTCCAGGTCTGTGTGTCGGGAGGTGACGAAGGGCGGGTGTCTGCCACACTACGTGGTGGATCCCAAGGATTTCTCGCCTAATGTGTACCCGCCTTACTGCCAGGGTTACGCCTACATCCTGCATCAGAGACTGGCGGACCGCATGATTCAGATGGACCAGCTGAGAACCGGACCACCCTTCTGGCTGGAAGACGTATATGTCACAGGTCTTCTGCCTCGTGACCTTCATCCCAGATGGCTGGACATCAGGTAAAACAAGACTCTTACATCGTCACCTTCAGATTGTAAACACAGCCTCCTATAGTATCACGGCCTCCACTAATTAAAATCTATGTTGTATCTTTCTTAAATGTTCTTTAAATATGTTTGAATTAATTTTGAATACTCATTAGTCTCGAAACTCGGAAAACTGAGTAATTTAGAATTCTAGATAAGGTATCACTTACAACATAAATGTATATTGTCAACATAATACATACAGTAAGACTACAACTCTCCATAGGCATTTTACATTTTGTGCGCTATCCATGTTAATCAAAATTCACACAACAATTGTGTTTTTCTTTCTCTTGTGTCTAAGTTACCTCCATCGCCATAAGTTCTTTTTTCCACAATTATCACAATTTTACCAGTTATCGCCTTCGTTCTCTCTCATCACCACCTGCAAAGAAGATTCCTCACTGTTACCATCACTTTTCGTTTCGTCGTCGTGACCTCTCCTCCACTACCATCACCGCTACAGCCACCTGACAGTCTCTTCCCCTCCTTTATACAGGCGTCGCAGCCAAGTGGTCCCTATGTCGGTGCGACCAGAGTATCACGACGGCACCTTCCTCTTCATCCACGACCTAGAGGGTCAGATCGGCCAGGGCGCCACCAACTACGTCTGGCTGAAGACTCTGGAGCACTACAATGTTACGCTCTGATGCTCTCCTTGTTTCTTAAAAATGTCACTTCATGTACTTCTGTATAATTGTTACGCTTTCAGTAGACTGTACGTAGAAGTAATATAATGAATTATGGTATTTTTCATGGTTTATCATTGGTACTTTCATTACATCGATGTCTTCCAGTGTGTGTGAGACGGAAATAAACACAAAACAGTTTTATTTTATGCTAACATGCACACTGATCATTAAAAAAAAAATCTTGAAATATTTGTTACGTTACGTCAGCATTAGTGTATGTAAACTGTTTCCACGTTTGGTTGACGATCATCGTTTATCATCTGTAGTTGTCAAAGATTTTCTGTTTATCTTGATACTGGGGTATTTTTTTTAATGATAAGTAAATCACTGTTAACCAAAACAAAGGAATGAAGCCTCCGCTTCCCATAGTGATGCTTATAATGTAAAGCATTAAATTTACGTGTGAATTGTGCGTACCATTGAAATTGGAAAACACGATTGGTTGTCATAAAAGCCATATCATCTTGTTGTTTTGATTAGCGGCACTTCCTTAATGTATTGTTCCGTGTGTTAGTTATTGGGTTGGACTACTGAGACGGGTAGGAAAGTTTTAATGTCCCTGAATAATTTTCTTTGTGGATTCATAATATAAATTGGCTCATTTGAATTTTAAGATGAAATACTTGCACTATAGAGACGAGAGGTATTATGTTGAAAAGACGTGTGTTGGCCACAGCCACGTCGCTCTGTAGCAGGTTCGAGTTACGTTTGTTGCGCTAATCAATGTCGGCCTAGCTGCTGTTACAGTAAGTACTGTACACTCTTTTTTTAGTTGCTGTCACATGGGAGTTTAATTTACTTGCTTTAAATATTTTTTTTTAATTTACTGGACCTGGTGATCTGTGTGACGATAATGGGAATGAACTGAGTAATCCCTGGTTCTGACTAGTATCCAGTTTACACGCTGTTCAAAATCCTGTCGGAAAAAAATATTCCATAATGTCGTCTACCCTAGTGAAATACCTCAATAAGGTTATTTACTTCTTACATTATGGGTCACTGGACTCGCTGTCATCATACACTACACAGGAACAGTGCCTTCTACTGTGTTTCTTGTTCATTTTTCATGATATCAGCACATTAAATTTATTATCTTTTAAACACATATAACCATGGAAAGCAGAAGTCAACAGTCTTAATGTTTTTGTCGAAATTAAATGAAATTATTTAGTTACATATCTGTTGTTTTCGTTTCAACTATAAAAAGTAACATTAGCTTTCATAATTTTACTTATTACATCCAATGAAATAAATAGTTTATCTTTGCCCGTAAGTAAAATTAAATTTATTCACTGGCAAACGATTTAGCCACATTGTCCATAATTGTCATTTATTACAAGTTGGCGTTTATGTACAAAAACTATTCACTGAGAACATAGGTGAAACATTACCCTTTATTTAATAGTGTGAATTATCAATAACATAACAGTACTAATCAAGCTGTACTTCTGCCTAGTTAATAAGATATAGAGCAGAAAGGTGCCCAACAGAAATTACACAGAATAAGGATATATAAACAAAAGCTGATGGATGACGTAATTATTTCTTACATACAATACTATCACGAAGGGGGAGGCTGATCTTACATCCTCTTAGTAAGAAGCATGTTGGCTGAGAATTGTAGTGAACTGGGTGGTACAGCAATGATAAGATTAGGGGTCGCTTTATACTTACAAGGTCAGATTACGTGTATACCATTTTGCTGGTATTTGGCAGGTTTTAGCACCAGTACGGCGTTGTTTATGTTAGATACCAGCCCCTGACATATAGTGGGAATTGATACATATTTGTTAGCAGGTAGCTGTCATCTTTCTAGTTTAATAGTTGTTGTTAATTACTAGCTTCCAATATCTGTGTATCGCATGAGTTGTCAGTTGCCAGGCCCTTGCATCCCTTAGGTCTCGTTAGTTGTCAGTTTCCAGGCCCTTGCATCCCTTAGGTCTCGTTAGTTGTTCGTCAGAAGGACCGAAGATCCCTTCGGTCTTGTAAACACATGAGTCAGCAGGAGGCAGCATCCAGGTCCCTGAAGCAGTGGTGTGTGCCACAGCTTGCCAGGTTAGCTTAATGTAAGAGTCGTGATGCTGAGGTCGTCAACAGCAACTAAGTTTTCTAACCTGCTACCAAGGTCCACCTCGATCACCAGCTAGAAGAGTAGAAAGGTTCCTTGACGGTAATGTATATAATGCAAGGAAGACGACGACACTCATGCCTGGGATAACTTAATTGCTTTTGTCAATGACTTCCGTAGATTATTTAGTAACAAATAATGTACACAATGTAAACAAACACTGGCCCATGATTCATTCAAGTTATAAAAGTGATTTTACGAAATATTGTATATTTGTGCACCAATTATTTGCCCTTTTCTGAAGTCTATTTTAGCTAAATATGAAAATATCTCCTTTCAGTATTTAAGAGTACCTGTATTTACCAAAATAGTTTGTAAATTAAAACTAATTTAGTCATTGTAGATCAATGTTAGATATTGTTGTAATTCTCTGCTGAGATACAAACAAAATAGCGTGCTTGGGAATCGGACTTGTAAGATTATATGAAATTAGGCTAGATTAATGTCTACTTGCTGTGGCATTGATTTTGTCACTGTATACTGCCTGGGTGTGCTTGTGCGTGCTCGCTACTCTGCGTGTATTTGTTAGTGTGTACACATGTATACATATGCCTATGCATGTACTGTATACATGTGTCCACATCGACAGTAATAAGTACAGGAAGGCCTTATAGTACCTGGTAAAACATCTCGCCGTCGTTCAAGGGAACATAGATGGTTTTATCCAGAGACAACCAGTTTTGGCTGTCGACGTTGCCGTACCTCCTCAGGTTCACGAAGGGTAGTTCGTCGTAGACTCCATCTGGGGATTTCTTACGGATGCTGAACGATAAGAAAGACGAAGGTATTGTAATCATTACCTGGGGACTCTCACCACACCACCACACTCAATTTAGAAAGTTTTTTTGTGGGGAGGGGGGGGATTGGATTCAAGATTTTATGAACTGGATAGTTATTATTATTATTATTATTATTATTATTATAGACTAATATCTTTAGGATGACCTGTTGTTAACAAAGAAAAGCATGGGAGGGTAACTAGCATATAAAAAGGGGAAATTAATATTCTCAAGACTAGCACATATAAAAAATGAGAGTATCGGAAGAGTGTAGATATATTTTTAAACTTTATTTGTTGAAGACAAGTGTATTGTGTGTACTCACCCAGAATACGCACTTAAAGATGTTAGTCGTTGAAACGTCGTACATGTATTATATAATAACATCAACAGTTGGTTCAAGAAATATTTAACTTACTAAAAGGCACTTGGTTAAAAAAAATTACCTAATTTAACAGAAAGTACAGTATCTAGTTCAATAAAAAAGATATTTAACCTTTTAGAGGACGATGGTTGAAGATGATGTTATGTAACCAACGAAAAGTTGTACCTGTTTCACCTCGGGACATTGAGCACCGTGTAGGAGTCTTTAAGATTACAAGGTTCAGGGAGGCTCAATTCCACGTCCCTGTTCTTACCGTTTTATGATACCTGGTTAAATAAGTGTTAGTTCACCTGAGTGACACTGGGTAAGTGGAGGAGCCTCGCACCCAAAATCTAAGGTAGAGTTTCTTGGACGTTTTGGCAGCCGCTGACAGGATCGGTGATTCTATGGTCATGATACCTTTGGAAAAGAGTGAGGAAATTATTTAGTAACATTGTGGAAATTAAAACGCATATTAAAAGAAGCAGTAGATATTTTCTGTAGGTGGACGTGATATTTAAGGTAAATAACTTTATATAAAGTACTGTACTCAGAAACACATTACTAGGTTACCCAGAGTGTTTGGGCAACCAGAGGCTATTCCTTACATTCAACAATACTAACAAGTTTCTGTTGGTAGAAACGTTTTAAAATTTGTCTAACAAATTCTTTGGAAAATTTGTGTTTTTGTTTGTTTTTTATTTTTTGTCTGTACTCATTCTTGTGTTTCCTTCAATCAAGTAATCAGTAATTACACGATCTTAGATTTAGAGAGCAACTAAATCCTTGACAAAACCTGCTGTAGGTCATATATAATATGATGTCTGCTGTTCGATGGAGCTTCCCTTCCCTCCATAACCATCGTTTATTATTCTTCCATCTGTGATTCAACAATATCTGTACTGGTCAATGTTTTCAAGAAGGTTCATACCATTACTCCACCTTGGAGATTCATGATGTTCTTATTTATTCCTATTTAAGATGAGTCCCAGTAGGTGTATGTGTGGTAGAAGAAAAGTTTTCTCACCTGAAAGAATGTGTTGACGTGACGCGACGAGAATCATGTCACCACTGGGTGGCTTGGGTACCTTGAGCGCTGGGTCGATGTGAGACTGGTTCTTCAGCTCCCACATCCCTCCCTGCATCTGGCCCAGCGACCAACCTGGCCAACACCGAGGAAGAAGTTAATTATTGATGGTCAGTGTTCGTGTTATTTATTTTGAGGCTCGGGAATCAGGGTCTTATAATATATTATTGGAATTGGTTGAGGTGTTTATCAAAAGAGAATAGTGGAATTCTAACTGCAGAAAGTAGTGTATGGTTGACGTCTTTCAACAAACTCCTTTAGGTTCAACATTCATGAAATAACACACCATACTTATCTGAGTGAATATTAGAAATGCGACTAGAAGTTCAAAAAATTAACTGAAAAAATTAATATTGATTATCCATATATATGTATACTACTGATACAGACAGAATTAATGGAGTAAAAGTGTTCAGAACATACACATATTGCGAACCATTTTATAGTTATACTTAACTCACCCAGTAAACCGTTCTCGAAGTTCATGGTTGTAACGTTACTGTGGATGGCCTTGGCACCGTTCACCACCAACTTGTTCACCGCCACCGAGTTGTTGCGGTCACCTCCCAGGGAAGCCTCTGTGAGGGGAGGACGAGGAGCACATGGGGTTCACTAGCAGATAGTGCACATTTACACAAACTCGTCAGTCTCTTTAATCCCTACAAGGAGAATATAAATGGGAATATGTACGAAGCTTAATGTTCATGCCATCTTCATGAACTTTCCTCTCAAGATTATGAAAAAGTATGGCGAAGTGTCAAACTCACTTTCTCTCTCCGCATAAGCTGAAACAAACCCACAAATAAGAGCCTAAAAGTAAGTGTCGCTCACCAGCATTATATACTGTACTCGATTCTTATTCTGTACAAACGTCATCCAAGTCAACATTGGTTAAACATGTACATAAGTTGAGCAGGTATATAGTTATACAGTACAAACAATGGTAACTAATTAGTCGATTAAACCAAGGATAGCCCAAGAAAGACTTATTATATCGCTCCATCTGGCTGCCTAATCATCCCTCCACCTTCTTATCTATCTTCTTGTCTATCTATGAAATCCCTGCCATTCCACACAGTCATCAGTGACTTGCAGAAGATCAGTAGAGAAACTCACCAACTAAGAGGCTGAAGCGCTGACCGACGATGGCGCTGGCGGTGCCTGTGTATGTGAGCCACATCTGGTTGTCCTGGTTACCAAAGCCGTCCAGGTTTAGCACAGGTGTCTCCTCCAAATCACTGAAGGAAGACGGTATCTGTGTCATCTGTTTACTCACTGGCTATCTGGTTACATGTAGTTTAACATTCGCGTATCTTCCTAACATTCATTATTTTGTTTAATGTGTGACCACGTGTTAAGTTACTTTTTTTCAAGTCAACAAGTCAATAAAACGCCAATCTTTTGTAAAATATATTCCATTAAAACTGAGCGGCTAACTTAGAGGTGAAAACTTAAGGTTTCTAAGATTTCGTCTGCTTTTACCTGTTATTGTTAAAATGCTAAAAAGGTTTTATCTCCCGCGCGTTTTAGCCGTAGTTCAAACATTTCTGTATCATTATCTGAGGTCATAAGATCTATTGTGTTGAACTGATGAAAGTTCTAAGTAATGAGCATCCAGGTAGCAAGGTGTAAATTTAAATATTTCATCCAATTTAAATTTCACTTTTTTTTTCTTTAACACAAGATTATTTCAAGTGAGGATACTTTCTTTCTTGTTCGTTTAATACGGTTCTCTATTTTTCATAATGCTGTATATTTATTGGCGCATTTTTTTCCGAAAATAGGAGAAATGTAACACTAAGAATTTTTGTCTATTGCTCTTATAACTCCAACTAACTCATATATTGACTTAATATCAATCATTCAAGTTTGTTAATACCTGTTGTTAGTTATGTCCAATAAGCCATAATACGCTAAATCTATCCACTTCTTACCTGAAACTGAATCGACGTCGTATCTTAAGTTGTGCAGGGAAGTTTACACTGCCGTCCATCCAGAAGACGACAGACACCGAGATCTGTGTGTCCGTAGCCTCCATCAGCGGACCCGTGCCTACCACCGAGCCTGTAGAAGCCCCCTTTGTAGTGATTAAGCTCACCATTTATTAGATAAAAGGTTAGTTTGTCAAATTATTTCAGTAAAATAAATGGTTAGCCTTATACGATGGGCAAAAGCTACAAGTCAGCTCCACCGAATGTTTCCCCGTCTCATAGGCCTCTGGACATCATAAGGTTTCACTAATATTTCTTACATTTTATCAGTAACCCCTGAGCAAATTCTACAAGCACCTTCTCAGTTCTGAGGAGTTCTTACTACAAGAAAGTTTATTCACTACAATCTTTTACTCTCCCCTGACTTTAGTTGCCTAGCTTCAGTCGGCTAGGACCCCTTCCCTTAGGTGGAAGTGTATAATTTTCCCCCTGCCTTCAAGGTAGTTTACTTGACTTCCTCGAGTGGTGAAAATGGTTGTCTGTGAAATTTAACCCAATTTTCTTCTATTTTTTTCGACATTGATAATTATTAATTGCTTATCAAATTCTCTTATAAAATAGCATAATTTCTGGCTTTCTAAATTGTCTCGCTTAACCCAAAGAAGATTGGGGACCTAAGTCTGTAGAAATGAGGCAGTTAACTTGCAAACAAGGTGTTATTTCACATGTATCCAGATCCCTCCACCCGGAATTTATATACAATATCTAGAAAATCCCAAAACCTGGAAACTGATATTTACCGCGTACCTGCACCCAGCTTCCCTTACACCCAACAGTGATGTACGAAGGGATGAGAGTATATTTTTACTCTAAAGACGAAATAATTTATAAATTAAAAACTTAATGTTGTGCGTGACTGACTTACCAGACTGCACGTTATCCTGGAACACTTGGAGCACCCAGGGTCCTTCTGGCGGTGCTCCGACCCGAGTGTTCTCAAACTGGACTCTCCTGAAGCTGGCGCTGTTCATGTTGATCAGCGCCCATTCGTCCATCCCGTCCTGAAAGTCATACACCAAGGGCCCTGCTGGGGCCTGGGTTGTCGGGGCAGTCGTTGGGGGTGCGGTCGGAGGATTCGTCGGAGCTACAGTCGGGGCTTCAGTCGGAGCTTCAGTCGGGGCAACAGTCGGGGCTTCAGTCGGAGCAAAAGTCGGAGCAAAAGTCGGGGCTTCAGTTGGAGCTTCAGTCGGAGCTACAGTCGGGGCTTCAGTCGGAGCTTTAGTCGGGGCAACAGTCGGGGCTTCAGTCGGAGCTTCAGTCGGAGCAACAGTCGGGGCTTCAGTCGGAGCTTCAGTCGGAGCTTCAGTCGGAGTTACAGTTGGGGCAACAGTCGGAGCTTCAGTCGGAGCTACAGTCGGGGCGTCAGTTGGGGCTTCAGTCGGAGCTTCAGTCGGGGCTTCAGTCGGAGTTTCAGTCGGAGCTACAGTTGGGGCAACAGTCGGGGCTTCAGTCGGAGCTTCGGTCGGAGCTACAGTCGGAGCTACAGTTGGGGCAACAGTCGGAGCTTCAGTCGGAACTTCAGTCGGGGCTTCAGTCGGGGCTACAGTCGGGGCTTCAGTCGGGGCCTCAGTCGGAACTTCAGTCGGGGCTTCAGTCGGGGCTTCAGTTGGGGCTTCAGTCGGAGCTACAGTCGGAGCTACAGTTGGGGCAACAGTCGGGGCTTCAGTCGGATCACCATATGGCACGAAAGTGACGGTATCAATAGCGCAGCCATACATAGGTTCTCCATTGCCAGCCATCTTCCCGTTATAACAGAAGATCTCCATCTGTCAACAAACAAAAGAAATGTTAAGAAAGATTGGCCTGTCTTAGCTGTGTTTATTGTTAGACTAGTTGTTGTTTCTGACGGCCGGCGGCGCCCTTCTAACACGAAAAAAATTCTTCCGGTTGGTCAGTCAAGAAAAAGGACATTTAATTTACTCGTGATGGTAATAAAGCACAATAAACTTCCAATACAAGTTCTAATTTTTCTCTGCCTATCGCCAGATTTGTTTTGGACAGAGAAAGCGTCTCTTGTTGGTTTGGGTTATCTACTTACCAACAAGAAACGTCATTCGATATCAAATGCCCTGTGATTTATATACAGGCATTAGAAAAATACTGGTATAGTTATTTGCAAGTATTCATTCTGGTTACCACACATGAAGTAAAAATTAATACAGACAATGACTTAATGAAGCCTAACGTGTATATACCCGTCAATGAATCTCCATTTGAAATATCTCTTACTTTGAGTTTACGATTTTCCCTCGCTTGTCTTCGTGATACATAATTAACGTACACATGGGCTGCTGCCATGAGAAATGTACTACAAACTGTTATCTCTTTCAATCAATGATGAGTAGTGAGTAGATGAAGCAGTATCAACACACGGAACCATCAACAATTATGATACATGCACAGCCTTAATTAAACTCTGAGCATTAAGTCCTGCCTGGAAGACAATAAAGCTAGAAGCATAATAAATTGAATAAAACCCTGTCGTATATATGATTATAATTTTCAAACTTAAAGTATATTGATCTAAAGATCGACGAATGTGCGTGTACCCCGACCCAGGGGTACACGCACATTCGTCGATCTTTAGGACAATTTGTCAAACCCCCGCGGCCCGTGTGTCGACTGCACTGAGATGAGGTGAGGTGATCAGGTTCCTCGTGAAACACCTTCATGTGTAGTGCAGGCGGTTGCGCGCACCACCTGGGGTATACATTACAGACCCGGGGTACACGTTAATATAGATTGCTGTAAAGTTAATGACAAAAATAACAAGAAGCGGATATTGTGTATTCAGTACTTACTCTTATTCTTTCGGTCTGGGATTCGATGTCCTTGGCCACAACGAACCATTCGTAAGAGTCTGGCTTGGAGTATGACTGAAGTTTGAGGAACACTGACGAATCAGGGTCGCCCTCCTTATACAGGTCGACTTTCAAGTCGTTGGATCCGGTCCACTCTGAACGTATGTAGAATTTCATGGTGAACGTCCCTCCATTGGGTGCAGAGAACCAGGGAGAATACATTTCGTCGCTGTTTGCATTAACATCTAGAATAGCAAATCCATCAGTCGTCGAGCCAGCTGGTAGAGTGGTGTCGAGGGCGCTCCTTGAAGACCAGCGCCACGACCCGCGACTGGAATTCCAAATTTCCAGGTTATTCGAGAAGTCGTAGTAGTAGGTGTGCGCCCATGACTCTGGGAAGAGAAGAGCCATTAGCAGGAGCGGCAGGAGGACGGTGGTAGCGTTGCGATGCATGGTTGCGCTGTGAGCCAGAGAGCCATCCGCTCCACCTTTTATATGCCAGGTCTTATCACCTCCCGACCCTCACAGACTTACAAAGAATGACTACATCACCATTAACATGCAATATCTTCACAGACTCGAATTTTAAGGAAATGGAATTTGGAACTGGATACGTAGCCTTGAGGAAAAGCATTTATTTCAGTCCAATTTTGGATTAAAAAGTAATTATGTATGATATGTGACATGTGAGTCTTTCTACGGTATAAAGAAGTCACAGGTCGCCTCTTAACCCTTCTCTTCATCCATCAACTTCGTTTAAACCTGCCATTCTGACTTCACTTCCCAACCAGCAATATGTTACGGTTCTGGTGTGGCGCTGTGCTGTCAACAGCAACCAAGATGAACAAGAAGCATTATGCCTATGGGAGGGTCTGTGTTACACATGATGTATACAGTTCCACACTATAATAAGATATCCACAGTTAGTTAACATGATATATTTTATTTACATGTAAATTATCATTCATAACAATGTGCAGTATATTACTACAAACAATGTACACACACACACACACACACACTGCTACTACTACTTTGTTGTCACTCGGAATCGAGTATGACGATCATCCAGCTATGAGACAATGATTTGAGTTATTAGGGATGTCACCTTCCTTGGTGAGCTTTGAAGTGACTAGAAATGCCGATACGGGACCGGCAAGGTCGTCCACAGAAGTTGCACGTGTGGGGGCCTACATCTAGTGCGGGAAGGGCGGCGGCAGCGTCTTTCCGGCGTTGGCGCTTGTCCGCCTCGATATGCAGTCGGGCTAAGTCGAAAGTATTGACCCCTTCTCGTATGGTATTCCTCCAAGCGTTACGGTGTGGAGTAATCGTTTCCCAGGTATGGGGGTCGATTTAACACTTTTTCAGGTTTGTCTTAAGACTATCCTTATACTTTTTTCAGATGCCCGCCAGCGTTACGTTTATTATTCGTTCGGTGACTGTAAAGTAGCTGCTTTGGAATTCTACTGTTCTCCTTGCAGGTAACATGGCCAGTACAACGTAGTTGTTCATGGATAATGATAGCCTCGATGCTCCTACAATTGGCGTCAGCAAGAATACTGGAATATGTTCTCTTGTCTTCCCAGCGAACTCGGAGGATGGAACGTAGACTACGTTGATGAAAGTTTTCAAGTGCCTTGAGGTGCCTCCTCTATGAGACCCATGTCTCACTGCCATATAGCAAGGTGGGGAGGACCACTGCTCGATATACGTTCAATTTTGTAGATAATTTCAGCTCACTACAGTTGAAGACACAGGTATGGAGTCTGCCAAAGGCTTGAGATGCACATCTGATCCGATGTTGAATCTCTTCATCGATGTATGCGGTGGTGGACAGGTGGGAGCCGAAATACTGAAAGTGGGTAACATTAGAGAGAGTAGTACCGTTAAGCTGGATGGATGGTGGAGGTGTGGCTGAACCAGGGGAGGCTGAAAGGGAATCTGAGTCTTACGTACATTCACCTCAAGGCCGAGGTGTGCATACGCATCTGCATAGGTATTCAGGATCTCCTGTAGGTTACGTTCAGTGTGAGCGACAAGAGTGAGGTCGTCTGCACAGTGAAGTTCAGTAATGGAAGCTGACGACATCTTTGTTCCCTCCTGGAGTCTTCTTGTGTTGAAAAGACCCTTCATTCGGTACTCGATGTCCATCCCACCAGCTAAATTGGCACTGGCACAATTAAGGAAGATAGCCAAGAAAATGGCAAAGAGAGTTGGTGCCAGTACACACCCTTGTTTAACCCCCGTTTGGGTAGGGAAGAACTCAGACTGGGTGCCATTGTGCAGGACACAATGGCGATGAATTTTGGTGGGCAGCCAAAACGGCTAAGGGTCTGCCACAGGGCTTCCTTGTTGTCTGAGTCGAAGGCCTTAGTAAAGTCAATGAAGGCCATGTACAAGTCAGTGGTGTCACGTGATGGTCCAAAGCCACATTGAGATTCTGGGTGAAAGTTTTCCACTTCAGGAAGAAATCTGTTGAGGAGGACTCGGGCGATAATCTTGCCAGCTACGGACAACAGCAAGATCCCCATTTAGTTGCCACAGTCTGACCGGTCTTCCTTGTTCTTAAAAATATTATCGATGGAGGTGTCTTAAAGAGCTTGGGGGATTTCCTTCCTTTCCCATATATTCTCCAGGAGAGAGTGGAGATGGCTGGTAAGCAGAGGTCCTCCTGCTTTATACACCTCGGCTGGGATTCCATCAGGCGCTGAGGCTTTGTTATTTTTTTTTTTTTTTTATGGCAGTAGCTACCTCATTCAGAGATGGAGGATAGCTGAGGTGGGTCCGTTCTGGTTGCTGAGGGACCTGCTGGGTAGTCAGGACATCCACATTGGTGTTTCGATTGAGCAGCGAATGATAGTGCTCTTTCCAGTGCTGAAGGATTTTAAATAAGAGGTTACTGTCGGATGAGTGGAGGGTGGCTGTGCCATGCATGATTGGCCCATAAAATGTTTTAGTGGACTTGAAAAATTCGCGTATCTTGTGTTGATCTTCAAGTTTTTGCATTTCACTTTCTTTGTTTTTAAACCAGTCGTTCTTTAGATTGCGAAGTTCGCGCTGGGCCGCCGCTTTCTTCTTGCAGGAGGTATCAGCTTTGGTTCGAGACTGAGGGTTGTTCTGCCAGTCAGTTAAGGCAGCACATTTATCACCAATGAGTACATTGATTTCCAGGTCATTTTCATCAAACCAGTCTTGGTGTATTATTTCGATCTAACTGAGGGTCTCTGCAGGTTTTTGTCGAGAATACCCCATTCAGACCTGGGATTTTGGTTGTTTGTTGCCGGGTTGCTTATCAGCCCATGTTCGAGCTGCTCTCTGAAAGCATGTGCTACCGCTGGCTCCTCCAGACTCTTAGTGTTAAAACCTCTTCTGGAGGCTTAATGCCTTCGCCGTTTTGGGGCTCTGATGAGCCGATGATCAGTGTTGTAGGGGTCTGAGCCACAATTGTGCTCGGGTGATGAAGACATCTCGGCGATCTCTTTCTCTGACAGTAATGTAGTCAATGAGATGCCAGTCCTTGGATCGTGGGTGTTGCCACAAACCCTTGAACTTGTCGGCCTGCCTAAACAAGGTATTGGTGATAGTGAGGTTGTGTGCAGCACACTTCCTGAGAAGTAGGCCATTGGGATTACACTTGCCCAGTCCATTTCTCCCTATGGTTCCCTGTCAAATGTCAGCATCTCTGCCAACTCTGGCACTGAAGTCACCAAGGAGCACAACCTTATCTTCTCTGGGGATAAAGGTTAGCACTCTGTCAAGGTCGGCATAAAAGGCTCTTTGATGGCATCCTCTGCCTCCAGTGTTTTTGGGGCGTATACACTAGTGAAGAAGGCATAACGTGAATGTTTCAGTGGGACTCTGAGCGTCATGAGATGCTCGTTGATCCCAACTGGCATTTCAGTTAGCCTATGTAGGATGCATTGGCGGATGGCAAAGCCAACTCAATAAATGCAGTTTCTCTCCGCAGCAGTCTTACCCTTCTAAAAGAAGGTACAGCCAGACTCCCTTTCTGTGAGTTGACCCTCGTCTGGGAACTGGGACTTACTAATGGCTGCTATGTCGATGTTATACATAGACAGCTCTTTTGCCACAAGGGCAGTTTTCTCTCTGGACACTCATTTGTGCCATTATACAGAAAGGTCCTGACATTCCAAGCAGCGACCATAAGAGGTTGTATAGCTTGTTTTTTGTTTTGATCTGTGATTATGATTGTGTTTTCTATTGCATAAGGATGACCTTACTGGGTGCGGTTGCCCAATCAGGTTGGTTCATTAAGCAGGCTATGTTTAGGGTACCTTTTCTAGCCCTCTCCCCATGTGGGGTGAGCAGAGTGGGTCCTCGAGAGGAATGCTCAGTCACACAGACAGGACCGGATTGCACTGCTACCTAGATCCTAGTGCATAATCGACCATGCCGTCCATGTGCAGCGTTGTGACTAGAGACTCCAGGCAGTCATCTCTGCCTGTCCCCATCGCCATAGGACTTTGGGGGGTATAGGGGTTTTGACGATGGTGAGACGAATGGTGAGCTGGATGATGGCTGCGCATGAGTTAATTTATGTGGTGAAGCAGGAGTGCAGGCTGCAACCACGCATCTTGGCTCTCCATTTTCCTGATCCATTGTTGCAAGTGTTTCAACGACTAGGGAGAAGGAGAGTTGCAATGGACTGCCGATAGCCCTGTTTTTTGGGGTTTTGCCTTATTAGCCTGTCCATCATTGCCTTCATCCGTCGGTGTAGTCGTTGGGTTGCCATGCTGGTCACCTCTTCTGCCTATACCGTCGTTGGGGGTCTTGTTGAAGCGGGGCTCCACTGCAGAATTTTCGTTTGGGGTTTACTCCCGTAGCCTTATACCTACCAAGGTTAATTCGCAAGTCAGCGGGGCAATGGTTGGTAGGCGCCAGAACGTGTCCACATGCCAGTGGGCCTATGTGCTGTCCCTCTGGGGTCCACTGTTACTACGAGATCCCCTGCTGGCCTAGCCTGGGTCCACAAGGCACCCAGTTACCGTGTGTTGCCACGAGGAGGCACAGCAGGAGTTTTGATGCGTGAAGAGGCTGTGTACTGGCAAGGGAAGACTTATGCAAGTTGCTTCCCTGTTTGCCACGAAGGTTAGCCAGCGGCGGCAGCTGAAAGCGAGAGGGAGCAATTAGTGCTTGTACCTTAACACTAACATCATGCTGCCACACTAGACGCATTACACCAGTTACCTTCGGTGACTGAGGACAAACATACAACTACGGGATGTGTAAGTCATCAATGACGTCCCCGTTCAGGTGGACGTCAGATTTGATGACAGCACGGTGTGGGAAGTTATCTCCCAC